>JAGDYQ010000033.1:6918706-7031206 GCA_021962125.1 Bulinus truncatus
GTTCATTGCCCAAAGCTATATACTGTAGAACCAGTCAAACAACCTGCACAACATCGCTATGTTCATTGCCCAAAGCTATATACTGTAGAACCAGTCAAGCAACCTTCACAACATCGCTATGTTCATTGCCCAAAGCAATATACTGTAGAACCAGTCAAACAACCTGCACAACAGCGCTATGTTCATTGCCCAAAGCAATATACTGTAGAACCAGTCAAACAACCTTCACAACATCGCTATGTTCACTCCCCAAAGCAATATACTGTAGAACCAGTCAAACAACCTTCACAACATCGCTATGTTCACTCCCCAAAGCAATATACTGTAGAACCAGTCAAACAACCTGCACAACATCGCTATGTTCATTGCCCAAAGCAATATACTGTAGAACCAGTCAAACAACCTTCACAACAGCGCTATGTTCATTGCCCAAAGCAATATACTGTAGAACCAGTCAAACAACCTTCACAACAGCGCTATGTTCATTGCCCAAAGCAATATACTGTAGAACCAGTCAAACAACCTTCACAACATTGCTATGTTCATTGCCCAAAAGCAATATACTGTAGAACCAGTCAAACAACCTTCACAACAGCGCTATGTTCATTGCCCAAAGCAATATACTGTAGAACCAGTCAAGCAACCTTCACAACATCGCTATGTTCATTGCCCAAAGCAATATACTGTAGAACCAGTCAAACAACCTTCACAACAGCGCTATGTTCATTGCCCAAAGCAATATACTGTAGAACCAGTCAAACAACCTTCACAACATCGCTATGTTCACTTTCCCCAAAGCAATATACTGTAGAACCAGTCAAACAACCTTCACAACATCGCTATGTTCACTCCCCAAAGCAATATACTGTAGAACCAGTCAAACAACCTGCACAACATCGCTATGTTCATTGCCCAAAGCAATATACTGTAAGAACCAGTCAAACAACCTTCACAACAGCGCTATGTTCATTGCCCAAAGCAATATACTGTAGAACCAGTCAAACAACCTTCACAACAGCGCTATGTTCATTGCCCAAAGCAATATACTGTAGAACCAGTCAAACAACCTTCACAACATTGCTATGTTCATTGCCCAAAGCAATATACTGTAGAACCAGTCAAACAACCTTCACAACAGCGCTATGTTCATTGCCCAAAGCAATATACTGTAGAACCAGTCAAGCAACCTTCACAACATCGCTATGTTCATTGCCCAAAGCAATATACTGTAGAACCAGTCAAACAACCTGCACAACAGCGCTATGTTCATTGCCCAAAGCAATATACTGTAGAACCAGTCAAACAACCTTCACAACATCGCTATGTTCACTCCCCAAAGCAATATACTGTAGAACCAGTCAAACAACCTTCACAACATCGCTATGTTCACTCCCCAAAGCAATATACTGTAGAACCAGTCAAACAACCTGCACAACATCGCTATGTTCATTGCCCAAAGCAATATACTGTAGAACCAGTCAAACAACCTTCACAACAGCGCTATGTTCATTGCCCAAAGCAATATACTGTAGAACCAGTCAAACAACCTTCACAACAGCGCTATGTTCATTGCCCAAAGCAATATACTGTAGAACCAGTCAAACAACCTTCACAACATTGCTATGTTCATTGCCCAAAGCAATATACTGTAGAACCAGTCAAACAACCTTCACAACAGCGCTATGTTCATTGCCCAAAGCAATATACTGTAGAACCAGTCAAGCAACCTTCACAACATCGCTATGTTCATTGCCCAAAGCAATATACTGTAGAACCAGTCAAACAACCTGCACAACAGCGCTATGTTCATTGCCCAAAGCAATATACTGTAGAACCAGTCAAACAACCTTCACAACATCGCTATGTTCACTCCCCAAAGCAATATACTGTAGAACCAGTCAAACAACCTTCACAACATCGCTATGTTCACTCCCCAAAGCAATATACTGTAGAACCAGTCAAACAACCTGCACAACATCGCTATGTTCATTGCCCAAAGCAATATACTGTAGAACCAGTCAAACAACCTTCACAACAGCGCTATGTTCATTGCCCAAAGCAATATACTGTAGAACCAGTCAAACAACCTTCACAACAGCGCTATGTTCATTGCCCAAAGCAATATACTGTAGAACCAGTCAAACAACCTTCACAACATTGCTATGTTCATTGCCCAAAGCAATATACTGTAGAACCAGTCAAACAACCTTCACAACATCGCTATGTTCATTGCCCAAAGCAATATACTGTAGAACCAGTCAAACAACCTTCACAACAGCGCTATGTTCATTGCCCAAAGCAATATACTGTAGAACCAGTCAAACAACCTGCACAACATCGCTATGTTCATTGCCCAAAGCAATATACTGTAGAACCAGTCAAATAACCTGCACAACATCGCTATGTTCATTGCCCAAAGCAATATACTGTAGCACCAGTCAAACAACCTTCACAACATTGCTATGTTCATTGCCCAAAGCAATATACTGTAGAACCAGTCAAACAACCTTCACAACATCGCTATGTTCATTGCCCAAAGCAATATACTGTAGAACCAGTCAAGCAACCTTCACAACATCGCTATGTTCATTGCCCAAAGCAATATACTGTAGCACCAGTCAAGCAACCTTCACAACATCGCTATGTTCATTGCCCAAAGCAATATACTGTAGAACCAGTCAAACAACCTTCACAACATCGCTATGTTCATTGCCCAAAGCAATATACTGTAGAACCAGTCAAACAACCTGCACAACAGCGCTATGTTCATTCCCATAAGCAATATAGTGTAGAACCAGTCAAACAACCTGCACAACAGCGCTTTGTTCACTCCCCAAAGCAATATACTGTAGCACCAGTCAAACAACCTGCACAACAGCGCTATGTTCATTGCCCAAAGCAATATACTGTAGAACCAGTCAAACAACCTGCACAACATCGCTATGTTCATTGCCCAAAGCAATATACTGTAGAACCAGTCAAACAACCTGCACAACATCGCTATGTTCATTGCCCAAAGCTATATACTGTAGAACCAGTCAAACAACCTGCACAACATCGCTATGTTCATTGCCCAAAGCAATATACTGTAGAACCAGTCAAACAACCTTCACAACAGCGCTATGTTCATTGCCCAAAGCAATATACTGTAGAACCAGTCAAACAACCTTCACAACAGCGCTATGTTCATTGCCCAAAGCAATATACTGTAGAACCAGTCAAACAACCTTCACAACATCGCTATGTTCATTGCCCAAAGCAATATAGTGTAGAACCAGTCAAACAACCTGCACAACAGCGCTATGTTCACTCCCCAAAGCAATATACTGTAGCACCAGTCAAACAACCTGCACAACAGCGCTATGTTCATTCCCCAAAGCAATATACTGTAAAACCAGTCAAACAACCTGCACAACATCGCTATGTTCATTGCCCAAAGCAATATACTGTAGAACCAGTCAAACAACCTGCACAACATCGCTATGTTCATTGCCCAAAGCAATATACTGTAGAACCAGTCAAACAACCTTCACAACAGCGCTATGTTCATTGCCCAAAGCAATATACTGTAGAACCAGTCAAACAACCTGCACAACATCGCTATGTTCATTGCCCAAAGCAATATACTGTAGAACCAGTCAAAAAACCTGCACAACATCGCTATGTTCATTGCCCAAAGCAATATACTGTAGAACCAGTCAAACAACCTGCACAACATCGCTATGTTCATTGCCCAAAGCAATATACTGTAGCACCAGTCAAATAACCAGCACAACATCGCTATGTTCATTGCCCAAAGCAATATACTGTAGAACCAGTCAAATAACCAGCACAACATCGCTATGTTCATTGCCCAAAGCAATATACTGTAGCACCAGTCAAACAACCTTCACAACATTGCTATGTTCATTGCCCAAAGCAATATACTGTAGAACCAGTCAAACAACCTTCACAACATCGCTATGTTCATTGCCCAAAGCAATATACTGTAGAACCAGTCAAGCAACCTTCACAACATCGCTATGTTCATTGCCCAAAGCAATATACTGTAGCACCAGTCAAGCAACCTTCACAACATCGCTATGTTCATTGCCCAAAGCAATATACTGTAGAACCAGTCAAACAACCTTCACAACATCGCTATGTTCATTGCCCAAAGCAATATACTGTAGAACCAGTCAAACAACCTGCACAACAGCGCTATGTTCATTCCCATAAGCAATATAGTGTAGAACCAGTCAAACAACCTGCACAACAGCGCTATGTTCACTCCCCAAAGCAATATACTGTAGCACCAGTCAAACAACCTGCACAACAGCGCTATGTTCATTCCCCAAAGCAATATACTGTAAAACCAGTCAAACAACCTGCACAACATCGCTATGTTCATTGCCCAAAGCAATATACTGTAGAACCAGTCAAACAACCTGCACAACATCGCTATGTTCATTGCCCAAAGCAATATACTGTAGAACCAGTCAAACAACCTTCACAACAGCGCTATGTTCATTGCCCAAAGCAATATACTGTAGAACCAGTCAAACAACCTTCACAACAGCGCTATGTTCATTGCCCAAAGCAATATACTGTAGAACCAGTCAAACAACCTTCACAACATCGCTATGTTCATTGCCCAAAGCAATATAGTGTAGAACCAGTCAAACAACCTGCACAACAGCGCTATGTTCACTCCCCAAAGCAATATACTGTAGCACCAGTCAAACAACCTGCACAACAGCGCTATGTTCATTCCCCAAAGCAATATACTGTAAAACCAGTCAAACAACCTGCACAACATCGCTATGTTCATTGCCCAAAGCAATATACTGTAGAACCAGTCAAACAACCTGCACAACATCGCTATGTTCATTGCCCAAAGCTATATACTGTAGAACCAGTCAAACAACCTGCACAACATCGCTATGTTCATTGCCCAAAGCAATATACTGTAGAACCAGTCAAATAACCTGCACAACATCGCTATGTTCATTGCCCAAAGCAATATACTGTAGAACCAGTCAAACAACCTTCACAACATCGCTATGTTCATTGCCCAAAGCAATATACTGTAGCACCAGTCAAATAACCAGCACAACATCGCTATGTTCATTGCCCAAAGCAATATACTGTAGAACCAGTCAAATAACCAGCACAACATCGCTATGTTCATTGCCCAAAGCAATATACTGTAGCACCAGTCAAACAACCTTCACAACATTGCTATGTTCATTGCCCAAAGCAATATACTGTAGAACCAGTCAAACAACCTTCACAACATCGCTATGTTCATTGCCCAAAGCAATATACTGTAGAACCAGTCAAGCAACCTTCACAACATCGCTATGTTCATTGCCCAAAGCAATATACTGTAGCACCAGTCAAGCAACCTTCACAACATCGCTATGTTCATTGCCCAAAGCAATATACTGTAGAACCAGTCAAACAACCTTCACAACATCGCTATGTTCATTGCCCAAAGCAATATACTGTAGAACCAGTCAAACAACCTGCACAACAGCGCTATGTTCATTCCCATAAGCAATATAGTGTAGAACCAGTCAAACAACCTGCACAACAGCGCTATGTTCACTCCCCAAAGCAATATACTGTAGCACCAGTCAAACAACCTGCACAACAGCGCTATGTTCATTCCCCAAAGCAATATACTGTAAAACCAGTCAAACAACCTGCACAACATCGCTATGTTCATTGCCCAAAGCAATATACTGTAGAACCAGTCAAACAACCTGCACAACATCGCTATGTTCATTGCCCAAAGCTATATACTGTAGAACCAGTCAAACAACCTGCACAACATCGCTATGTTCATTTCCCAAAGCAATATACTGTAGAACCAGTCAAACAACCTTCACAACAGCGCTATGTTCATTGCCCAAAGCAATATACTGTAGAACCAGTCAAACAACCTTCACAACAGCGCTATGTTCATTGCCCAAAGCAATATACTGTAGAACCAGTCAAACAACCTTCACAACATCGCTATGTTCATTGCCCAAAGCAATATAGTGTAGAACCAGTCAAACAACCTGCACAACAGCGCTATGTTCACTCCCCAAAGCAATATACTGTAGCACCAGTCAAACAACCTGCACAACAGCGCTATGTTCATTCCCCAAAGCAATATACTGTAAAACCAGTCAAACAACCTGCACAACAGCGCTATGTTCACTCCCCAAAGCAATATACTGTAGCACCAGTCAAACAACCTGCACAACAGCGCTATGTTCATTCCCCAAAGCAATATACTGTAAAACCAGTCAAACAACCTGCACAACATCGCTATGTTCATTGCCCAAAGCAATATACTGTAGAACCAGTCAAACAACCTGCACAACATCGCTATGTTCATTGCCCAAAGCTATATACTGTAGAACCAGTCAAACAACCTGCACAACATCGCTATGTTCATTGCCCAAAGCAATATACTGTAGAACCAGTCAAACAACCTTCACAACAGCGCTATGTTCATTGCCCAAAGCAATATACTGTAGAACCAGTCAAACAACCTTCACAACAGCGCTATGTTCATTGCCCAAAGCAATATACTGTAGAACCAGTCAAACAACCTTCACAACATCGCTATGTTCATTGCCCAAAGCAATATAGTGTAGAACCAGTCAAACAACCTGCACAACAGCGCTATGTTCACTCCCCAAAGCAATATACTGTAGCACCAGTCAAACAACCTGCACAACAGCGCTATGTTCATTCCCCAAAGCAATATACTGTAAAACCAGTCAAACAACCTGCACAACATCGCTATGTTCATTGCCCAAAGCAATATACTGTAGAACCAGTCAAACAACCTGCACAACATCGCTATGTTCATTGCCCAAAGCTATATACTGTAGAACCAGTCAAACAACCTGCACAACATCGCTATGTTCATTGCCCAAAGCAATATACTGTAGAACCAGTCAAACAACCTGCACAACATCGCTATGTTCATTGCCCAAAGCTATATACTGTAGAACCAGTCAAACAACCTGCACAACATCGCTATGTTCATTGCCCAAAGCAATATACTGTAGAACCAGTCAAACAACCTTCACAACATCGCTATGTTCATTGCCCAAAGCAATATACTGTAGAAACAGTCAAACAACCTTCACAACATCGCTATGTTCATTGCCCAAAGCAATATACTGTAGAACCAGTCAAACAACCTGCACAACAGCGCTATGTTCATTGCCCAAAGCAATATACTGTAGCACCAGTCAAACAACCTGCACAACAGCGCTATGTTCACTACCCAAAGCAATATACTGTAGCACCAGTCAAACAACCAGCACAACATCGCTATGTTCATTCCCCAAAGCAATATACTGTAGCACCAGTCAAACAACCTGCACAACATCGCTATGTTCATTGCCCAAAGCAATATACTGTAGCACCATTCAAACAACCTGCACAACATCGCTATGTTCATTCCCCAAAGCAATATACTGTAGCACCAGTCAAACAACCTGCACAACAGCGCTATGTTCATTCCCCAAAGCAATATACTGTAGCACCAGTCAAACAACCTGCACAACATCGCTATGTTCATTCCCCAAAGCAATATACTGTAGCACCAGTCAAACAACCTGCACAACAGCGCTATGTTCATTCCCCAAAGCAATATACTGTAGCACCAGTCAAACAACCTGCACAAAATCGCTATGTTCATTCCCCAAAGCAATATACTGTAGCACCAGTCAAACAACCTGCACAACATCGCTATGTTCATTGCCCAAAGCAATATACTGTAGAACCAGTCAAACAACCTTCACAACATCGCTATGTTCATTGCCCAAAGCAATATACTGTAGAACCAGTCAAACAACCTTCACAACATCGCTATGTTCATTCCCCAAAGCAATATACTGTAGAACCAGTCAAACAACCTTCACAACATCGCTATGTTCATTGCCCAAAGCAATATAGTGTAGAACCAGTCAAACAACCTGCACAACAGCGCTATGTTCATTGTCTAAACAGTGCATGATAGCATTTCGTTCAATGCCCAAACACTTTCGTTTCTAGTTTGGTTCAGTCACTAGTAAAAGTGGTTAATATAGATGACATCAACAGATAGAAGTTAAAGTGGTTCATACAGATGACATCAACAGATAGAAGTTAAAGTGGTTAATATAGATGACATCAACAGATAGAAGTAAAAGTGTTGCTGGGTTAATGTAGAAGAACACATCAACACAGATAGAAGTTAAAGTGGTTATATTCTGCATGTGACCGAGGTAGAGGAAACAATGTTTGGAGTTGTTCTTGCAATATGTGATGGATGTTAATGGGAGTAATACTCTTGTAATTATCATTTCAAACTACCGTGATCAAATCTGGTGTGACTAGACTAGACATTATTCATTGCAATATAGTCGTCATACTGGTTTATTACACAGAGAAACAGTCCATCAAATAGACATAAATGCAAACAGGGCAGAAACGACACAAACAAGCATGCGGATAAACTGAAGACTTAGACACGGACAAACAAGCAGAAAATAAACATGGACAAACAAGCAGACAGTCAGAAAGTCAAACAGAAGACACAGACAAGAACAAACAAGCAGACAGGCAGACAGAGACTCAAGCAGAAGACAGACACGGACAAATAAGCAGACAGATATAGACAGAAACTCAAACAGAAGACACAGACAAGGACAAACAAGCAGACAGACAGACAGACAGACAGACAGACAGACAGACAGATAGATAGATAGATAGATAGATAGATAGATAGATAGATAGATAGATAGATAGATAGATAGATAGATAGATAGATAGATAGATAGATAGATAGATAGATAGATAGATAGATAGATCAGAAACTCAAACAGAAGGCTTAGACACGGACAAACAAGCAGACATGTCGTCAGACTACTACTGGCCCGAGTCTCAATACAACAATAAACGCCTGAACCCAGTCAAATTCATTCATCTATTCAACTCCAGACTTTTATTATTTTATTTTGTTCATAATCGGACACGTTCAGTGCCAGGAAGCGGGGTTGTTTTTTTTATGTGAACCGAGTGATTGACCAGTTGACCAGCGTGGGAGGAATGATTCCAGCATGACTCAGTGAAGGATTGCTAGTGCTAGCCAGTGTCTACATAGGACAATCCTTTACATAACACTGGAACGGGAGGGAAAAAAAAAGGGGGGGGGGGGCAAATCAATACACTCACTCTCACGGGATGTAAATGGTATTGTAAGGCTGGTACATCCTTGCTGTGAAAAGGGGGGGGGGTGACTCCAATATATTCCCTCTCATTTGAAGTAAATACGTGTATCATTGTGAGGCTGATACAGCTTTAATCGTATATGTAAAGTGATGATAGCAAACAACAAACTAAACCGTACGTACAGCAGAGCACGTTAAGACAAGTAAACAAACAGATAAAGAGCAGTTTTTGGAAGTACGTGGGTCAAAGGGGCGTCACTCGGTGTCAATAACCAAGAGTTGCTGTTAACTGGTGTACTTGACATTGGGGGGAATGGGGGGGGGGAATCGCTGGGAAATTCTGAATCCCCGAAGACATCCCGGTTAAGGATGTTTTGTAGCCGTGGGTGTTGTGTGGGTGTTTGGGGGGGGGGAAGGGTGTAATTTAACGTCGTGTGGCAGGCAGACGAAGCAAATAGATAAAACATCTGATCCTGATCTTGTTGTCAAGTTCACATTTACTGACGTCGAGCGCATGCCAAGGTCAGGGAGACCGTCATTAATAAAGATTTTTGTCAAGATTTAAACCAAAAAAAAAAGGCAAAAATAAAATAAAATAAATAAATGCATTTATTTTTATGTAGATTTCGTTATTTTCAAAAAATTTCCTAAACGTCCAAAGCCCACACAAACCACTCACGCGGCCGCCTGTTGTCTAGGTCATGGTCGTGGGTGTGGAAAAAAGACATGAAAAATAAACAAAAGTTAGGGTAGCGTATTAGTGTTCAGATGGGACTTTTAGAAGTCTGGGCTCAGTGTGCCCACCATTAGATCAATGCCTCCTGGCGGTGTATTGAGCCTTGGTTTGACTATATATAGTCGATTCCGCTTAATTGGGACACATCGGGACCGAGGCTTATTGTCCCAATTAAGCGGCTTTCCCAATTAAACATACAAGTTTACTATTGGCTTCTTGGTTTGGTTTCTTTGAGATTTGTCCCAAATAAGCGGCTGTCCCAACTAAGCGGTGTCCCAATTAAGCGGAATCCACTGTATTTATAAAATGTTGCGTTGCGGCCGAAATGGCGGAATAAACATTAGGAGAGATTGTTGAGAGAGCCAAGACACGTCGCCATGACACTAGCGCATTGTATTTGAATCACTAATGCTTGTAAACTGATAGTTTTAAAAATTTAAAATTATTTGTGTACGTTCAAATCTCATAATGAAACTAAAATAGGCCTATATATAGCTCACCTATAATGAAGGTTTATCTAGCGACTAATTCGTTGTTGTTTTGTTTCTTTAAGAACATTTAAAAAAAAATAATTATGTTAACAATTAACATGAGCGGGAAAAGTTAAATAAACTAAATACAATAATTTTTTTTTTAAGAATAAGAAATAAGAATCAAGTAAATTCAATATTATAATCTGAAGATAATGACTTGAATATTGTAGTGGCAGAAATTAATGTGATATAAAAATAAATCCGCTAGGAAACGAGCGACAACAAAAGAAAAGGGCGCCAGACAGGAGGCTGGACACTTGACAAATTTCCGGAAAAACGATCCAATGAGACAGAACAGTGAAGAACTAAGACCAAAAACTAAAAAGGGGACCAAAAAAAATAAAATCCCAGTGCACGAAGTTGAGAGTGACCGCACTTCTTCCACCCCGTCCTAGGGACTACAGCTGGAGCTCTTGACCTGAAGTTATCACACCAACTTATGCAAAGCGCCGCGACACGTGAGTCTGATGTTTTAATTCAAAACTGAATGGGCACGTGACCAACGCCGCACCAATCCGGTGGATTTCAACCACGGCCGTCAAAAGCCCGAAATTATGATAAAAAGACTGATAAACACGTGACAGCTACGTCCTCATTCTCTTCACCAGATACACTCAAACATACACACACACACACACATGCAATGAAAGCCCCCAGATGTTTTCTGTCATTGTTGATGTGACGCTTCCTGTGACAAGACAAACAATGTCAATAACTCAGTGGGAAACAGGGGAAAGGGGGGGATTTTTTTACACATTCAGATGATCTGTAAATCCCTTTAAAATAACACAACACCGGGTATTAAACTGTCCGAATCTACTTTTTTCTCCGGTATCTCAATCCTAAGCCGATCAAGGTCGACTTCTCATCCTGTTTTTATCAATGCCAAGTCTCTAACGTGAGCAGTGTTTCTTCTATATACGGGCTGAATCCAATTAGTTCATTTAAAAAAAAAACAACATTGGATTACTTTAGTATTATTTTATAATTATTTCATTGATTATTTCATGTTACAGGGATGACGGCTAATAATACATTCGACTTTTTTTTTAAAAATCTCAAACCAAGTGATAGGGTGGAATAGATTGTTTAGAATACTTTGGACCAACAGTGGCAACCCATGGCGCCTGCATGCAGCTCTTCGCCATAGGGATCGTTGTTATAGGGATCTTCGCCATAGGGATCGTCGTTATAGGGATCGTCGTTATAGGGATCTTCGTCATAGGGATCTTCGTCATAGGGATCTTCGTCATAGGGATCTTCGCCATAGGGATCGTCGTTATAGGGATCGTCGTTATAGGGATCTTCGTCATAGGGATCGTCGTTATAGGGATCGTCGTTATAGGGATCGTCGTTATAGGGATCGTCGTTATAGGGATAAGGATCCCCCATTATAAGGAGTGTGTCTTTCTACTATATAACTTTTGTCGCCTACATCTCGATGAACTGACTATGTTGATGCTCGTTCAGAAACTTTTTTTTACCATAAAAAAAAACACATAACATACAACATACTCCATTCCAAGATGTCATTTGATTATTTTAGTTTAATTATTTATTTTTTTACAAGCCTAAAGAGACAAGTTCTAGGTTGTCATAAACAACAAAAAAAAAAAGAAATGAAGATCTAAATTCATCACACCGATAATCCCATTACAGAGTTATATTAGAAACATATGGCCAGAAATACAACGAAGATGAGAGAGTGTGTGTGTGTGTGTGTGGAGATTCACAAGGATGGGGTAAGATAAGGAAACAAAGGTCAAAGAAGATTGTGAGTTGTGGGGGCGGGGGTGATGTTATTTCGTGAACCTCTTCACCTCCCCCCCCCTCAACGTCCTCTCGGGATGACATTCAACAAACTCGATTATCCCAGCGGGGGCCGTCACAAATAGGGATCAGACTAATAACACCACCCCCCACCATCCCTCCCCCAGCTCGCTGGACAAACACTGAGACGTCTGGAGATGGCGGACACTCCGTAACCCAGAAATAGATGAAGCTGCCAGCTGGGAACACTTTTTTTTTTCGGAAGGGGGTGGAGGTGTTGGGCAGCAGGATGAAGTAGATCGATGAAAAGAGAAATCTATGTCGGGATTGAATCTTTTCTCTGGTCATTCTTCAGAACCCCCCCCCCCTCCAAACCACCACCACCACCACCACTCAATGAAATCACTTGCTATAGTTGTGTGAGACTAAAGGTTAAGTTCAGTCATGAAAATTATGTTAGTAAAATATCTTGCTCCCTTTCTTTTTGTGTAAAGTTAAGATATAAATTATTTTTTTTTTACAAACATCTGAAAAAAATCTTCTCCAAATGCGAAGTGCAGTAAACTATAACGACTCAGTGCTACATGATGTAGTGACACTATTTATCGACACATTCAGTGCTACATGATGTAGTGACACTATTTATGGACACATGCCAATGGTATGTCTGATTCACCAAATGACATCATAGGCTCTGCTACTTTCGACGGAGTTGGACATTGATTTTTATTTGTCCTTTTAAAGCCAAACAACAGTATACACTGTACTGGAATGATTTTTTAGAGCATTTTCGAGAAAAAAATGTTCTATTGTCCCCGTTTTGTCTGTCTGTCCGTCATCACCCTAGATCTCAGCAACCATAAGTCCTAGACCCATGATGCATATACCATTTTGTAGGTCTTGGCCTGCCATGTGTGCAACAAAAGCCCCAGTAATAAATATGAAATACGTCCCTGTACTTATGAAATAAGCACCTGTTCTGAAGAAATTCATCCCTGTTCTGAATATAATATATTATTCTCTTCAAACTATAAATGTAACCCCTATTACGATTGTATATACCCTTGTTCTGATTATGATAACATTACCTATTGATTTTTTTTATATAAATATAATTTTTCCACCCCTAGCTTGAGGGAAGGAGGGGGGGAATCTTCCATTTATTACGTCAACAATGAGAAGCACGTTTCGTGCCCCCACCCCCTTGTTAACATGTATCAAACCTCATCATCTCTGACCCCCGTGTTAAAATTATCAAACTTCTTTTACCCCCCCCCCCCCACCCAACCTCTCCATAAAATCTTATGGCCTTTCGCCAAATATTCAGCGCAAAAATTCAAATATCTAACCCCTCCCCAATATGACGCTACAAACAAACCCACGGAACCGCCCCACAGACAACACAAAGAGAATTATTATTTTATGTGGGATCATCGCAAACATTCAGCCAGGAGGAGGGCTCCGATCTATTTAACGACGCCACCAGTTTATAATCCAATGTAATTTATTTATTTTTAGAGCATTTTCGAAAAAAAATGCTCTATTGTCCCCGTTTTGTCTGTCTGTCTGTCTGTCCGTCCGTCATCACCCTAGATCTCAATAACCATAAGTCCTAGACCCATGATGTATATATCATTTTGTAGGTCTTGGCCTGCCAAGAAATGACATTTTTCCATTTCGCGATCTGACCTCTCAGGGCCGTAAAAGGGGCCTTAGTACCGTTTTTTACTATAAAAGCTATATTAATAAAGGAGCGCTATATCTCAGCAACTATAAGTCCTAGACCCATGATGTATATATCATTTTGTAGGTCTTGGCCTGCCATGTGTACATCAAAAGTTCATTTTGCGATAGGACCTCTGAGGGCCCCGTTTTGTCTGTCTGTCTGTCCGTCCGTCCGTCATCACCCTAGATCTCAATAACCATAAGTCCTAGACCCATGATGTATATATCATTTTGTAGGTCTTGGCCTGCCATGTGTACATCAAAAGTTCATTTTGCGATAGGACCTCTGAGGGCCCCGTTTTGTCTGTCTGTCTGTCTGTCCGTCCGTCCGTCATCACCCTAGATCTCAATAACCATAAGTCCTGGACCCATGATGTATATATCATTTTGTAGGTCTTGGCCTGCCAAGAAATGACATTTTTCCATTTCGCGATCTGACCTCTCAGGGCCGTAAAAGGGGCCTTAGTACCGTTTTTTACTATATAAGCTATATTAATAAAGGAGCGCTATATCTCAGCAACTATAAGTCCTAGACCCATGATGTATATATCATTTTGTAGGTCTTGGCCTGCCATGTGTACATCAAAAGTTCATTTTGCGATAGGACCTCTGAGGGCCCCGTTTTGTCTGTCTGTCCGTCCGTCCGTCATCACTCTAGATCTCAATAACCATAAGTCCTGGACCCATGATGTATATATCATTTTGTAGGTCTTGGCCTGCCAAGAAATGACATTTTTCCATTTCGCGATCTGACCTCTCAGGGCCGTAAAAGGGGCCTTAGTACCGTTTTTTACTATATAAGCTATATTAATAAAGGAGCGCTATATCTCAGCAACTATAAGTCCTAGACCCATGATGTATATATCATTTTGTAGGTCTTGGCCTGCCATGTGTACATCAAAAGTTCATTTTGCGATAGGACCTCTAAAGGCCGGGTTTCAGGGCTCCTAAGGGGCTAATAACCCGTTTATTTGGTAGTTAGATTTAAGAGAAAATAATTTTGTTTTCAAATATAAAGAAACGTCCTTTTAATATCTTTTTTCAGATATATGCATTACGCAATTGAATTTATAAACATTTCCAAAATTTACAAATATTTATTGAAAGATAACAAACGTACTGATACATAACATGAAAATGCGCTAACACGTCCTGTGTCCAGAATGGAACAGGCTTAATTGCTTGTTTTGAATAAGAATTTGCCCTTGACTGAATGGGGCTATACGTGTATTGATTGCACCGCTCTGTATATTATATTTTATAATAAGGCAGCATGATTAACTTTAATATCAATGAATTTGCGTTAGATAACTGAATCAAGGACAGCCTGTAACGGGTTCAGACAAAAGAAACCGGAACTCTCCTCCCCCACAATGAAACGTTATGAAAATCTGCACATCCTATGCAGCGTGGCTTTGATTGCAAGGGAGAAAATATTGAGTTGCACAAGAGTACACGTACATTTTTACATGTAAGATAATTTAAATGTTGAACAAATGTAAAATATACCAGCTCACGTATTAATATTTTAGAATGCAGCTGTTGTTGACGTCAACACTCTCACAAAAATCAACAATCGTCAAACTTATTCAGATCACCCCCCCCCCTTTTTACAATATATAATTCGACGGCCGTATTAGGGTAAACACCGGCGCCAACCCAGTGCTATTAATTTAAATAATATACAAGACAAAAATTGTTTGTCCATCGTTATTCCGGAATCCCTATAGACATACTTTGGTGATAAGGCAGAAGACATACGTTGGATGATATGGCAGGAGACATACGTTTGGGTGATATGGCAGAAGACATACGTTAGATGATATGGCAGAAGACATACGTGGGTGATATGGCAGAAGACATACGTTTGGGTGATATGGCAGGAGACATACGTTTGGGTGATATGGCAGAAGACATACGTTTGGGTGATATGGCAGAAGACATACGTTGGGTGATATGGCAGAAGACATACGTTGGGTGATATGGCAGAAGACATACGTTTGGGTGATATGGCAGAAGACATACGTTTGGGTGATATGGCAGAAGACATACGTTTGGGTGATATGGCAGAAGACATACGTGGGTGATATGGCAGAAGACATACGTGGGTGATATGGCAGAAGACATACGTGGGTGATATGGCAGAAGACATACGTGGGTGATATGGCAGAAGACATACGTGGGTGATATGGCAGAAGACATACGTTTGGGTGATATGGCAGAAGACATACGTTGGATGATATGGCAGAAGACATACGTTGGGTGATATGGCAGATGACATACGTTGGATGATATGGCAGAAGACATACGTGGGTGATATGGCAGAAGACATACGTTTGGGTGATATGGCAGAAGACATACGTTGGATGATATGGCAGAAGACATACGTTGGGTGATATGGCAGATGACATACGTTGGATGATATGGCAGAAGACATACGTGGGTGATATGGCAGAAGACATACGTTTGGGTGATATGGCAGAAGACATACGTTGGGTGATATAGCAGGAGACATACGTTTGGGTGATATGGCAGAAGACATACGTTTGGGTGATATGGCAGAAGACATACGTTTGGGTGATATGGCAGAAGACATACGTTGGGTGATATGGCAGAAGACATACGTGGGTGATATGGCAGAAGACATACGTGGGTGATATGGCAGAAGACATACGTGGGTGATATGGCAGAAGACATACGTTTGGGTGATATGGCAGAAGACATACGTTGGATGATATGGCAGAAGACATACGTTGGGTGATATGGCAGATGACATACGTTGGATGATATGGCAGAAGACATACGTTGGATGATATGGCAGAAGACATACGTTGGATGATATGGCAGAAGACATACGTTGGATGATATGGCAGAAGACATACGTTGGATGATATGGCAGAAGACATACGTTTGGATGATATGGCAGAAGACATGCATGGGTATTATGGCAGAAGATCTAACAGTATGGATTATTGAACGACCCCAACAACAGTTCACACGCTATATGAAGGAATGTTCCGTCAGCAATGTTTGATGAAAACAGATTTCTTTAAAAGATATTTTTTTAATTAAAAAAATGTACCATTGGTAGCCGCGGTCCGAATGATAAATGGTTTCTTGTTAAGAAGCAAGGTTTCAAAGAAAGTCAAATGTAACAGACTGGGAATGTGATGATGTATCTTGTGTGATGAAGATATTACATCTAGTGTGATGAAGATATTACATCTACTGAGATGAAGATATTACATCTAGTGTGATGAAGATATTACGACTAGTGCGATGAAGATATTACATCTAGTGCGATGAAGATATTACATCTAGTGAGATGAAGATATTGCATCTAGTGCGATGAATATATTACATCTAGTGCGATGAAGCTATTACATCTAGTGCGATGAAGATATTACATCTAGTGCGATGAAGATATTGCATCTAGTGCGATTGCGTCTTTTCACTTGACCATATTATCAGTCTTTTTATTTTTTTCAAGATATCTGTAACAAAAATTATTTTCTTTAATTTCTATGACAGTTCATGACAAGTGGAAAAGAGTTGTTATCTTCAAGCCCATCACTTTAAACGGGGAAACAAAACATGACACGATTTGTGTTATTTTAAAGTGTTCTCAGGATGTTAGTGACGAGAATTATGTGAGAAAACGTTCAAATGGTGGGAAGCAGGAATAATAATAATAATAATGTTGATGTAATATTTTGATGAAATAAGACACCATTCCATTTCTTCTTATTTTTCGGGAATTCTCGTAACACACATCAGGGTTCCAGCATGGGCGGTTGTAATTCTTAACCTGGTTAGCGGTCAATTTATACAGAATATAATTTTCAAAAACACGATAATCATGGGGGGGGGGGGGGAGAGAGAGAAAAAGAGAGAGAGAGAGAAGGTTTGGAGTCGTGGGTTTCTTTCATTCTGCACAAGAATGAGTTATATATAAATCAGGTTTCAAGTTTAGATCACACGACGGCGTTGAGACGAATGGTTCTAAAACTGTTGAAAGATGAATGACTCTCTTATAGTATTGTACATTAGACCACAGGTTCTCAATTATTTCAGGTGGGTCACCAGCAATAAGAATTACTTAATCGAGAATGAATACAATTAATTTTCGACATTCCTTGTTTTATTATATACATAATATACTTGTAGATAAATAAAACAAAATCACATCCAGTGGGTCGATAGACAATCAAGGCATCAGACATGATACAGTTATACGTAAACTATCAAGAATATTCAGACATGATACAGTTATACGTAAACTATCAAGAATATTCAGACATGATACAGTTATACGTAAACTATCAAGAATATTCAGACATGATACAGTTATACGTAAACTATCAAGAATATTCAGACATGATACAGTTATACATAAAACTATCAAGAATATTCAGACACGATATAGTTATACATAAAACTATCAAGAATATTCAGACACGATATAGTTATACATAAAACTATCAATAATATTCAGACACGATATAGTTATACACAACAGATCACCACCAGTGGGTCAAGATAAACTATCAATAATATTCAGACACGATATAGTTATACACAACAGATCACCACCAGTGGGTCAAGATAAACTATCAATAATATTCAGACACGATATAGTTATACACAACAGATCACCACCACTAGGTCAAGATAAACAATCAATAATATTCAGACACGATATAGTTATACACAACAGATCACCACCAGTGGGTCAAGATAAACTATCAATAATATTCAGACACGATATAGTTATACACAACAGATCACCACCAGTGGGTCAAGATAAACTATCAAGAACATTCAGACACGATATAGTTATACATTACAGATCACCACCCAGTGGGTCAAGATAAACTATCAATAATATTCAGACGTGATATAGTTATACACAACAGATCACCACCAGTGGGTCAAGCACCACTATGCCAGCACTACACGGGACATTACATCTATTCTTAAATCATAGCCGCAGACGATGGTTCCAATTTTAGATCACACCCAGGTTACAGAAAATCGATCCCATCGAGTCACGCTGATCAAATATTGCACACAAGAAATAGAGCTGAAAACAAAAAAGGTGGGGGGGGGGGGAATTTCCACTTGTCCCCAATCAATATCCGCCATTGGACTGAGAATAGTTTTAGTGTAAAGCTAAAAATAATGCAGACTTGACCAGTCGGGATAGAATTTACACACACACACACACACACACACACACAAAACAACAACCTGCAGATAGCTCCACACATCCGTGAGCTAATTGATTCCACACAACAAAAATCCATCATAATATGAAACAGAAAACAAAAAAATGATGCAAGCAGGAGCTACCCAAGAGGCACAGACACACACACACACATACACACACACAATATCTCTCTACCATTTCCCCATGTCGTTTAAAAATGATATACAGTGGATTCCGCTTAATTGGGACACCGCTCAGTTGGGACAGCCGCTTATTTGGGACAAATCTCAAAGAAACCAAACCAAGAGGCCAATAGTAAATTTGTATTTTTAATTGGGACAGCCGCTTAATCGGGATAAAAAGCCCCGGTCCCGATGTGTCCCAATTAAGCGGAATCGACTGTATTTCCAGGAGCGACCCGCTAAACTAACTCTGGAAGCTATATCTTTGAAAAAGGAAAGTGAGAAAGAATCACTTATTTACGTTTAGTAACAAAACAAATGATTTTTTTTTTAAACAGTGAACAGACAAACAAATGAGTGCGGCCCACGACCTTGGCCGTGTCCATCAATGATATATTCAGTACTGCCGCGACATGTCCATCAATGATATATTCAGTACTGCCGCGACATGTCCATCAATGATATATTCAGTACTGCCGCGACATGTCCATCAATGATATATTCAGTACTGCCGCGACATGTCCATCAATGATATATTCAGTACTGCCGCGACATGTCCATCAATGATATATTCAGTACCGCCGCGACATGTCCATCAATGATATATTCAGTACTGCCGCGACATGTCCCATCAATGATATATTAGGTGGCTGGGATTGCATTCTAAATCCCATTCCACACAATGCACACAATCTGTCACGACGCTTCCCAGAACACTCATCATCTGCACAAAAATATAGTTGTAACATTAATACAAACTCATAATATCTGTGAATTCTGCTCCCTCTTCATTAAGTTTCAAATATTATTATAATGAAGTCCAACATCGCCAACTGTCAAAGACGAAGGGACAAGAACTTCCTTGTGATCAATTAAGATTGTTTGACAAGTAGTTATGATTTGAAAGCGACATAAAAAAAACAGACAATGAGAGAGAGAGAGAGTGAGAGAGAGAGAGAGAGAGAGAGAGAGAGAGAGAGAGAGAGAGAGAGAGAGAGAGATAATACAAACAGATTGAAAGGAGAGAGACGGGTATACATGCAAACTACAAAGATCTGTGCTAATTCATTAGCCGGGACAAGGAAGTGCACTAAAAAGAATAGAGGGGGTTGGGGGGAGGGATAGACGGGCTCGCATGTGGAGGCTTGATAAATGATAAACAATCATAGAAACACGTGACGTCAATGAGCGAATCCAAGGGAAATAATTCTGACAACTTACGAGCATACCAATTATCTTGTTTATTTGCTTTTAATGCGCCCAAGGACCAGTCATTCATACTAATTCCCCCATCATAATCATATAAAAAAAACGGATCATAGCCTGAATATGATGCAGGTTTTCTGCCTTGTTATTACTCTTGTTACAATGAGTGTAAGAATTCTATTTTTACGGTATTCCGATATGACATTCACCGCCTGGATCATAGCCTGGCTATGATGCAGGTTTCTGCCTTGTTATTACTCTTGTTACAATGAGTGTAAGAATTCTATTTTTACGGCATTCCGATATGACACTCTATGCCCCGATAAATTGTTCAAACTTTAGGCTGAATGTTACAAATTCAAAAAAAAGTATACAAGTTACGTTATGGAAAAAAAAAGCTTCTGGGAGATGGGAGACAAATCTTTTTAAACACCCCACTGACTCAATTCTTCTATCAAACACCCCACTGACTCAATTCTTCTATCAAACACCCCACTGACTCAATTCTTCTATCAAACACCCCACTGACTCAATTCTTCTATCAAACACCCCACTGACTCAATTCTTCTATCAAACACCCCACTGACTCAATTCTTCTATCAAACACCCCACTGACTCAATTCTTCTATCAAACCGTATGACATTATTTGTCCCAACTGTAATTTAATAGTCTTTCAGCGATCCATCCCCACCGCTGCCGTCACACACACACACACTCGTATACAAGCACTGTGCCAGTGATGCTCAACTGTGAGCACCAAGGCCTCCGCGCGAACTCACTCATGGGGGGGCCCCGCGTGGCTATGTTAAGGAGAATGAAAAAAAAAATAAAGAACGCTACTTAACAACATTAACTTGCAAAAACACAAACCGGGCCCGCTGGGTGGATAAGTTAAACATATATTTTGGGTACAATGGGGGGGGGGTCCCTTGAGATGAAAATGTTTGAGGGTAACCGCTGGTCTGGGGGGGGACAAAGGGGAGACGTGACTGATGGAATGCTGAAAATAGTTCTTATGTTTGTTGACCACAAATTCACTACTTCCAAGACGACCCTAACCGTTTTTCAAGTTTTTTTTTTTTATTTTATCCACATTTCCAACGGAAAAGTTGTAGTTTTTAAATACAAAAAAAAGAGGGGAAGGGGGGGGAACAAAACACAGACAATAGGGTTTCCTGGCGAGGATAGAAACCCCCGGGGGGGGGGGACGACTTAAAATGCACCCAGTAGAGAGAGAGAGAGAGAGAGAGAGAGAGAGAGAGAGTGGGATGTAACCCTGGACCGATTCAAATGTCTGAACTAGGCCGGTGAACAGTCTATTTACAGGAAGCTGTGCCGCTAATGAAGAAGAACTAGTTTTCATAGACCCAGTGTGAACAAATAAAAACAATGTCAACAAACTGAAAGAAAGAAAGAAATAAAAAAAAAACAATGGTGTTAATTGATACACGGAAAGAGAAGTTGGGTAGGTAAGGGTAGAGTCTTGTTCCCAGATTACAAGGTCTATGTGTGTGTGTGGGGGGGGGGGGGGGTATTCAATGAAAACGTAATTTTCAAAATGGCGATGAATGAAGCAATAAAACATGTGGCTATATATATATATATATATATATATATATATATATATATATATATATTTAAAAAAAAAACATCGATATACACAATGAGGGGTTACTAGAACTATGCCAAGTGTGGTATGTTTCATAACAAACTAGCCAGTCTATGAATTAATATGGATAATCAAAGTGACGCCAAGTGATTTAAAAAGTACTCCTCCCCCCTCCCCCCGCAGCATCAATTTCTGAGTTTTGTATCAAACACACACACCATATGTTTACTTTTTTTAAAAAAAGAATCTTGCTTCAATTGAGTTTTTATTTAAAACACCATCGTGGATAGGAACAACAATCAGGCAAGAGAATTCGACCTTAGGACCTGAAAAAGATCGGCCCACGTTTATCAAAATAAGAATTCTCCGTAGATTTTCCAACGCAAACTTCCTACAAGCAAAACGGTTGAAAAAAAAGAATTCAATAACACTAAGTGTCTTATGGAAACAGACATGTAATGTGAAAACTGGAAGGACATAAAAAAAATTGCATAAGGCATAAGGTGATACGTCATTTCTTTTGCAAAACTAGGCCCATTTTCTGAACAAGCCCATAGGCCTACAGTAACCCTAATCCTGCACGTCATTTCGTTTGCAAGACTAGGCCCATTTTCTGAACAAGCCCATAGGCCCACAGTAACCCTAATCCTGTACGTCATTTCGTTTGCAAGACTAGGCCCATTTCTGAACAAGCCCATAGGCCCACAGTAAACCCTAATCCTGACAACCATTAAGCTGATTAGAGTAGTCTATAAAATACAACTGGACTAGTCGATATAATAATAGCACTGACCTATTTAGACTGTGTACAGGGGCCTTGCTCTGTATCAGAATAATACTTTTGTTTTGTTTATCACTCTGTTTCCGTGTTATTTATTTGTTTCGAAATTCGATTAATTGCGTCCCCTTTTTTTTAATCTTTCAATATGTACTTTTCTATTTAAACAAACAAACAACAACCAATCAGGCTAGAGTCATTCCTGACAGCCAGGATCACGCAATAGTCAAACCATCATTAGGAAACGGGGCTGTTAATCAAACTATTTGCCTAGGCTGCCTGGTTCAGGGGTGGGCCAACTTTTTACACCGCGGGGCACGTCGGCTGCTTACCATTTGGATAGAAAGGGCCAGACTAAGAACGGGACGGAGGAAGTAACTTGTATGAAATTTAAAAAAAAAACAAAATGAACTCAATACCAACGTCGTTGACGTGAACAAGTTGAGGAGAGGAGGCCGAGCGCGAGCTGGATGAGACGGCCTGACTGTTATCGTACTGTTATAAAATTATACTATCATTGCTAAATATATGTAAGCCTGGGTGCCCATATTGATTATTTCTTTAATAGCTGTACCCTGCAAAACCTTTGCATAGAGTTAAATCCCCTTAGGCTTGTTCTGTAGGCTAGGTTTTTTTTTTTGGTTTCGGGCAGATCCGATTTTTTCATGATTGTATTTTAAACTGGAATACTGTTGTGTTAATTCTTTACTTTCGATTTAACGCAGAGCCCACACCGCTATTATTTTATTTGATGATTAGTTCATGTCAACACTCCTCAACCATCTGCGCTTGGTCACGAACCCAATGTGGCCCGCGACTCAAAATGTTTCCCAACCCCTGCTATTACAATATATATATATATATATATATATATATATTGGTAAATCTATCAAGAGTAATTTTAAGGTATTTTTTTTCTCTTTTGTGTGTATTTGAGTTATTAATACAACCCCATTCGACCACGATGTTATGTAAACAGAAACCAAGAACATCATTCACGTTCTCATACTGCTGCGACACCCGTACAAGTGAATCAACACAAACAAGGAAGATTCAAAAGTATTTAGTTTCAGGACATAACAAGATGCCGCGGTAAAACAAACAAAAAATAAAAAAAAAAAAAACAAGGAAGCTGTACAAAACGAAACAAATTTTTTTTTTCTCTTTCTGTGCGCTTGCGTTCTAAAAGAAATTATGAACACAGCTCTATAGAGACTCTCGCTCGTGTAATAGTGTAATACATAACGATTTTTCACCGCAACACAATGATCACGCACGGGGGGTGGGGGGGGGGGGTGAGGCGGGGAAAAATCGCAAGGGGCAAAAAAAAGGGGGGAGGGGGGGTGGGGGTTACTAGTAACAACCCAACTTACTTTACGTTCATTAAATAAAAAGAACTGTTTAAAAAATTATGGGCACATATTGAATTACCAGCACTGGTAAGATTTCGTCCTATTGTCCCCGTGTGATGGTGAATAATTATATATATATATATATATATATATATATATGTGTGTGTGTGTGTGTGTGTGTGTGTGTGTGTGTGTGTGTGTTCATAGAGCTGTATTATGAAAAACAGTATTATTAAATCACAGCGAAGCAAACAAAAATTAGAAAAAAAAAACAGTAGTTGAAGACAAACAGGTTATATAAACAGGGAGACAAAGAAAGGGGAAAAAAAAAAGTCATCAGATTATATTCTTTTAATTGTGTCATAAAAGGAAAACAAACAGACTGGACATTTGTACCAGCTCTCTTTTCATATTTTTAGAGCATTTTTGAAAAAAAAAATGCTCTATTGTCCCCGTTTTGTCTGTCTGCCTGTCATCACCCTAGATCTCAGCAACTATAAGTCCTAGACCCATGATGTATATATCATTTTGTAGGTCTTGGCCTGCCATGTGTACATCAAAAGTCCATTTCGCGATAGGACCTCTGAGGGCCGGGCTTCAGGGCTCCTAAGGGGCTTATATAATATATATACACCTTGTACGTTCAATAACCCGTTCATTTGGTGCGAAATACTGCAGCACGTAGTTTCACCAAGATTTATTAAGAAACTCATCAAATGAAATAGTAAGCTTGTGTTCTGAGTTTAATTGAAAGTATCAGAGCTATGCAACAATTGACGGAGTTTTCGGACGATTAAATGACTATAATTTGGAATGTTTTCAATTATGAGTCCTATTTCAGTAACCACAAACCACTTGTAGTTAGATTTAAGAGAAAATAATTTTGTTTTCATATATAAGAAAACGTCTTTTTAATATCTTTTTTCAGATATATGCATTACACAATTGAATGTATAAACCTTTACAAAATTTACAAATATTTACTGAAAGATAGCATACGTACTGATACATAATACGAAAATGCTCTAATACGTCCTGTGTCCAGAATGGAACAGGCTTAATTGCTTGTTTTTTTTTTTACTTCTCCAGAACTCAACAGCTCTTCGTGTATCTGCCAAACACTGGATGTGTCATTTCTTCAACTGGTAGGATTGTATAAGTTGAGGTGTTAAAAAAAAAAAAAAAGAAATCCGCTGAGAACTGTGTTATAATGATTTGTTCATCAGATGGGAGTGACAAGTGGAGAGACTTCATTGACTGTAAGTGTGGTCCCCCCCCACACCCCCCCCCCCCCAATTGAGAATGTTAATCAATAGTTCGGATTATTTCAGATGGTCAAACCACCCACTCAAGATATTTAAATCGACAAGGGTGTGGTAGGCTCTCGTTAATCTAATGCGTGGCGAGCCCGGGTGTCGGAGCCGTACTTTGTTGTTTGTGGAGGCGTGGGGGGGGGGGTAATCTTTTATCAAATTCAACCAATGGGAGGAGCCAGCAAGTTGACCTACTATCTGGATATCAAATTGGGGGGGGGGGGTGGTGAGAGAGAGAATCAATTGTGGGTTAATCCTGCATATCAAGGTGGTCTTAGCAATAGAGTGCTGTTATTGTGTGTTAGGAGATTTGGTTTTGTCACCACAAATGTTCCGCTAGTCATGTGACGCATGACCCAGTGGGCTCGTAACGTTATATGAATGAGATTACGTAAGCGATAACCTGCGTAAGTCCGAGCGAATGAGGGACAGCCGCAGTGCGGACACGGCAGCGTAAGAGGGGCTGGGGGGAAGTTAGGTGTAGGAAGGACAATCAGAGTGAGTAGGAGTGGGTGTCACTAAGGGTTACCCCCCCCTCTCTACATTTCTGTAAATACAGAAGTTGTACACAGCTGCTTCACTCAATAAACTAGTTGATAACACACCACACGTGTGTGCTGTACTTGTAAGGAAAGCCAGAAAGTGAACGGCTTGTACATATAAACTTTGTCGCATACACCTATCACGATATAAATATAAATAGCAACAATAATAAGGGGTACGAAAAACAACCTATTCCTTTTTTCTAAAAAAAACAACAACCGTCCGTGGCGTCACTACTTTTCTAACTTCCGTTCAATATCATAATCCATAACATCAGGACCCAAGGCCGAAATACCCGTCGGTGCCTTTTTTAAGCATCAGATTTGGAGTGTACATTTTTACGGGAAAGGGGCCGGGCTTTTTTGACAGTGGATGGGGAAGGGTGTCTTATGTCTATCCACAATAGTGGGTCCGGCTGGTTTTAAAGAATGACCAGCAGCCAGGTCACTGCTTAAGGTGCGCCCGCGACTGTGGCGGCTGTAACCCAACAATAGACGGGTTTCCGTCACTTGTGCTGCATCTGTTATTTTCCACGGCACGTTACCGAATCACCACACACGACGGCGCATCTCAAAAAAATGAACAGCACAGATAGAGATGTATAAATAGCCAAGAGAACGTGAGCTAAGAGTGTGAAAAATACTATCCATTATCTCCGAAGGACATGAAGATTTAAAAAAAAAAGAAAGAAGAAGAGAGAAAAACTTTTCTTTATGTCAGTGTTTTTCCTCCGGTCGCACAAGTAGAGCGTCTCGAACTTCACCTGACAAAACACGTGACTGTATCACGTGCTCAACTTGAAAAGCGCGATCAGTTTCCAATATTATCAATATTTTTTTGTATATAGGTAAATGACAGTGAGGAGTGATCTCTACTTCGACCCAAAGTGTCGACCAAAGCAAGTCGCCAGAGTATATTAGAGCTCTGACGGGCCCCCATCACAGTAACTCACGAGTCCGATTAAAAGTCTCCTAGCTAGATTTCAGTTTGCCTCCCCGTCCCCGCGGGCACGTTCCTGTGTCAACCATTTTCACCATACAAAAATTGGCGTAAGTAGGCGGGCGGGGGGGGGGGGAGTTGGAATTTCAAATTTAGCTAACGCTAGTTACGTCACTACCAAAGGCATACCTAGGATGGGGGGGTCCTAATTCGAAAGTCACCAGTTTGAAGGGGCCCCCAAATTTGTTTTTACATTAAATATTAAGTACATTCTTATGTCATGATATCGAATGCCGAAATGCAGGGGCCCCCAGAGAGGCCAAGCCCACCGGGCCACCCAACTCCTAGGTTCGGCACTGGCCACTGCCCTCCAATAAACGAACCCGTATTCCGGAATAACTTTTTTTTTTTTACTTATTCCAACCAGTGAGATACAAATCAATTGATGCCTGACGACAGCCGGTGAGAAAGTGAAACACGTTAACAGACGTTTTTTGTCATTTCACTGATAGATTTATTCTTTTAAATTTATATTTAAATTAGTACACACAGAGAGAGAATCGATGTCCCCCCCCCCCATTAACTCTCAACGAGGAGGCCGGGGGGGGGGGGGGTCAACACAAAAATAATGTACCGGCGGGGATTGGAACAAACGCCGCATGAAAATTCAGCTCCACACTTTGTGGATACCACGGGGTAGGTGGTGGGGTACCACGAGTGGGATCAATAATAATGACTTTTTTTTTTTTTTTAGAACGCTTTAAAAAAAAAATCCGATAAAGAGAAAAAGAGACGCAATTTCGGTCAAACAAATAAGATTCAAGTTAAAAAAAAAAAAAAGACATTTGATTATTAACTTTTAATGATGGTGATGTCAAGCTGAACCCGGCAAGTCACGTGACTTTCATTCAAATTCAAATACAGCAATATTTCTTTCCACTTATAAAATGAGAAGTGCGGGGGAAAAAAAAAAACCTCCCATTACATGTGTCCATCCATCCGTCGTCTGATCCAACATGTTCCCAGCGCCCCCCCCCCTCACCCCTTCTTACACTTTTCTCAACCCCCATGCGCCCTCCCCATGGCCACCAGATGTTATCGCCGTGGAAGTTTTCTTTAATTAGACCGGCGACAGCCTGATCTGGAGACACGAGACAGTAGATCACACCCCTCCCCCCCACCTGTACACGTACACCAAGGGCTGACCAACCAGCGGAATAAAAATTCTGCCGGAGGCGATCTTCATCACTCTCTGCAGCAGCTCGTGTCGTCCCCCCTCTAATCAAGAACTCGATGCATTCAACAACAAAAAAAAATCAATTCGTTCCATCTAATGTCTTTAAAAAAAAAACAAACAGAAAAACTTTAAAAAAAAAAAAGGCCTTACTGTCGTTCTATCTTTTCCTTTTTATTTTTTTTTTTCCTATGGCTTCAGGGCTACAAGAAGTCTTTGGGATCAACACATTTCTTCCGATGTATGAGAGTGTGATTTTTATTTATTTAGTTTTTTTTTTAAAACGCCGTCTGACAGAAAGATTGTGAGATAAGCGCACGTGCTCAGACATGTGATACGACAGTCACTTTCAGAATATAGGGGGTGGGGAATCTCCCATCACACCCACCACCCCACCCTCCCCCCTTCAACCACCCCATCATACATTTTATGAATAATCTCTCTTTACTTTTTTTTTTTTAAATAAAAAAAAAAAGACAGAGAGAGAGAGAGAGAGATGATGAGCCATTCCGAGTTTGCCGATTCCGTTTCATTGAAGAGCTGATCACACGAAGAGCGAAGAAAAAAACAAACAAAGGTAATCAATAGTCCAGCGTACAAAACAGTTTTTGTAATTGAGAATAAGCAGAAGAAAACAATGAATAAGCGTACAGTAAATGTTTAGCAATTTCAGACTAAACGGCTGTAAATGACCACTGATGTTCGGCCAGTATGATAAATCAAATGAAACGACCCATCTTTAAAATTGTTAAATGTCGCACAATTAGAATATACAATGTACAGCATATATATATATATATATATATATATATATATATATATATATATATATATATATATATATATATATATTAGGGTGTCCCAGAATTTTAAATTTTTAAAAATTCATTAAATCTCAAATAGCACACCTTCTAAAAAGTTTCCTTATAATTAGCTGCAATAGTCCCAAAAATGGTACCTCATTCAGAACGAATTTAGGGGTCCCTCAAGGGTCCAGAAGATTAGTTCAACTTCCTCATGTTAGCAATATATGACAAATATTTTTATGCTTTATTAATTTTACTTTTGAAATAATGGCCTGCCATACCAATGTCACATCACTGGTCATGTGACTTGGAAGCCATCTTGGATTTGTAAAGCAGTGGAGTTATTAATGAAGTCTAGTTGTTAGTTGTGTGTTTTAAGTAAATTTGTGAAGCATTTAACTAATTATTATTCAAAACTGTGAGATTAATTGAACTGTACTGATTGATTCACTCTTAAGGAAATAGACAGGGTCTTAGAATGTCAACTAAGATGTTACAAACTAGGAGTTCTAGAAGTGGTAGTAAAGTATGGTTGATTGGCTACCCTCTGGAGATGATATCTGGTGCCCGTCTTCCATCGGGTCGAGAAGTTTTGCGTAACTTTGTTTATTACCAACGGTCGAAACAGCTCTCATATACATGCTTGAAGTTCTGCTATCGGACACATTCAATGTGTGCTTAGGACCATCAACTGGACCAGAGATCCTTATCTTTAAGCGATTCCGAGCAAACTGGTCCAAACTTAACAGCCACCAACCACAAAAACGGGAATCTCCAATGATGTCAGCATCAGCTTCCTTAAAGGCATTTTTAACTGAGCAGTTGGTTCAAACTCAACCCAGAGATGACTACAAGGAATTTCTTTGCCTTGCTGCATTCATGGTTGGGCTGGATGTTAAGTTGATCATCAGAAAACCTGGTGCTCTTCACAGGGCCCGCTGGATGGCGAAGGCTATCTACTCCTTAAAGATTGAACTCTTGTTTGATGGCAACGAAACCATTATTAATCTGACGTCTCGTGAACTGCAAGGTATTCAGCGTTTTAATCGGTTTGTTGTTTCGGTGTATGTCCAGTCATGGTTTACAACAAGGTCTGCTGCAGATGCACCAATTAATGACGTTTACTTGATTCAACGTCTCCGAGACTATCAAGATGACAAGCTGCGTAATGTTGGCCTGAAGATGATGGAACGTCACTCCTGGTATCTAAGCCAAGAGCTTGCAACTCTAGCGCTGTTCTCGAATTTGCTTAATGCTGATGAGAAAAAGCAAATGGTGCTGAACATCAAAGATGATAGAGGCCCACACTTAATCACATCCCTTCCACAGAGTGCTGCAGAGCTATGTTGTTCGCGCAACTTCTTTCAAACTGCTGGAATTGATGACAGCTTTCTTGCTGAGCCCATCGAGCTGTGGCCAGAATCACAGTCATTTAAAGCTGCAGCGCACTTTGTCAGCAACTTGCCCTGCACCAATGACTGTGCTGAACGTGGTGTCGCCCTAATTCAGAACTTTAATACAACAACAAAGGATGAAGTACAACTGCAATATTTGCTTCAAGTGGTGGAGAAGCATCGAAAAGACTATAAAAAATGCCGCCGTGACGAACTTAGGCGAATGTAACAACTAACTAAACGCGCAAACGGTTGCGAAACTGCTGTTGAAATTAGTGACATCTTCGAACATCTTCAGCTAATTTGTTAAATAATTTCATTTACAATATGAAAACCATATTATATGTCATATATTATTATTTTATAATATTATTGATTGTTAGTCTTTAACTCTTTGTCAAGTTAAATAAAATAATAAAGCTGTATCAAATCAATGTCGCGATTTTCAGCTCAAGCACATAATTTTGAAGCGGTTGAGGGACCCCTAAACTTTACCCAAATGGACTGAATTTTTTCCTTTGCTAATTGTGGCCCATAAAGAAACTTTTTAGAGGGTGTGCATTGAACAGTTCAAAACTTGGATTTTGGGACACCCTAATATATATATATATATATATATATATATATATATATATATATATATATATATATATATATATATATATACACAGTGGATTCTGCTTAATTGGGACAGCCGCTTAATTGGGACAAAAAGCCTCGGTCCCGATGTGACCCAAATTAAGCGGAATCCACTGTATATATATATATATATATATATATATATATATATATATATATATATATATATATATATATATATATATATATATATATATATATACTTTTTTTTACAGGGCCAAAAATTAAAAGGAATCTTTATTTACTGGGTCAGATAAGTTCAGCATGAATGGAATGTTTTTTTGAGACAGACATTAACAGACGTATGATTAAAAAAAAAAACAGAGACGCAATGATAATTTTCTCAAACATTTCTTGTGCATGGCCCTTTTTAGTTGCAGGGTTGGCTATGTGCATGTTTGTAATGAGGCGAACATTTTTAAAGATGTTTCATGAGTCTGAACCACCCAAAATCCATTTATTTTTAAAAACCTTTGAACGCAATGATTTTTTTTAAGAGATAAGAGAACCACACACGGCGGAGACAGCCCCCCCCCCCGTAGTGTGAAAATTCTACAGCAGGGGCCAGGCATTCTACAGCAGGGGGCCAGGCATTCTACAGCAGGGCCAGGCATTCTACAGCAGGGGGCCAGGCATTCTACAGCAGGGGGCCAGGCATTCTACAGCAGGGGGCCAGGCATTCTACAGCAGGGGGCCAGGCATTCTACAGCAGGGGGCCAGGCAATAGCGGGGGGGGGCGCAGGAAATAGATTGTACAAAGTAGAGCAAACAAGCAGAGGAGGGGCCAGACAAAATGAAGGGGGGGCCCGGCCCACCTGGCCCCCGCACGCTACGGGCCTGGGCGGAGATGAGAGGAGGGAATAATAAGAAGAACAATGCTGTAACGTTCCAAGTTAAGATGTGGCTACCTGTCGTTTATGACCCCCGTGACTACTACATACGGCAGGTGTGAAATTACGCCACTCTCCCGCATATATTAAGACCACACGTAGATCTAGTGTCCGATCAATACCTGGACAATGGCCTAATTGTAGTAGGTAGTTTTTTTTTTTTAAAGATATCTGAACCGCGAAGCCCGCACCCACCCCCTTCCGCCACACGCTAGTATCCATAATGAAGCCACGCTTAAAATGTATTCAAACAGTGACAATGACTGTAATAAGCACAGTCGCTCCCAGTTAAATTCTCTCCGACCAAGAGGCTAAGTGCTGCTAAAGACATAATTATTTTTTTTAAAAAAAAACAACAACGTTGTGAGATCCACTGACGTCGGGATGAATGCCCTCCCCTGGTTAGGTCAACCGGAGACTCAGTGAGACCTGGACTCAAAAGTATGCCCGCAGGTGATATTATTCATGACCAGTGAACAGGCAGTCGACAAAAACGTGAGTCGTCTTTGAAAGGTCACGTTGTAATCGTGTATGTATGTGACTTGCGGTGTGTTTGAGTGTGTGTGTGTGTCACTCCGTATCAATAGCTGTTATTCTGGTGGGGAACAGCGCCGTCGTTGTGAATAGGCAAACTCGCTGACTGCTGGGACACCCATTATTAAGGAGGCCCCTTATAGTAACTTTATTATTTCAAAAGACAGAAAAGTAATCTTGGGGCTTGATCGGGGCCGGAGATAAAAAGATTTTAAAGTTAGAGGTTGTTATGGGGGGGGGGAGGGGAAGGGGGGGGCTGTTTTAAAAGACTATTTGGGCCCAATATGTTTAAGCGATGTGGGACGGATGTGAGTCCTGCGTTCGATCCTCAGTGAAAACCTTGGTAATTTTTTCCAGGTGAAATTTGTTTTAAAGTCGTCGCAATGGGTGCCTGACTAAAGTTGGGGGAAGTAAAGGCGGCTGGGCGTTGTGCTAACCACACAACCCCCTTCATATGCCGAGGTTATAGAAAAAGATGAATTCTACACTTTATCTGCCCCTATGGCCTGTTAGGGTTGAGGGAACTTTACTTTTTTTTTATGTTTAAGCGATAGTCTAAACGGCATTTTTACCTGTGGCCAACAAATGCACCTTTGGTTAGGGGCCGCCTGATGTACTTTTTGCATTGAGCACAAACACACAAAAAAAAGTAGGAATATCTATTTCAATGTATTTGGTGGCCATAAAATCGTAAAACTTAGGTAAACAGACAGAAATGAAATCCAAAAATAAAAAACTTAAGGGACTCTTAAAAAAAACGAAGCTGCAATATTATGTAATGACATTAACAGAGAAATGTGCGTGGACGACTAGTAAACATGTTTAGAGACACCCTGAGAACAATGTCCAAGATGAGTTCCCTCTTTTTTTTTAATTTCTTTCTTTTTTTTTTTTTGGCTGATTTACTAAAGAAAAATCCGTCGAGAAAAAATGTGAGCAACCAGAAACTTCTAATTGGCCGAGCACGTGTGGAATCACGAGAGTATGTACAAGAACTTACTTGACATCAGATGGTTGAAACAAAACAACAAAAACGGATTAGAGCCGGCTCGTTCGTTCATCGATTCCCTCTTAAAGCTAACAGAGTGTCCTTAATGAGCATATCACTCATTGACAACTAACGCAAACACCACGACCCGCGTCAGATAATTGGCTGCATGGGGCGTTGTCCCCTAATGACCACCACCGGACTGTACAGTTGTTGGATTTGTTTTTTTTTTTTGTTTTGTGTGTTGTTGTTGTTGTCGAACAGACAAACAAAAAAATCTTTCGTAGGTGTTTCACTGTCAACGCCTGACATTTGTAAGGACGAAAATGTCAACATGGTTTGAGAGCCTGACATGACATTTGTAAGGACGACAGAGCCAACATAGTGTGAGAGCCTATTATTTGTAAAGACAACAGAGCCAACATATTGTGAGAGCCTATCATTTGTAAGAACGAAATAAGAACCAAAATCTTTTGTAGGGAAACTGACATTAGTATGAACACAGGCCCAGCATCAATTCGAGAGCATGCTAATGAGAAGAACACAAACACTAAAATGTGTCTAACATACAACACGTGTAAGAACACACAAGAACGATAATAGTTTTTGGGACTGCCATTTGTGAGAACACACAAGAACGAAAATCGTTTTTGGGACTGACATTTGTAAGAACACACAAGAACGAAAATCGTTTTTGGGACTGCTATTTGTTAAGAACACGAGCACCAAGAATCAGCCAAGACTGCCCCAGTGAACCGGTCCACACCAACGGCAATCGAACATAATCAACACACAAATAGACTATTAGCTCCTCCCACACACACACACACACACACTTACACTTCTTCCACTCCATTCTCACGAGAAGCTTCTGGCTTGTCCAACTCTTGTTATGTAACAATGTGTCTTTGTTCGCCTAGTTATAAATAATGAATGTGTGTACCCATGGGTCGGAAGGGTAGCGTCGGCAAAAAAACACGTGACGAGAAAAAAAAAAACAAAGACAATGAAATTCACTCAAAGTGTTTTTCATTAAAAGTGAAAACCTCGAACGAACTCTGTGAAGCAATAATTAAACAGAATCCATTAAAAGTGAAATCTAAGGGCATACGAACCAAAATAACATGCCGTCTGGCCCGATCGGTAACTTAATTCGAAAAAAGCCAGTTTTAACTCGATAAATCAGCTGTGGCCGAGCTTTAAATAAAGGGATGTCTATTATATTTGTATGTGTGTGTGCGCGCGTGTGTGTGTGTGCGTATGCCATCACTGCCTTTCTTACCTAACTTGACCACAAAACACACACAAATCATGCTTTTCTTAGATCGGCTTACCTTCTCGTTGGATAACGTGCTGAGGTCAAAGCTGTGGATGCTGATGTTATCACTGCTATCGCTGCTACCGTCGCTGATGTTGTCGTTCTCTTTGTCTCGTCTACGTTTACGCTGAAAGTAAAATTAATTGAAAAAAATAATTAAAACAACCTTCTCACGGGCCGGTGTGAATCTTCAGAAAGCGTATAGAGATATATGTTACAGAAATATTAAACAAGGGGGGCGCAGCTAGAAGGTGAAACCAGAACACGTGTCCGGGGGGGGGGCGGGGTCAATGCCCATTCAGTACAGCAATATGCTACAACATAATAAGTGAGTGATCAGAGTTGGTGTAGTTTTATCAGGGGCCCAAGTTGGAGGAGTTTTATCTGGGACACAAATTGGTGTAGTTTTATCAGGGGCCCAAGTTGGAGTTTTATCTGGGACACAAATTGGTGTAGTTTTGTCAGGGACCCAAGTTGGTGGAATTTTGTCAGGGGCCCAAGTTGGAGGAGTTTTATCTGGGACACAAATTGGTGTAGTTTTGTCAGGGACCCAAGTTGGTGGAATTTTGTCAGGGGCCCAAGTTGGAGGAGTTTTATCTGGGACACAAATTGGTGTAGTTTTGTCAGGGACCCAAGTTGGTGGAATTTTGTCAGGGGCCCAAGTTGGTGGAATTTTGTCAGGGGCCCAAGTTGGTGGAATTTTGTCAGGGGCCCAAGTTGGAGGAGTTTTATCTGGGACACAAATTGGTATAGTTTTATCTGGGACACAAATTGGTGTAGTTTTGTCAGGGACCCAAGTTGGTGGAATTTTGTCAGGGGCCCAAGTTGGTGGAATTTTGTCAGGGGCCCAAGTTGGAGGAGTTTTATCTGGGACACAAATTGGTGTAGTTTTGTCAGGGACACAAATTGGTGTAGTTTTGTCAGGGACCCAAGTTGGAGGAGTTTTATCTGGGACACAAATTGGTGTAATTTTGTCAGGGGCCCAAGTTGGTGGAATTTTCTCAGGGGCCCAAGTTGGTATAGTTTTATCTGGGACACAAGTTGGTGTAGTTTTATCAGGGGCCCATGTTGTTGGAGTTTTGTCAGGGGCCCAAGTTGGTAGAGTTTTATCAGGGGTCCAAGTTGGTGGAGTTTTGTCAGGGGCCCAAGTTGGTAGAGAGTTTTGTCAGGGGTCCAAGTTGGTGGAGTTTTGTCAGAGGCCCAAGTTGGTAGAGAGTTTTGTCAGGGGCCCAGGATTAATGGCATGGCAAGACACCAGCCCACAAGTACCGGTTTCTGGCTGTTATTTCATATTGTGTTCTATAATTCAAACACATTGCATTCCAGAGACACACTGTCGATCAGATGTGGTGGGCCGAAATTTGGCCCGCGCCCTTCTCTCTGGTCGTTCACATTAGTTACGTCCATATTATATCTATACTAGCTGTATCCTGCAAAACCCTTTAGGCTTGATCGGTAGGCTATGTTATTTTTGGTTTCGGGCAGATCCGATTATTTCATGATTGTATTTTAAACTGGAATACTGTTGTAGATAATTCTTTACTTTCGCTTTAACGCAGATCCCAAATCTCTTTTATGTATATTATTATTTCATGTAAACACAACACGTGTCTGCTTATGGTTTGGCCCTTCTGTCAAATTTAAGAAACCAATGTGGCCCGCGGCTCAAAAATCGACCCACCCCTGGGAGAGGCGGGCTGATGTTTTTGTAGGCCGTAGGTAAAACTGTATCTAATTTATAAAGACATTATGATCATTATATTATTAAGAATACTTAATTATTTTTTTACCAGTAAATACGTAATAATAAGGATGTGAATAGAAGTGAATTTATCATTTTGACTGGACAGGTGTCAAATTACAGATGCGATTCAAAGTGCATGTGCAGCGCTGATACGACCGGTTTTGGAACAAAAAAAAAATTTTTAATCATATTTTCTGAAGCTGATTAACATTAATTATATTAGCACATTTTCATGATGGCAATGTCATCCATGATTAATAAACTGCAAGCTCTATTATTAGATTGAAAACTATTTTTACCAGCAGCGAGCATGTGTGGGAGTTACCCTCAAGCTCAAGACACCATCGACGATTTTATAATATAACACAAATTATTTCTTTCGTTTATGCTCCCGTGCACATAAAAGCTGCAATTTTGTTTTATTTTTCGCTCATTACAACGTTTCCACGCGAGTCAATGAATACTTTTTTGTTCAACAAAGATTCAGCACAGTGTAAACGATACGTCCGGTGTGCCCGGCAAATCGTCTGCCCCGTGCGTGTGTGTGTGTGGAGTGAGTCCTAATGACCTTAACCGTGTAAAACAGTACAAGAGATTGGTGATAAATGAGGGAACCGGTTGAAAATAGCCGCGTCCAAGAATTATTCCGAGTGAATGTTGTTGTTTTATCAATGAGGGTTTCGCGCCTGGCTGACCACGTCTGCTGACCACGCCTGGCTGACCACGTCTGCTGATGACGCTGATTCTAAAAGCCGAAAAAAAGAAAAGAAAAAACAAAAAAAACCGGTTGACATTCAGCTACCGGTATACACAGCGTGTCCCTTTCACGTCTTCGCCATTTTATTTTGAAACAAAATGAATGGACTCAGTTCAGGTCCACACAATGAAGTGCATCACAATGAAGTGGTGCATCACTAGTTGCACGAAGCACTTCAAGGCTCGCTCGACCGCTAGCAACGTTGTCTTAAAACATATCGTTCTGGTAAAGAGGTAAAACACCGCCTTTATTTCCTTCATAAAACAACTGCTGCGCGATTGGGGGGGGGGGGGAGTCTATACCTATAGGAAATTACATTTATGATGCACAATTTTGTTTTTGAAGTAAAGTAAAAAAGAAAAAAAATAATAATTCCAAAATGTAATGTTTGGATGATGACGAGACCTGGCTATTCCATTGAACCTTTACGTCATTTTACAAAAAAATGTCCGAAAGTTGCACATCGTAGCGCTTAATCCACTTTCACGAGAAATTTCAAGCATTCTCACAAAAAAAATATGATACCCAAAATTTGACTTTTCTGAAAAGTCTAGTCCTTAAATCCTTATTCGTGAGTCGCCAATGAAAAAGTAATTTAAGGGTTTAAAATTAGGGATGTGACGGAGCTGATGAAAATACGCATCCGTCGGATTCGGATTTGGCAAATATAAATCCGTCGGATTCGAATGCGGATGCGGATTTGGTCAACACTTGGCTAAAAGGGGGTAAAATACGTTCTTGACCAAATACAACGTCTAATCTATGGACAGCTGAGTAAAGGGTCCAGGAGTTTAGTTTTATCTGTTTGCTTTATTTCGGATTTTCGAAAGTCTCTTAGGTTTTTTGAATTTTAGTTAGGATTTCTACGGCCGTGTTTGATCTGAAAATGGTAATTTTTCAAATTCGAATCCGATAGAATTTTTTTTTAAATCCGTCGGATTCGAATTTGCTCAAAAAACGTCGAAGTTCGAATGTCGTCGGATTCGAAATCGAACTTCGTCACATCCCTATTTAAATCCGCTCATCATTTTTACTAGTATTATCAAAAACCTACAGTAACTTTTCCTTTTGATTTTTTCCCCCCACACAGAATTGTCTATGCTTTTTTCTTTTTAAATTAGAATCCCCGATTTAGATGGAAAATTTGAAGGCATTGTTTGACCAGTGAAACCACCGTGGGAAGGAAACAATACAAAGCTTTGAGAATACCTGTCTCAAAGTAGAGCAGTATCGATTATCGTGACGTGGTGATTTCTGTCCTCTCCTATGATCAGTTAATTATTCTTTCAATTGACGGTAGTTTCACCAACACATACAGCGATCCCTGGCTAAATGTGGGCAGACAAGGTCAATGACCTCGGCGGGGGGGGGCAGAGACTGCAGAATTGCATTTCTGTGTAAGAGCCACTTAGCATTTAAAGATGTTCTAGCATTGCTTCGTCGAACGTGGAATCTACGTCACAGGACGTGGACAGGTACTTGAGAACTTCAGCAGAAGACGTGAGATTTTGATGCAAGATGTCTGTCCTATTGTTGGGCATTTTCGATGGACGAGAATGGATTTAAGAGAAAATAATAACTGGAGCAGACAATGTTAAATGTTATTACCCTAAATTAGCTTACATGGTGCATAAAACATCATTAAAAATATACTTTATTCAAGAAACATGTATACACAGTTTCAATTGTACAGCTTCGTGAAGAGGCGCTGCGCGTGTAATCATGGAAGTAAAAAAGAAAACTCTATTACTTATAAAAAATCATTAACTTGTTGAACACAGGGGTATAGAAAGTTAAAGTCTGGACGCCGCTTTTCTGAACAACTACAAATACAGAATTCTGTTTCGAAATTTGAATGAACGATTTCTTCAAATAGCGACGTAAAAGTAAAAGAAGAAGAAAGAACTATAAAGCTGTTTTCTCAAAATCGATTTTTTAAAACAAATCTTGTATCTTTTCGAAACTTTCACAAAAACTACTTAAGATATAAGTTTACAATTTTGCATGCTTATTCTTATATCTATTGTTGACAGTTCTCCCTTTATTTTTTTGGAAATATTTAATAGAATTTTTTTTCTTACCTACCCCCCCCACCACGAAATAAAAAATTCAGTTTATTTATTTTCCATTTTTTCTAAAAAAAAAAAAAAAAAAAATTGGACGTTTGTTTGAAACACACTCATTTGTGCAAAGTTATTTTATCTACAATAGTTTTTAAAAATTGGTTCTTTGAAAATATGTCTTAAAATTACACTTTTCACCCTAAAAAGTCACATAATACATTTTTTTATAATTTTTTTTTATATTTTTTTTATTTCTTTGTTCATTATTTGGTCTGTTGTATGCATGTGCCAAAAATGGCTAGTGTAGCTTAAACAATAAAAAAAAAATAGAAAAAAAAAACCTTGCAGAAACCTTGCATCGGTGTTATCCAAACAAATTAGCAAACAACAGCCCCAATGAGATTAAGTTCACGAGCGGTTCTACGGAGATTTAAAAAAAAACTGTTGATAGCCGTCACATCAATACTTCGACTGCACTGATGGCCTAGGAGCTTCAATGAACAGAACTTATATGTACGCATACATGCTACACACCAAGTCCTTAGGCCATGTGTAGTTCGAGTCACGTGTCCACACTCTGTGCGGTTGAGTGCGCGTGTGTATATGTACGAGTGTAGATCATCATCATCATTACATTATTCTGTTTAAAAGTCTCAGGTGGCGAGTGCTGGTGCTAGCGGATGTGACATTTCTAGAAACAAGAAGATTCCAGGCAACAAAAAAAAAAGGGTCAACACCGTCCTCACGAAGTCGCTGAACACCCCCCCCCCCCCAAATTGGAAGAAAATAAGAGAATATCTAGTTTGTATGTGTGTGTGTGTGTGCGCGCGCATGGGTGGGTATGGTGAGGGGAGACGATTGGGGTGGGGATACAAAGGGGAGATAGATGTTAATAAAAGGAAACCGCCGTTTTACGTCCATAAAAAGTGGTTTAATGAAGACCTCTGCCACTTGAGAAAATGCTCCCCGATGTATGTTTATATGAGGGCAGTTGTTCAAAATGGGTGTGTGTGTGAAACACTTATATTTTTTTAACACTTTCATTTAAGTTTTATCATTGTCCCTCCCAAGAGAGAGAGAGAGAGAGAAAGAGAAAGAGGCTTACGAAGAGTAAAGGCGGCCGGGGGGGGGGGTAAATAATTTGTTTACACGTCCACGTGTTGATCATTTTGTTTATCAGAAGTCAATTGTTTAGTGTCAAGCTGAGACAGGGGACTCGGGGTTACGGACCTTCCAGAATCGCGTGCACGGCTCTTTTTTTTCTTCTTCTTCTTATCTGACGTCAAACGATCCACAGAAACTGTGAATATCTTGAGAGGAGGGAGCCATTGTAGCATGGCACAGATGTCATAAACAATTTTCTCACATCTCAATTACAAACTTTAAAAAAAAAAAAACGTTTTAACATGTATTTTTTTTTTTGGCTTTTGGCATTTGAATTGACTATGGGCTATTTTTTTTCAGCTGTGACATAATATGTTAAGTCAAATGTCAGCCAAAGTAAATGAGATACTCCAAAACTGGCAAAAAAAAAAGTCAAAGTGATGTGTTTTAATGGGGAAAAAAAAGTAAAAATATAAATAACTATCTTCAAAGTAGATTTTACCAATGTTAATCGCCCAAATACAAACCCTCAAACAACCGTCCACCTAATTTTGTTACTCCCTTAGATTGCTCTCTATCTATTTGAATGTGTTTACAGTGTAATTCACCGATCCGGATTTCAGTCAACATTATTTATCCATGGCGATATCAGTGATTTTTTTTTTCAATCTATGTCTTTTTTTTATATAATAAAAATAACAACATTGTACTGTGCTGTTAGTGAGTCTAATGTCAACTGTGGCCAAAGAGAGGCTCTTCCGTGAATGCGGCTCCCATTAAAGATTTCAATCATTTAATTTCAGAACTGTTATTTTCTTTAGGTTACACACCTAGTTTAATGGGTTGTATTGACATACTAAACACCGGAATGTGACACTCTTGACTGATATCTTAAATGCAGGTTGGTGAAAGTGTCAGACTGGAACACAGCCCGATTGAGATTGTAACGTTACGGTCACCGAGTTGACCCACACATGGAAATCTAGATATCCATGACCCACACCACCTGCTGCTGACAAAAACAAGTTCACTCAAGATTGGGTTGGATACTTCATCGAGCTTAACTCTGCCAAGGCAGCAGTGCCACATCAAAGTTCCCACCACCGGTCGGTGCTGCCGCGGAGGCGGTATGTCCTCAAATAAAGCCGCCCGAGGGTGGAGGGGAGGGATGGCTGGGACTAAACGCCCTGCAATTCACTTGCCGTGTTTCTTAACTGATGGGTTGTTTTTTTTTTTACATTAAATCTTTTTCAGCGCTAAAATAGGTCACCTAATTCCTGGTGATACTTCATACGGTCAGTGTTATGTGCAGTGTAACATACCTCCTATTAAACTTTATATGGTCACTGCTATGTTCACTGTAACATACCTCCTATTAAACTTAATATGGTCAGTGCTGTGTGCAATGTAACATACCTCCTATTAACCTTCATATGGTCAGTGCTGTGTTCAATGAAACATACTTCCTGGTGACACTTCATATGGTCTGGACTGTGTTCAATGTAACATTTCACATTAAACTTTATATGGTCAGTGTGTTATATGTAACATACTTCCTGGTGATACTTTAACCTGAACATAAAACAGACTAATGACATCAGACATCTCTCTCCCTCCCCCCTCTCTCCCCCCCCCCCCCTCTATCTCTCTAAATCTCACTGTGACGGCCGACGTGACATGTCTTAAAAGGAACAAATCCCTCCGTAACTGTTGATAATGAAATCAAATGTTAGCATTTAATCATGTTTCCATTATGTTTTTTATGTGGACAAAATGAGGGGGGGGGGGGGAGAGACTGTGGGAAGAAAAGAAGAACTAGAGTTCAGCTGCTCAGACATTTTTTTAAAACCCAAGGACACGTAACGACAAACCCATCATCGAGACCAATGTACCTCAGTGTTAATCAGTTCCATACGTGAAGGCTACTTAGAAGAGACGGGCCACCGAGAGAAATGCCGGGCCCAGTGCAACGAAGGCTGATGGGGTCGTCGTCCCCCAATAAGAAAACATTTTTACTTTGAAATGCCCGTATGTATTAGTCCAACACATTTTAAGCCATTTGTTGGATGTGATGAATCACACCGAGCATCGGGGGGGGGGCGACTCTGGGTCAATGTACTCACTGCATTACCCCCTCCCCCCCCCCATTCTTTTCAGGCCTGACAGGGTGAGTTAGGTGACGATCTGTAAGGATGAGATACCTCTAAGATCCTATATAAACAACAAACGGGACAGTTTTTTTTGTTGTTGTAGTGCCCTTCTTTCATCCCCACCATAGCCGGTGGTGCAGTGGCCCGGGGGAGGGGGGAGCACCACGGCAAGCATGAGGGAACTTCCAGTTATCACGTCGATTTTGTACGGTTAGGTGAAAATAATAAAAAAAAATAATTGACAGCATTGTGATTTTGCTAATTATGTTAACACTAAGATATAATTTGCGCTGGAGTTCAATTTTTAGGCTACCAGTACTAATATTGTGAAACATCATTAAATATTTCAAATCAAAACTTGTTACATCTCCATTGATGTATTACGGTTACATAAACCCATTAACTAACATTTAAAAAAGGGTGGTTGTTGTTAATTAAATATTACAAAATGAAATGAAACAAAGAACCATTCAATTTAACAATAACCCTAATAAGAAAATGTTAAACTCTGTGAAAATCGATTATTTTTCTAAAATGTTTTTTTTACGTTAGGTCGTGCTGCTATGTACGTTGAACTGCTCCCTCGAAAGAAAAGAGTTTACATCCAACAACTTCATCAAGTTCGACAACAGAATACCGAATGGGGTAGGGGGGCGTAGAGTACAGGGCGACACGGGGCGTCAGACGGACCAGCTTCCCCGATTTCAAATCACATTAGCGTTTAATGATTGATTCAGCCTTCCTCCAGTGCACACACAAGATCAATGAATACCTACAGCTACGTCTGAACTATTTTTGGTGGCTGTCAATTGACCGCCATTCGAGAGTTTAAAATTTTTATTTAAAAAATGTGCTGTGAGAGGAAAGGGTCGAACAAAGTAAAACTACATGACGTCATTCCTATTTCCAGCCGAATCTCGGCCTGACTTATTAAGTCAACACCTCTATATATAAACAAACAAACATCATAGTGTCTAGATGCAGATTCCTTGACACCTCTATTTATATGCACACCAGCAGAAATTAAATTGTCAAGAAGCGATTCCTAATGAACAAACCGAACGGACGCTCGGGTTAAGACACCAGACAACGGTGCAGCTCTCTATAGAGGAACAACATCAACAAAGATTGATTCAATCACAGAGAGCAGCAACAACAAACAAAAAAACAACAACAACAACGAGGAAGTAATGAGTTTAGTCGGCGACAAAATATATACAGCGTGTGACAGAAACCCTTCGAGACAGAACACGGTCATTCAGAGCGGAGGTTCCCAAGTTATACAGCGAGTGAATGAATACCAAGTTAAGATTTATTATATTGTACCCGGCCACTCGTTGATGCGGCTCAGTCTGCCCCTTTTTTTTTTAAAGTGGTTGACGTTATACCAATAGTGATTGGCTATTTAACTATTTGTTAAGGATCTCTAGGAGTATGACGTTGCAGGGTCGGCCCTACCGTAAATGTATAGATCCCTTACTAGCCCGAGCCCAGTTCCATGGATACCTCACCAGTCAGTTAACTATCCCCCACTTTCCCCAGGACCCCCATTCTCCATCTTACCACGCACTTCTTCCACTGACCCACCTCCCGCACACCATCCTTCCCCGGAGCCCGGATCACACTAGCCCATCCCTCCGTCCTACCACCATTACCCTCCCCCGAACAGACCCATAAGTCTCATGACACTTACCCTGTTTCCGTGGACACCCCAACCCTCAAACCAACCACCAGAATATGTATTTGTGTCTGTTTAGGTTAATGTAGAGAGCCGCCATAACACATTTTATGAAAACCTGACTATAAAAAAAGAGTAACAAATTAGAACTAGGCGACCGACAGTAGCATAGTAAATAACACCGTGGAAATGAAATCGAAACGCGGTCACAGTTTATCATTGCGAGGCTCTGTCTGGGTGCGTGGAAATGAAATCGAAACGCGATCACAGTTTATCATTGCGAGGCTCAGTCTGGGCTCCTACGACCTTTTTTTTCTCTATTAGAAATAAAATAAGCTTATGACCAACAGATCATGTTAAATGGTAATTAGATCCAAAAAGATAAAAATAAACTAATAAATATAAAAGAATAATCAGAATTAAGAAATGTGAATGATGTGCACAAAATATATGTTCTTAACGCAAATTCAAGTACTTCAAACAGTTCAAATGACCACAGTTTTCTTGAATCTTCTTACAAAACACATTCACTGGGTGGTGTGATCATGATTGCAATTGTGTCAACTGGATCAACTCAACATATTAAATTAACCATCATTAATTACGCAATATTACATGAATATATTCACTCAGGAATTTTTTATTTTTTATTGGGGGGGGGGGGGGGCTAATAGAATACTTATAAAATATGTTTAATTGATAATTACCCCCCTTCCCCCACTCCCATTAAATCAACTTGTACTGCACTGCAGTGCGGGTGTATAATCTCCTGTGATAAGCTTCTATGGATGAGAAGTTCATCTTTTGTTTCTATAACCACCATAGGAACCTTTTTATTTTTTTTGTAAAGACCTTTCAACATCCTGGCCTAGATGCATTGGCCACGGAGGCACCACGGAGGACTTGTATGAGTGGAGTAACAAGGGAGCCCACCCTTACCACTGCTCACAACCATGTCGCCTGGGTGGGAGGGGGGGTTTCCCAGTTGTCTGGTGATATCAAAACCAAAAAAAAAAAAATAAACTGATTATTGAAGTGTATTGCTTCCTACGGGGTCGCATTATTTAAGCTTGTTGCGTGCCGATGCCAACATTTCGCCATGTGCTGCCATTGCGACATCTTTTTATTTGTCAAAAAAACTCCTCACCCATAAATAATAAATTACAACTGAATTAAATGAAATCTATTTCAGAGTTTCTCTTTCAGACATTTCCACAGGGAACTGCCCCAACCATTGAACCAAGGTTTGCTGGGGTTTTTTTTTCTAAAATGGATTTATTTAAAGGAGGAAACTAAACAGGAATGTTTCTAATTCCATAACGAAGTGGCATTGAACGCAAATACTACTCCCAAAGGCAACAGTTGTAAGTGAGCAGACTGCCCAAATCCGCTGAGATCTCAAAAGAGTGTCAGTAGATCCTCCTCGGTTCTCAACCGAGGGTACGCGTATTCCCAAGGAATACGGGTGAAAAGGTAATCCAGGGGTACACATTGTAAGTACATTTATTAGCAAACTTACGTTTGAGGGGGTACCCGCGAGCCTATGTACGCACCCATCGGGGAAGGGGGGGGGGTATAATTGAGAAAAAAGGTTGAGAATCGCTTGCAGTAGATAACTGAGTCCATCGAAAGGATCAATAACTGCGTAGATCACCGAATCCATCGAAGGATCAATACTGCGTAGATCACCACTCTGTGCAACTAAACACTTTTTTTTTCGTTATGAAAACATCAGCCTTAAATGGCACTGGATTTGAAGAAAAAAATAAAACAAGGTTTACGTACAGTCCAGTCCCAATACTTTTATACAATTGCGTAGCAAAAGTGTCCAAAAAAAAAGCGGGCTAAGTCGATTTAATTGCTGCACCCGGTGCAACCCGGCCCCGACCTTCATATGCACATGTCAATTGTAATTATTTCGTGTTAAATGGGGTTGACTACAACAGCATGCATGTGAAAAATGCCAACGATGGCTGTGCAACATTTTATGGTAACATATCCACTGGTCCGTTCCTGCACACACACACACACACACATATACATACACAGTACAAGATAAGGGGATAACGTGTGACAATGTAAACACCCGGAACAAAATTTCAATGCACATTTGAGTCTATTAAACCAGCTATTGTATGACGGGCGTTTGTCGGGGAATGGAAATTGAACTACGATGAAAAAAAAAATGATGTCTTTGGGAAAAGACCCTACTTTGTATTGGATGCTATTTCGGGCTGTCACGTGACATCAACTTTTCAGTGATCTGGCATTAGTTCACGTGACTTTTCCAGCAACCCCCCCCCACCCCAATTCCCCTGCAGGCGACGTCAAAAGCTTCAACAATGGCCTCGATACACAAAAGAAAAAAAAAACCCGGAGATAAAATCTCATATCAGTAGAAGACATCTCTTTCCTAAACGAACGTTCCATGAGTAAAAGACGACTTAATCCTATTATAGCTGAAGGCTAGGGGGGGGGGGTGGAAGGGATGCTAACCGAAGACCCCCACACCCCCCAGAGAACCCCCTTCATAACTTGGCATTTAAAAAGAAATTGCCGCGCGTGCGTCATTGCAGATATGAAGGAAAGGGAAGCGTAATGTAATATAAATATTAGTACAATAAGCAGATTTCTTCACTTCGTACAATACCGATAATCAAATACAGCTATAGGGAAACACTGGAGACAGGCGGGGTTGTTTTTCGAGACTCTACGGTGAGTTATCAGCAGTGTGGCCGACTGGCCTTTTATATCTAAATCGCTCAATGGCAAAGTGGCCAATAAGACAGTAAGCTTTATGCGACCCCTTGAACAGTAAACTGTAGGTCGACCCCAATGTTCCCTCCAAGGTGTGGTATGAAGAGAGCAAGAAATTTTGTCTCTGAGCGATATTTTTGTTTGAGGCCAAAATTTGTGAGCGATTTAAGCAATGTCGTCCGTCGGAGTGAGCGATCGTACGTGTAGTATGAGCGACGCTCTGAATTCGTGTGAGCGATCGCTCACGCGCTCAGCTTAGAGGGAACATTGGTCGCCCCCCCCCAACCCCACCCACGCGACTGTTTTCATTTGGTTAACAAAATCAAATTAGTGCAGGCAAACAATTTTTTCAGACCCAGTCTGCCAAAGATCAAATGTGATGTATATCAGTTATATAGCAACCATTCTGCATCACAAAAGGGACCACAATGGTCCTATATAATCTATAGATCCAACTATCACATACTAAGGTGCCCGCCCTACTCCTAGACACCCTCTCCCCCCCCCCGCCCCCACTCCAAAGATGTATTATTATAACAGTAAATTAATTCTAAATTCATTCTTTGTAACGGCATTCAATCTTTCTCCGGCAAGACTCTTATGTGTCTTTCGATTCACCCAACAAGTGTTGCGACATTCGGTAAACAAATGGCCTGACGATTAATTTATTTACAATATCGCTGCTGCCGGAATATCACGAGGGGAAGAGAACCCATTGCTCTGTCTATGCACGCACGTCTGCGTATAAATAACACGCGGACTCGATTTGAAACCAAGACCGTCTTGACAGGTCCGAGACAAATGTATTCAGACGCCGTTATGATGAGTGGGCCCCCCCCCCGCTTGCTATGGGCGTGGGAGTAGGAGGAGGAGGTGACCACAAGAGATGGAGACGTCCAGAATAAGCTCGAAAGACCGCTGGACACTTCGTGCATTGTCCGGTGTGCATGACAAAAAAACGCACCATGAATTCACTTATATTTCTTTTTAGTCGGTGTCTAGCAAGTAAATTTCTTGTTGAAGTAAAAAAAAAAATGTATCAATGGTTATTCATTAAAACATTTATGTTATCAGAAACATTTATCTAAAACAAGTTGTTATACAAGTTTGTTTGTTTCCAAGTTAGAGCTACAATAATAAAAAAAAAATCTAATCATTCTTCACATGTAAACGCATGACACAAATCAAAAAATAAAATAATTAAATTTTAGATTTGTTTATTTTTTAAATGCAGCTCTTAAAATTCTTTATTTCAGACTGCCCCCCCCCCCCAAACACATTGGTATCAATTCCATGCAGAGAGCAGATTTAAAGTCTAATGTGTTTCCAAGCGCTAAACGGGCGCCCCCATCCCATTTTTTTTTTGGCGGTAAAATCCTAAAAAATCCGCCTCTGGTGCTGGGCAGGTCCTAAATAAAACTTCATACTAAACAATCCCCATTTATAGAAAATGTACTTATAGAATTAGTTCTATCGATTTATTATTGTTGTCATTTTTTTTTTTACAGTCATGAGAAAAGCGTCGGAATGAAGATAACAGTACAGATGAATTCAGGACACCATAAAATGTATCGTAAGCGTTTAGTGAAACTACAGAAGACCCCGTTAGCGAACGTGTTCGGATGTTTGTTTTGTTTTGTTTGTTTGTTTGTTTTTTTTCCTTTTTTTTCTCTCACAAACTTCTAGATAAGAATAAAGACGAGTCACGGGTTCAAATGACGCCGATGACCTCTGTTAAAGCCTACGTCACAACAGTGGTCACGTGTGTGGCAAAGGATCAAACGATGCCTCATTTGGAATGATCTGCCTGCAGTATTTTTAGATTGTATTGATGATGTGTAACTACATTCACAGTAAATCAATAATATGGAAAGAAACGGCATAGTCATTTGGAATGCAAAATGTTGGTGTGAACAGCTGCGCGATTCTTGTTTTTTATCTGCAGTCAAACAGCATTTGATAACTCTCAATGGGCAATTGTTTTTTTTCTACAGCTACTTTGTTACTGATGCAGAGGCGTACCTAGGGTGGGGGGTCGAAATTCGAAAGTCCCCCCTGGGCCCCAGCTTGAGGCGAGCCCCCAAAATTATTTTTTACATTAAACAGTAAGTATATAATCTCCTGTCATGGTATCGAATGTCAAAATGCAGGGGACCCAAAAGAGGCCAAGCGCCCCCCCTCCGAGCCCCCACCGCACTGATGTTTGTAGCGTGAGTTTACTATATTATATATTATATGAAAGAGTAAGTGGAAAAAGTATTTCATCTGTCTCAGTGAGGAGGAGTTCGCAGACAGATCCACTTAATAAAGTCCCGGGAATGCACGCTTAATCGCCATGTCCTGGTAAAGACTATTAACAGTAGCACGACGTGGAATCTACCAGTGTTCAGAAGTCAATACATGCAGGGCACATCAAAGGGTTAGGTTTGATCTATAATCAGCACCATTCTGTAAAATGTTCTTAAGCAAGCCCGGCCTAGTTTGTACCAGCGGATGCTGAGCCAATCAACAACCCCACCGGCTTCTTCCAATTTTCAACGGAACCTAACGACCGCCTTGAGGTTTACATATAAGAATGAGAAATATCTCTTGTACCCTTGGACTGTCTCGTGGCCAGTTAATTAGCGCGTGAAATGACATGAAAAAAAAAGTACTTACCAAATGACAAAACTCAAACCCCGAGGACAGCGACTGTCGGCGACTGGAGGATCTTCGACCCAATGTTGGAACTCTGGGTGGGAAATATAAAGAAGAAAAAAAATATACTAACAACAATCTGACTGATAATTCTGACACTAATTGGGCTGGGGGGGGGGGGTACAAATAAAAAGAGGAGATGGTTTTCTTTGAATCCATTTCCTGCTACATCAGAGGCGTGGTGGGTCGATCGCATGCATGTAATGTAACAACAACACCACTGATCGCAATGACTGCCACAAGAAAGCATTTGTCATACGTTTATACATCTTCCAGTAGGCCGCACCAACTGAAGTTTGAGAAATGCATGAAACAAAATACAAAAGTTTTTTTACTTGCATCATTAGCTTTAAATATATATATATATATATATATATATATATATAAGAATTTTTTTTACAAAAATAAGCTTTTATTAAAAAAAAATGCATTAAATAGTAAAAGAAAATAATTCATTGCATCTTGCAAATATTTATAATATATTATCATTACTAAAAACTTAAGCTTAAGTGCACATCTTGGTATTTGGATTATTTTTTTATTATATGTATCAAGTTAGTATCAACTAATTTGAAGGCATAATATTTAAATAAGTATATTGTAATGACACGTAGAATCTACACGTGAACAAACTTTAATAGTCCGGTCCTATTGACCCATAACCTAAAAGTTGGGTCCACCCAACGTTTTTTTGCAGTTTCTATATCTTTAAAGCATGCTTATTAAGAATCCGATTGATGTCAAGCTGACACCATTGGGGAAATTTTTATTTTTAATGTTAAAGTTCACTTATAATATATGCACAATAGGGTGGGCTGATAAAACTGAAAGTTGGAATTTCAAAATCTAATAGCGGGGAAAAGTTGCCCCATGGCATGAAAAGAAAACTGAGAATACTGGCATAAGCAACTATTATGATTTGGTATTAGGTGGACGTTGGGTGGATCCAACTTTTAGGTTATGGGTCAATAGAACCGGACTATATAGGTAAAGGTGTAAAGTACCAAAATAATTCTGTATTATGTCAAAAGTGGTTTTTACCCACGTAGATTCTACTTTTTAACATTAGGTTTTTACTGTATTTCATTTTAATGACAGAGGCACCTTAATTATTTACTTTATAAACGGTCTTTATAGCGGTCTGGAAGACATTATGAAAGCAGCATTTGGAGGCGTTAGTAGTATGCTTACAGGCAAGAATTTCCCTCAAAACACTAGGGCTCTGAGATTGGTCGTGGAAACAGTTTTGCACGATGTCGTACAGCAGTGCACATCTCATGATGATCTCATGATTGTTCTTGATGGTTTGGCATCCACCAGCAAAACAACGAAGCTGTGGGTGGATTGCCTAATTAAACCCGTACTGATTATGATGTTATTTGTGAGAGCAGAGAGAGAGGGTGATTGGTCTTTGCATCTATTATCTGTTGCAGCAATGATGCCATATTTTTTTTCAGCAGGCCATGTTAACTACGCCAGGTATGGCTTATATTATCTTTGCTCAACGTCTTCCTAGTGATGTCCTTCTGAGGTTCCTTGAGGGAGAACATGTAATGCGACACAAACCTGGATTATGGAATGGCCTATGGTCAGATATGTACATTGAGTCTACCTTTATGCGGTATGGTCATGGTCCAGGTGGTATAATAGGCATCACTCTCAATCCACAAGCGCTGAAGAGATGGGCACTTAGTTTACACATCTGTAGTGTTATAACCAAAGACATGAGTGACATGAAAGATATGTACGCATACAGTGACGAAGTTACATGCCATAAAGAAGAAATGCCAGCAAGAATTGCACAGGATTTGAAAGACAGGCGAGCAATATATGAACGTCTTCAAACTTGTATTGATCCACTCAATTCTGGTAACCACCCCATCAGCTTAGTAAACATTGCCACTGGCCAATTCGCTCCCGAATCTGTAAATGTTCATGATGCCATTTCTTTTGGTACGAAGCAGTGGAATGACTATGAGTGTCATTTGCCAGATGGATTTCATAGCTCCATTAGCAAAGTTGTTACCATGGCTGACAGAAAGAAAGCTGAAGCAATGGGATCCGGTATAAGTTATGACACAGAACTCATTTATTCTAGAGTAATTGGATTAATGCCATCCCGTGATTTGCAAATTAGAGATATATTTAAGCACGAATTAGCCTCAGTACCACCATCAATGTTTGATGACAGCGGCAATATGCGAATCACAAAGTCAAAATCGGTGTTGAAACAAAAACTTCAAGTTGAGCATTCAGCTAGAAATTCTCCAGCACCACATGTTGTTGTTGTTGATGGTTGCGCACTTTTATGGATCATACACTGGCCGGTAAATGGTACCTTGCAAGACTTTGTTGATGGATTCATAATGTACATAATGAAAATATTGACTCAACATGATGTTTATGTTGTCTTTGACAGATACTTTCAGTACAGTATTAAAAGTGTAACAAGGAGTGGGCGTGCAGCAAAATCGGCAACCAGACAACACAAGCTGAATCCAACTATGCCCATACAGCCACAGAAAGTCATTCTCACAGTAACAGAAAACAAAAGTTCAACTTATTGACATAATTTGTGAGCAACTACTGAACAAAGTACAACATGTACATCCAACAGTTTCTTCATACAATAGCCGGTTAATTGTAACAGGGAAAGACTCCATCCCACAACAAATTTGCTCTGGCATTCGACAAGCTAGAGAAGATATGAAGACAAGCCACGAGGAAGCTGATGTAATCATTCCACAACAAGTTGTGTATACATTCAATGAAGGAGCTATGTGCATTAAAGTTATATCAGATGACACAGATGTTTTTGCTTTGTTGACACACTACTATATTTCAGAGGATATGACATGCCAGCTGCTCATGGAAAGTACCACCACGATTCGAAAAGTGGTCGACATAGGAGAAACAGCAAGAAAGCATCATCAAATAATACCACACCTTTTAGCTGCGCATGCGCTATCAGGATGTGATACTGTAGCATACATGTTTGGTATCGGCAAAGCTACTGTTCTTAAGTTGCTATTTAAGGGACACACACTTCTCAAATTGGGAGATATAGAATCCTGACTTGAACAGTGTGGTAAAAGAAACTACAAGTTTCATGGCTGCTTGCTACGGGTGTCCGGATGCTGGAAACATGTCTGACACTCGGTATGCCCAATGGCTTTCCAGGACTGGTAAACGAAAAGCCACGATAGCACCTAAATTGAAATCATTGCCCCCGACATCAGAAGCGTTTGAGGAGAATGTTAAGCGTGCCCATATTCAAACATGCATTTGGAAAAATGCTTTACTACGAGATCCTCCAAATCTTGATCCCACCAAATTTGGCTGGCAAAAAGATGACGTAAATAAAACATTAATCCCTATAACACTTCCAGTGGGTGTTGATGTAGCGCCTCCAGAAATTCTTCAGATGATTCGTTGCGGGTGTGGATTGGATGAACCGTGTAGCAGCGGACGATGTGGGTGTTTCAGAGCACAGTTACCTTGCACAATCTTTTGCCAGTGCTATGAAACAGAAAATTGTCAAAATCCATTGACAAAAATTAATGTACTGGTAGATGAAGTGGACGTTGAAAGCGATTCAGGATCTGACGTTGAATCAGAAATTGATTAATCTGTCTGTTGATATTGAAACAGTTAAATTGAAACAGAAATTGTCTGTTGATAATTGCATAATTGTGCCAGATAATATAATTTTTACATTCCATGTGATTGTACAATGTGTATGTATTACAAACAAACTTTAACGCTTAAAAAAATTTTTTCCCCAAAGGTGTCAGCTTGACATCAATCGGATTCTTAATAAGCATGCTTTAAAGATATAGAAACTGCAAAAAAACGTTGGGTGGACCCTACTTTTGGGTCAAGGGGTAAAATGCATTAAGTGAGCCCCAGACTATAAGGCTTCTCACTAAATTAAAGTGTGATATAAGAAATATGGACAAACCCACAGAATGTGACACTCTCTCTCTCTCTCACACACACACACATACACACACACAGATGTATTACAAATTACCAATTGATTTATTTTAAATTAAGGTGAAAATTATGACAGTGTATTTGTTTATTTGTTTGGTTTTTTTTTAAGTAGATTTTTATTAGATGTATTTCAAAAGCACCACACTGAGGCGGCAATCGGTTCCAAGTGAGTATGTTTGATTGGTGTTTCATTCACGCGGTACGTTTAATTACAAACTATGGTCATTATTTTTTTTATTTTCTCCTTATAACATTTACTGAAGTAACGTGGGGGGGGGGGGACAAAAATAGTGCGCTATGTGTGTTCCACTCATTCTAATAACACGTAATCAGCTTTATTGGAGACATCGCAGGGGGGGGGCAAAAAAGGGGGGGAAGCAGAAGAAGGGGGAAAGGGGAGGGGGGCAGAGATCGAGTGGACGATCACCACCAGACGTCTAAATTTGTCTTGTTTCGTGATGCTCGTGGAAAAAAAATAAACACCAAAGGGAAATAGCCAGTCATAATGTTGATACAGGGCGGTGCAAAGAAAGCTTGGCGGCCGGAGGGAGCGAAAACCCATATCAATGTTTTGCTAACACCTAGTCGCACGGCCAGACAAAGCCGGCCATACACGAGTGAAAACCGCGAAAAATAAATGGTTGTAGCGGACACAAGAGAAAGACCCCTGGCGGTGAACAAACACACACACACGGAGAGAGAGAGAGAGAGAGAGACAGAGACAGAGAGAAGCGTCCGCAAAGGAGGAAATAGAATTTTGAAAAACAAATAAAAAAACAGGATCGAGAACTCAAAGAAAAGAGTTTCCTTTTTTTTTTTAATCCGATCTGTTTGGTTACTGCACTAAATGTGGAAGGCTATGTTACTATTCCTGGCCTGTCCGACAACATCTTTAGAATTAAGACAATCGTTTTCTTTATAACCGTTTGTTTGTCTGTTTGGGGGGGGGGGGAGGAGTGAGTTATACATACCGGTAAGATGAAACCGATCGCGTAAGAATTGTGGTGGTTGGGGGGGGGGGGGGGGCACAAAATATTTCTAAGAAACATTCCAAGTGCCCGCGTTCGCACCAGCTCAAAAAGAAAGTACATGTAGCCTTTATGTGTGTGAATGGTTGGGGAGGGTGGGGTAAAAGGGGCGGATTAAAAGATTTAAAAAAATGTCAGAATTCAAATAAATTTGAAGAATTTAACACAAGCGGGTTTTTTTTTTAATTTTGAAAACTTACTTATGTATCTAAGCGGTGCACGATAAACCCCAGTGACGGCACAAATAGAAAAAAAAATGAAAGAAAAAGATCTTTCTACCTAAATTATACAAATACGATGCTACACTGCGAGTCTAACAATCACGGCGCAATCAACTTACAACATTCGCTGATAAAGGAGCTCTATACGGGAGCTTACAGTGTGAAATACAACGCCCAATAAAAAAAATAGATGTTCGATCTTGTGCAAACATCTATCAATCAAACACGCAACCGTTTCTGTAAATAGAAATAACTAAAAAAAAAAAACAACTAATGTGATCTCAATAAATACGTAATCTGTTCGCTAGCACGAATGACACAATCATTTTACACCAGGACTTTACAACAATGACGAAATCAGAATTAGCCCCATTTCACGTTGACACAAATATTTGGTACAACAAGGTTAACCATTGGACGTAAGCTGTGTAAAAAAAAAACCTTTCTGAAGGCCAAAAAACAGAGTGGTGCAGGGCAGGGATTGGTGCTTATCAAGTCCGCTATTTAAATGTGGTTTTGTTGTTTTTATTCATTTGTTTACGTAATAGAAACAAATTATTAAGAAAACATTATATTTGTCCTATGATAAGGTGATATTAAAAATAACAGAGAAAGAAGGTGTACACGTAAATTGTGTCTCCTGCGCTAGTTTTGTTAACGTTTTTTTTTGTCCACGACAGGAGTGAAACGGTGCACATTCAAGACAAATCTTCCCGTAAATTACAAATCTGCTGCAGTTCACACTGCGTCTGACAGGTGAATTGTGGGAGGTAAATAGTAGAAACTAATAATTAACGTTAACAAAACCAAACGTTAACAAAACCAACAACTCCATGAAACCCACTGATAGCCTTGAATAAATACGGGAATCGGTTAGCAAGCTATATCTAGGAAAGGGGTATAACTGTGAATTAGACACAATAAAACTTTTTTTGACAGTTACTGCCACTGAGTCCGTTGGCCGTCTAACAGTTACCAAATGATAAGGACAAAAGAAACATTGTTTCTTTGAGAGAACTTGCGTCAGGCCGTTGTTACACTTGTATTCGAATACATTTTTTAAAGTACTTGTACATGCTCCTTTGGGTATTACAAGTAGGCTATTTTTTACTCATAGTTTTAGTTACGATTTTAAACAAACAACGTTTGCATTTGTACTAGTGCTTGCATCTGAAGTACTTAAACTCGTACTTGCTTGATCAGTACTTGGAACATCTAAGCTAAATACAAGATCTATGATATAAAGTCAACATTTTCAAGCTCTGTTCATAATGCTATATTCACTTGTAAGTCTGATAGACTGCATCAAAATAAATACAAATGGGAAAAAAATAGTGCAAACACTGGGTTGGCTGTGGTGTCAACTATAATGTTATCAATACATCCAAAATATTTCAATGAAACATGATGTGCTCTGCCTAGACCAGGAAAAAAAACCGTAAACACTAGCTATGATGGCAATGCTTATAAATTTATAATAAATAAAAGACCACGCGGCAGTGACACACGGTGATGGTGTGTGACTGACCAATTGAAAACAATAAAAATGTAAACATAAACCATGACGCCAAACATAGTTATAGAGTTGCTGTCGCATTTCAACATATGAAAACCAACAAAAGCGATGGCCTTATTTCTTTTTCATACATATATTATTTTACTTACTGGAGAGAGTTCCCGGAGCCTATGCTCCCCGCTTGGCTTATTTCATCGGCAGACATATAGTGCTCCATCATGGCGCTGCAACATGCACCCGGTGGTTCTGTCTGCGTGTACAGGCCTTGGTAATTATCTTCGATCCGACCCACTTCCACGTCCACACTGACTACAATCCGAGGAACACTGACCCTCAGCACACTGAGACCACCACCACCACCACTAGCCGATGCTGTGTTGGTAGCTCTGCCTAGTCCATTGTCTGAAACGGCGCTCGAGTTTTCCCAGGGTCTATTGACTGCTGTATCCTGTACCTGGTACAGGCGGACACTCGTGGGCGGAAGTGTCAAGCTTTCAAAGGTTCTCTCCGTTGTTCGATCATCCACTTGAGCTACCGGCATGCCAGTTGCCGTGCTAGGTTCACGGATGCTCGGAGAAACACCAACGGCGTTCTCGGCCAACACAAATAACGGCTCTTGCTCATCTTCAGCACAACAGCAACAACACATCTGATACCTCCTTTCTGACCGTTTCCGTTTTTTCTTCTTCTCTCTGATTGCGGGGGTCTCGCGTAAAACCGGGTCTCCAGTCATGGCATCGTGGGATCTTTTCTGTTTGTCTCTCGGGTGTTTGTTCTCTGCCTGGGGTGCGTTACCTAATAATTCCAAAGGCCCTGGTGTCTCTGGCGGATCGAGATCAAGAGGGCCCTGATCCAATGCTTCGTCAAAAATGTCGCTCCCGCTGATTGTAGCTATTCCCATTCGTTGCCTTGTCACGGGTTGTTGCTTTCGTGGGCGACTTGGTTTTAAAACAGATGACATTTCCTAAGTGAATCCGTATTACAGTCATCAATCTAGCGACCGCTAACAAATGAAATATGTGATACACCAACGTATGCCTGTTTTCGGGCATCAATGTTTTACTGCCGCATATGATAAAACACAGTTTACTTTTTCTGTCGACAAATCCTGTGTAGTAAATGTTTAATATCTACCAGGCTGCAATAAAGAGGATCTTACAGTATCTGTGTTGTTGTGATTCTACTAGAGGGTCTTACAGTATCTGTGTTGTTGCGATTCTACTAGAAAATCTACTGTTCCTTTTTTTTTTATAAAAGTTTCCTCTTACACACATCAAGACCATTTGTCTAAAATCCTCTACTAATCAAATACTTAAACACACACGACATGCAACGTGAATTGTTTACAGTATGAATATGACCATTGCTTACAGACATTAATGACAAACAAAAAAAAAACAAATGACCAGTGTTATTTTCTTTTAGGGACTATACTCGGGGACTGATTGGCTGGCTTATGAAAACAGTGGTAACACCATCATAGGCACAGTCAGAGCTGTGTTTGTGTGTGTGTGTTTGTGTGTGTTTGAAGCACAGCACTATTATGTGTCCAGTTTCATGCAAGACCATTCAGGATGATTGCTTTCAACATACCCTCTCTGACCCCTACCTCCACTTCAGATTGACCACCTGGTATATTGTTATTCAACACAGGAAAAAGCCCTGTGCATTCTTTCAGCTACACATTCAAACAATGACATCAGGACTGTTGTGAGAACAAAAAAGGGGGCAAGCATGGCAAAAAAAAAAAGGTTTGGTTGTCTATCAATTTCAATGTTCAATTTATCATTATCAAATTAGGCTGTTCAAAACATAAGGCACTGTAAATATAATAATAGTGTAACTTGATAGCTGCTAGCCTTCTGTCTAAAAATATTGCAATCATTACATATGAATTTTTGTTGCACAATTGTATGGTTCTATAGCTTAGACTTTCTACTTCTTAATGTACATCATACCTCCACTTGTTACTGTTTATAAACTAAAAAAAGGTATTTGACTATTTATTAACAGCACTGGGGCATATTTTAAAGTAAATGATTAAATTAATGTATAACTGTATACAATCCTTAAAAGAATAATGTTTAGATTTAAACTTGTGTCTCACATACTAACCCAGATACACAGTCTTCGATCTGCTTAAATACTGAATCTTGGTTTATATGCAGATACAGGTTTTATGATTTCTACATTTTGCTATTGATGTTTTTATTGGGTTTTTTTTTTAATTCATTCACTTCATTCTCACAGACACTCATTACAAATACTATATTATATTGTTAAATAGCTAATCCATACAGATACTTAATGCTTTCAAATTCAGTTATATCAAATTAGTTGAGAGATATAAGGGTTGAATGAATGCCTTATTTTAAGCCATTAACATTAAAACATTAATTTTGAATATGAGAGCAATATGACATTAAATTGATTAAAAGCATAGTCACCACCCATGCCGGCCAATCTACAGTAACACTCAACCAATGTTTATTGGGGATGGGGATGCAAACAAACACATGTTGGAGATCCAAAGAGTATTGCAATTTGTAAATTGACGGGAGTGTGTGACAAAATGGTGGAGAAGGTCAAGGGGCCTATATCAGCTAAGGTGGCGCTGATGCTTCTATAAGCATACACATTATTAAAGACAAAGAGAATCTGAATCTCTGAAGAAATAATATAAAATATAGATAGTTAAATTAATATGATTAGAAAAAAAAACTGGAATTACTATTCAATTGCATTTATCATTGTCATTGAAATTTATATAATCTACAGCCTAAATTATTTATTACATTCATTTAAACTTAAAAACCCATTTGAACATAACATTCATTCATTTATGACTGTCAGTATCAACAAAAAGGAAAAAACTGAAACCACGAATGCCGAAATTAAAAGTAGCTGTCAGAATAGTTTGCTGTCAAAATGTTCATTTCATTTCACATTGAGAGAGTAATCAAAAAAAATTATAAATATTATAATTTTAGTTTAAGTATTTATTTTTTGTTTTTGATAAATTTGAAGAGACATCAGAGTTATTGTATTTGCAATAACGCAGTGGCTAGAGTTCCGTCCAGATGGACTCCGTATTATTTTTCGGGGTCCGGCTATAGATGTGCGCATGCGCGTACTAGACAGACTCCGTATTTTTTTTCGGGGTCCGTCTATAGATATTGCACCTAACCCTAATCCTACCCTATTCCTAACCCTATCCTAATCCTAACCCTAATCCCAACCCTAATCCTACCCTTAATCCCTAGTCTATCTAGTACGCGCATGCGCACATCTATAGACCGACCCCGAAAAAAATAATACGGAGTCCGTCTGGACGGAACTCTAGCCATTTCCTTGCAATAAACACCAATATAGAGTAGTCTCCATGTCAATTTGTTAAAAATTGTTTTTACTTCTTTGGATGTTTGTTTGTTTTTTTAAGAAAATTTAGAACACTTCTGTTGGTAATATTCTATATATTTGCAGCAGCTATCTACTAGGACTACTCTTATACAGTAAAATCTTTAAAAAAAAAATCGCCAGTAAAATAAACAACTAAACCGAAACCAACAATTTTTAAATCATTAATGATTAAAAATGATGATTGTCTATGTATAAAAATTATACTAATTTACTTACTTAAATAGGTCTTTATCCTCCATGTTAATATGAAATCCAGAAAAGATAATTAATTGTCAGGAGAATAATGTTCATCATTGTTTTATTAAATGTGGAAATTTATTTAAACTATAATGTTTATTAATTATTAATGATAATGTTGAATATGGCGGCTGAGAGAATGGTAGCCAATCAAAACAAAGATTTTCCTTTGATTTAAGAGTGCTTCACCTTGTTATAAGCGGTGTCAACACGTAAATTTTCATAACTCAAAAATATGGTCATATCGTTATGTTTATAACTATTGTCTTAGCTATTTCCACCTTAAAATTATTATTAATTCATTTTACTTATTTGTTTATCATTTGCATATTTGACTACTGTCTTTGAACTCTTTCCCTTTATTGAAGTTTATTGAAATGTTTTTGTTGTTGCTTTTATCTATGTAAGATACTCTAATAACTGAGTTAACTGGCGTGTTGCGACACTATAAGTATAACTTAGAATGAAAACTGTATTAAAAAAAGATTAAACTTACTAACAATGTTCTATCGATACTATATTTAAAATGTTCTTAGACTATTTACAAATTAAATTGAAATGTTCATTGAAATGACGTTTTCATAAAGGTTTGACTTTATTTTATGAATGTAATCCTTCTTTGAGTTAAATTTCCTCGCATTCATTCGGACCAATCACTTATTAATATTACGCAATGCCTTTTAAGGGATGTGGATTGCTGAAGTGTGACACATTGTGAAAAGCTTTGCGTGGGGGGGGGGAGGGCGTAAGTATCAAGAAAAAGTTTAACGTAAGAATAAGTTAAGGCTATTTAACAATGTCTAGTCATCTTTAAATATGAATAAACGTATAATTTATTTTAAAGGAGTATTTCGCTTATTTCATAATAAAATATGCCTTGGGATTGGGAGGGGGTTGTCGAAATATAATAGTGTTGAGAAATGGTTTTAAAATCAAAAAGAGCTTACGAGGGGTGGGGTGTATAATTAAGGCCTAAGAAACACAGCGTTACGTATAAGTGAGTACCCCCTCCCCCTATTTGGATTTTTAAATTTATGAATGCCTCAATTAATTGTTGCTACAACATTAAGGTTGATGAGAAATGCATTAACTTCTCACACAATAAATGTGACAATGATGAAAAATATTTTATTTCAAACGACAAACGTGCGCACACTTCATTTGTTTTGTGACAGTTTCATCCTTACTACTCCTTATAAGGCCTTAGGCTTAGCAAAATGTACAAATAAAGAGTAACTATCTAATCTCGCTAATTGTTCGCTACTTTTCCTTATTTCATAAATAACATTTTTGTTGACGCCACAAAGACAAAAGTAACTTAATTGTGCATAAAAAATCTATTCAAATTGAATTGAAATGTTCTGTGCTGCTGCAAAAACACAACACCGTTTCTCTTATATTTATTGACTCGATCAGTCAACACGTCAATAGAAAACTAAAGGTCCAAAGTTAATCTCTTTAGGATATTAGTATTTTATTGTAGGTAACTGGAAAAAATATTAGCAGTTTAAATTCTTGTATTATTGATTCCAAATCAATTGATACTTAATTTGAACGTAGACGACTTAAAGCTTAGTTTGATGATGAAATGTCTGAATAGTGAAATGAGCCTCTTCGTGTGAAATTGGAGGAACTTTGTACTAAACTTTTTGGCTTTGGACTTCGTAGACATAAGATTACCATACCGGTACTCAAATCGTAACTAATTTGCTTTAAAGCTGGAAGACACTATCACTAAAAATTTCAGTTCATCAGTTGATTTAGGTATACTGTTATTTATTTCACTCTTCCCGAAAATGATGGAAAGCTCTCGTTACCTTACTGTCTTTAAGTTTACTAAAGTCTAACAAGTTTAAAGACTTTAGACTTTACTTATCACGTTTTGTGCCTTTATTCTATTACTGGGTGGGAACACTAAAATGTATTTAAATATGTTAAACTGGTATTTATACAGCATCTTATTCTGCCTTGTTAAAAAATAAATGTTATCCATAACAAAATGAGGCTTTTAGTTTTGGTGATAAATATATATTTTATTATTTTTTATTCAGTAGCATTAAAGGCAATTTGAATATAGCTCAGACTGCACCTCTGTTATAAAAACAACCAGCTTCAGAGTATATAATGGCATGCTCTCCACCCAATTTAGGCTAGATAGTCAAGAATAAACCGTATACAATTTTATTATTAAAAACACCATATAAACATGTAACATTTATTGAAATTTATTTCTCTTAATATTATTTATATACTCAAGCTACAAAGCATTTTAAACAATTTTGGACAGACTCAATTGAATTATTAGGGAATCTTTACTTTACAGCCCATTCAAGAGAAGTGGCATTAAGTCTGCTTTTGAAAATGGTGACCCATTTTGCAGCTATTGTGTTTCCAGCTATTATAATTTACAGTGTAATTCCAGGTTCAAGTAAGTTTTTAATTTTTTTAACTTGTTCTTTTAGGTAATCATAAGTGAAATATTATCTTTTTTTTTTATGAATTATACTTTTTTTTTTAATAGTTAAAAAAAAAATAGAATGTAAAGTAATTATTCTAACTGCAACTGTCATTTCTAGCTTCAGCTATAAATTTAGCAGTTATCAATCCATTGCATTTTCATTGGAAATAATAATTATTGTCATAAATTATGATTTTAGTAATCTAATTTGATATTAAAAAACAGAAGGTAAACATCTGATAAGTATCGGCTTACTATTTTATTTAAGTTTAATCATTCCAATTTATTTGCCTTCATTTTAGTATCTTTGACATGATGAATGTTTTCAAATCTTGAGATCCTAGTTTTATCTATTGTTATATAATCTACATTTATAAAGCACTTTCTGCATTTTTTTTCAGGTCTCTTTTCATGGCATCCAACATTAATGTCAATAGCGGTAAGATAATATTTATTTTTTTTATTTTATCAGCAGTATTTTTTTCTTTGCATCTGATTATTTTCAATAGTAAACATATTGATTGAAATGCTGATGATATATGCTATGAATTTTCAAGTTCTTTAATTTAATTATCTTTATTTTATTACAATTCATTAATAGTTTTCATTGTTGTCACTGGAAGGCATCGTAATTTTTTCAAAAAGTTCATCTTTATTCCCCAAATTGACCAGACCTACTAAAGCAACCATTCATTATTTTCTGATGGGCAGTGCTGTCACCTGTGCAATTGTTGGTACAGTCATTATTTTTATTTGTTAATATTTTATAAAAATCCTTTTTTTCTTAATTTTATTGCTAGTTTGTTTAGTCGATTGATATTTAATTATGTTAACATGTTTGTTTTATAGGTTTCTATGTGATATATATTAACAAAGAAAATGCTGGAAAATCACATTTGACTTCCTGGCATGGTTTACTTGGTGCAATCACTGTTGGTTATGCTTGTTTACAGTCCACTGGTGGAGCCTTGGCAAAGTACTACAATTATACAAAGAGACTTTTAAATGTATGCTTCAAAAGCTTTTTTGTTTTATTTCTGTAATAAAAAAAATGTCTACACCATGAAAAGTGAATCTTATGCTTTATTCTTTAAATTAAGTCAATTTTGAGAGTGGTGTAAATATATAGGTAAACAAATTTTGATATAAGTTAACCTAAAATAATTTTATTTTTGTTCCTTTCCAAAAGTCATTTTATCTTATGTTCAAACATATTTTTAAGATTTATCAATCTTTATTAAAGAAATCCTGATTTAAATTTATACATATTTTCATGTATGGCTGAAAAATTATATCTCTGTTAGCTAAAATACAAGGTTATCCAGAATAGCCTTTTTTTATATGATAAAAGAAATATTGAATGGTCACTCCAAGTTCTTTGAGAAAAATAATAAATGCAATTTGTACGCAGTGAATTATCAGTATCTATAACATTTCATTTTTTCGTTAGTATTATTGTTTAATTTTTCAGGTAACCCTATGCATGATTTAACCTGTTTTGTAAGTTGACTTATGGTTGAAATGCTATTGTACTTTCAGGTTAAATTAGCTGACCTAAAACTGTATCATGCTACATCAGCTGTTCTGCTATACCTGTTGATCACAGCCACAATGATCCTGTCACTTCAGACAAACTGGGCAATCAGTAGCATACCACCAGCTTTTTGGTATGCATCCTTAGCTTGTGTCTGCACCTCTGCATTGGTAGTAATGTTACAAGTTACATCTACATATCTTCCTAAGCAACAGACAAAGTCTTAAAAAATATTTATCTAAACTTTAATAAATGGAATTTTTTCTTCCCACTACAGAATACCTTTTGCCTTTTATAGAATGCTTTGTTGAATCTTAATTGTTATTTTATTTTTTTCCCTTCCCCATTTCATTTTTTTAATGTGAATATGCTTACATTATTATGTTTGTATTATTGTTTTTGCGTTTGAAGAGATTAATCATATTTTTGTTTTTCCCCATAATGATTTACTGCCTTATTCAAAATATATTAGTTACCATTGTTTTAAAAATATTGTTAACTACTTTTATTGTATAACTTACATGTACTTAACCAAATTTACTTGTCCCAGCATGGTAAAAATCATAAGAACTTATTCTTTTGTTGAATGTTTTGTTCTGGTTTTTTTTATTTTCTTAATTAAGTAGTACGTTTATTTGATTTATTAGTATTACTAATATTTACATGTTTTTCAATTAACAGAATTTGATGTTTTTTTTATTCACAAACATCGAAATGCTTTCATAAAGGATAAATAAAATTAATTAAATCCTTCTGGTGTTGTGTTTATTTTTTAGCGGCAAGATCTTTAAAAATTGTTTGCTGAAATAATATTTTGGTATTATTAAATACCAGAATTTATCTGATTTAAATTGCCACAATCTAAAAAAAATGTACAAATGATAATTATGTATTATAATACATTCGCTGATAAAAGGGGATACACCTTGCTTTAAATAGTTAAATGCATAAAAATCCTAATATAAAAAATGGATCTGTATATTCATTAACATAATTGAATATAAAATGAAAAATCTATAGATGGTATTAAGAAAATAGAATTTGTATAAAATATCAATACTAACATAAGTTTTACCTTTTGCAGAAAGTTAAAATCTACAGACATATAGTATTAAATACTATTCATATAACAGTTATCTAAATACATATGTACTTTTTATAAATGAACTGATTTAAAATCATTCAAGAAAAAACTTAACTTCCTCGTTAATCTTTTGGTACACAAAACAAAATATTTATAAAATTAGTCCCTGTGATTTAATTAATTTGTTCTGAGGCTGCTAATTAAGTCCGCAACCCACACAAATATCACTGGAACTTGATAATGTAAAAATGAAAATTAAAAACTTCATGGAAGTGACAGTCACACTTGTTAAGTCAGCATTGTGCAACAAAGGTAAACCTTTCACCAGTCCAATGTCAGTTAAAATAAATCAACATCATCAAGGCCGCGATTTAAGAATCATTTGTTTTTCATTAAACGAGTTTCTTAGACCCCATAAAATCAATATATGTATATAACTATTGATGTTATATGTATACAAAATAAAAAATTAAAGCGTGTTTATTTAGCTTTCTGTACTGACTCTTCTAAAGCCCCCAAATTTGTAGAGGATGAAAGACAAAACGTGCAAGACTTGTGGGGTTTTTTAACTCTAGTGATCTTGCTAATTCTGTTATTAAGCAGCGCTCCTCCAGAATGCAACTATAAGTCGAGCTGTTGCTGTGTCAGCATACCATTAGGCCAGAGATGGTATCTTCATTAAACTAAAGTACAGGTTATCACAGCAGATTTTTTGCTTTCGTTTGTTGGTGGTCAAACCAAGTGGTAGCCCGTAGCCAGGGGGGGGGGGCACTAGGGGGCAGTGCCCCACCCCCTAAAAGGTGTGGAGTACCCCCCCCCCCACTTAAAAAAGGGGAAAAAAATAAAGAAAAAGTAAAGGTGCCCCCTTGCTGGGTATTGGTGACCTCTGCTTACTTTGACCTGGCTACTGGCCTGCCAAGTGGTGGTAATACCGTGGTAAGCAATTTTTAGAGCATTTTCGAAAAAAAAAATGCTCTATTTTCCCCGTTTTGTCTGTCCGTCATCACCATAGATCTCAACAACCATAAGTCCTAGACCCATGATGTATATATCATTTTGTAGGTCTTGGCCTGCCAAGTGTACATAAAAAGTTCATTTCGCGATCTGACCTCTGAGGGCGGAAAAGGGGGCGTTTTAAGTACCATTTTTGCTTATATTTTAAATATAAATAATAAAAGCTAATCAAAGGGGCGTAATCATTATTTATTTTTGTAACAGTTATTCAACATGATTACTTTCCTCTCTATTTATCTGCTTACATGAAAATGCTCTAAAATGTCCTTTGTCCGAAACGGAAAGGACTTAAATTGCTTGTTTTTTTAACTTGTTTGAAACTATTTCATTTTACACATAAACACCTTGATAGTACTCCACTGGTCACATACTGTTTGGTTTTAGCTTGAATAGCTGTGTTCAGATCGTTCAATAGTTGCGGAAAAAGATCTCCAAGGCAATGTAAAAAGAAAAAACGCTGCCTTGCTACTAACATTCTACATCGTGATATAGCGGGTATGAGGCGACATATAGGCCGACCAGTCATCACTGTTGGCGAAATGCTATTGAATGGGAAGTTCCTTAGGTATCTTTGGCAAACGGTTCATTGAGAGAGTTCCCCCCACCCCTTACCCATTTTCTCACTGTATTATGCAATGTACAAAGGGTTGGTGGTTTGAAAACAATTATTTGCAAATTGAGTGTGATTCTTTGTAGACCTATATGATTGGTTAGTTTAGGGTTAGCTCTACATTATTTCCTGTTCCTCTAATGAAGACCACAAATATTACATCAAAAGGCCGCATAACGCCTTTAAAATTAAAGCCGCCGACGCCCACCCTTGTTGCGGACTTCTTAATTCTTTTAATCTGTGTTATGACCCTTGCCAGCCCTGTAGCCGGGGGGGGCACTGGGGGGCCGTGCCCCCCGCTAGGTGTGGGAGTGCCCCCCCCCGGCTTAAAAAGAAGAAAAAGAGGAAAAAATAAAGAAAAAGTAACTAAAATGAGAAGGTACCCCCTTGCTGGGTATTGGTGCCCCCTGCTTACTTTGACCTGGCTACGGGCCTGACCCTTGCTTTGTTTTACTGGTTCAACTATAACTACTAGCAACTTTGCAAAACACAAAAGGTATACGGTGGAAACGAAGCTCCATGTGTTTTCTTCAATAAATTTAAATACATTAACTATGGCTTATTTTAATGCACAAAGAACTGGCCACCCGTGTAATCAGTGGCGTCATTTGGGGGCGGGGGGCACGCCCCCCCCCCCAAGATTCTTAAACTAAAAATAATTAAATTAAATAAATACAAATACTCTTTTTTATTCTATAATCAAAAATGATTTTTTTTTAATATTATAATGTCTGCTGTTTTTTTTTTAAATCTACTGTTAATCTTTGTTATTTTTATAAACTGTAATCAGACAACTCGACACTATTACATTTTTCATATATATTATACCCTATATTATTATATATGATTGTAACCGTTTTAAAAATATATAATAAACACATTATTGGTATTTTTGTATTTTTATTTGCCCCCCCCCTCAACATTTTGGTGAAATGACGTTACTGCACGTAATAGAGTTTAGCTGTAACTAGCCGCCCAGTGGAAGTGGGTGGTAGGGGATGAGATCAGCCCCGTAGCGTGAAAATTCTACAGCAGCGACCAGGCAATAGCATGGGGGCCAGGTAATACATTTTACTAAGTAGAACAAATAAGCGGGGGGGGGGGCAGACAAAACGCAGGGAGGGGGCGGCGCCCCCCCCCCCGCACGCTACGGGCCTGTATGAGATTGTAGGTAGTTAACGTTTACCTTCAGTGGACAGCTGGTCGTATACGACATGACCGCCTTGTCCCTTGCTATAATTTAATAACCTATGCAGTGGGGTGCCGCAAGTTAACCATGGGATATCTTAAGATACACGCCCTCCAAATCCAAAGTCTTTTTTTTTAATGGCAGTTTATTTTAATGACAGCTTTAAAATTTGTGTCCCGTTGCGGCCTTTGGTATTGGCAACTAGGGCGACCCCGCACCTGAGTTGGCCCCGTATTATTGGATTATATTATCATCCAGCTGTAACAAAAATAATGAACTCAAGGCCTCACAAATGATGCTCGCCGAGGCAGGGCCAGCATTAGGCCGAATTGACCAGTTGATCCAAACTGAGCTCCGCGCCTGACAGAGACCTCCGCAATTTACAGTTAGCATATCACTATCAGTCGTTGCTCTTGGCACATGCTTTTAAAGATTTAGAAGAGGGGTTTCGCAAGCATCCGTTAAATTGGGCCTCGCAACTCGTAAGGCCGGCCTTGCACATAGGGGTCCGAGAAGACCGATTTTTATTATCATCTAGATGTAACAGAAATAATAAACTCTAGTCATTACATATGACAATCACCTTCATTTTATAATGCTCAGCTAATGATGCAGCATCTAATAATCACTTGTGTCGACTTCAAGAATAGTAATGGCACATAGAATGTGCACACCGAACTTGCTTTAGGTAACTTGAGAAGCCACAGGTCGACCCGCCAGTTAACATATGGGATTAATTAATAGCGATTTCAAACGAATGCTTTTGCCGAGTGAAGCTGTGAAGCAATGCATGCAGCAAGTATGTGTACACTAGTGTCGTTCCTTGGTATTTGGGTGCCGCATGCACAGTGGCGTAGCAAACTTAACTTGCGATTGGGGCATAATACCTTTTTTTAGCGCCCTTCCATTCGAAAACCATATAATATTATATTTAAAATATACCATTTGGCGCCCTTTTAAGAGTAGCGCCCGGAGCATGATGCCCCCCTCCCTCGCTACGCCACTACGTAGACAGAGACTTTCGAAAATAGTGGGGGCCAAGACAAAGGAACATTAGGCGGTTGCTAAATTTCATATTTTTAGGAACGGCCCTAGTGAGCACATCGACAAAGAGACTTTACTACATTTTTAAAAACAAAAAAAAATATTCCTTTTTATTTCTGAAATATCAGCTTCTTTCTCAATTGCAAATGACCTCTCATTACGAGATTCAAGACCTGAAAGAAGAAGTGTGATCTGCTTCCAATAAAATAATCAAGTTTCTTATCACAGAGTTCTTCTTTGCCAGTGTATTTGATTGACCTTTCTAAAGATGTTTCATGTTCGCTGGCAGTTATAAGACAAGATGCCATTCTTGTCTTGACCTTGGCTGAAACATGGTCAGAAAACAGAGCAAGTGGCACGAGTTTTGTCCCAAGTACCATAGATGGCGTCCAAGTGCCGCAATTCCTGTGTCTGCAATGATCTTGGAAGTGGTACGATAGTTGGTGAGGCTTAGAATAAGAGACAGATCGTTTATAGGAGCATCACAAAGTGATGTACAAGATATCCACGCTTTGACATACACCAATGTTGTGAACAGTCCAAATTCTAAGCATGCTGTGCTCTCATGTTGACTGAGCTTAAACTGTTCCTGAAACAGATCTGACATGATGGAAAGCCCCAGGTACACGGAATTGAATGCCACGTGGTGGTGTCTGTCCCAGAAAAATCATGGTCAGCTCTAATAATTCCCTGTAGTCTTCTCTTGGAATTGCTCCCCTGTTACCAGTCAAAATGTCCTGACAGAATTTCAATATTTCCTGTTTTAGCACTGCTAGACTTTCAGTCATTAGGCGGGTGTCTGCACATGGTTTGTATGCCACTTGGTCAATATTTGGCCAAAATTCCTGAAATCTGCGAAATAATATCACATTTGGCCCTGATGTTGGGCCAAACTCCTTTTAAAATGTCGCTGCATAGGACTTCAAGGATGTGGTGTCGGCAAGCCAACCATAGCAGTTCTTTGCCTAGTTTTTGCTCCAGTCGCACACATGCGCCATTGAGATGGCCGGTGTTTGCTGCAGTTGTATCAAATGGCATTCCTGCAATGCCGTTAGTCAGTTCCCAATCAGTGATGGTTTCTGCTGCAGCTTTGGCTATTTGCTCACCTGTTCCTTGTACAACTTTTGGAATAGCCAAAAGCTTTTCAGTTGTACGACCTGTTACAATGATTGCTACGCGATCTTCTTTTCCTGGACCGCCAGCTATTGAAGGAAGCAATTTGTAATCGAAATGTATAACCAGTGGGCCATCTCTGTTGAATGCAGACTTCACATCAGCAGCTGCTTTGATCTTGTTCTTCTGATGCTGCTGACAGACAAGGACATACCTTATGCATTTTGTCCATAAGTCGTAGCTGCTGCATGTAGAATATATGCAGCATCTCGATTGCTGACACTTGTACGATCTAGTGCTGCAGCTAACTGTGGACTTACAGCTTCATTTGCAGATATTTTTGCACGCTTTTGCTGTGTTTGACCTTGTGTGTCTGAACTGTCAGATGATTTGCATTCATGATTGTAGTCATTGAGTTCTGCACTACTTTCTTCATCAAGATCACTAATGTCACTGGTGTCACCATTATTCAAACTTGACGATGCTGGTGCACTTGCCTGAGCTAAATCATTTAGCCTCCTGTCTTCTTTGGTCCTCAGTACAGCTTCTCTTTGTATTCTTACTGCTCGTCGACCTTCTACTGCTGTAAGCTGCTGGTCTATTTCACCCATGACATACACCCTTTCTGTTCTTTGATCAGCCAGAAAAACCCTATCTTCTTCAATTTTTATTCGGTTCATCGCATCATGATGAGCAATATCAAACAGGCCATTTATATCAGCTTCAAAATTTGACTCCCTTGCCATCTGAGCTGTGCCACCATTGTCTTATTATCAACAAGAAGTTTTAGCTTGTGGATAATATTTCTTTCTTCAGCTGATGGTACTCTTGCTCTGGCCCATATCTCGCAAACCTGTCTAACAGTAACTGTAACCGATTCAGTTTTAGACAGTTTTTCATTATTGTGATGATGATAGTAGAAATGTAAAACTTCTCTAGTTGTTGGTAGCATATTTCCATTAAATAACTGTACTGGTTCGCCAATCAGATTAACATATGTCTGAGATCTTGTAACAGCCATTAAAAAAATTGTCTCTAATAAATCAATAGCCAATACCTCCTAGAAATAAATGAAAATTAAGACAAATATTAAAAACTTGTAGACAGTACAATCAAAATGGAGTTGTGTACTTTTTTAAAAGTTAAATATTCTTTGTACTTGCAAAAAATAAGTAACAGTTGACCAGTCTTCAATTTGATCTTTAAGCTGGAAATAATATTGATTTTTGGGACCAAACAAAAAATTCAGGTGCTTTGAGGCAGTACTAAATTAACTTTAAATGGAGTTATATTTTATACTTAAGGTTTCTGTAGCACAGGTAACAAAATGTGTATAAAGTACTAGCAATTTTTCAACTTTTATTTTTTACCTATGCATTGTGAACCACCCTACTCTATATGTGTCTACCATCGTCTAGCCCACCACTCTATATGTGTCTACCATCGTCTAGCCCACCACTCTATATGTGTCTACCATATTCTAGCCCTCCACTGTATATGTGTCATTCACCGTCTAGCCAACCACTGTATATGTGTCTACCCTCGTCTAGCCCACCACTGTTATGTGTCATCCCTCGTCTAGTCCACAACTCTATATGTGCCTTCCCATCATATAGCCCACCACTGTATATGTGTCTACCATCGTCTAGCCCACCACTCTATATGTGTCTACCATGGTCTAGCCCTCCACTGTATATGTGTCATTCACCGTCTAGCCAACCACTGTATGTGTGTCTACCCTCGTCTAGCCCACCACTGTATATGTGTCATCCCTCGTCTAGTCCACAACTCTATATGTGCCTTCCCATCGTATAGCCCACCACTGTATATGTGCCATCCCTCGTCTAGCCCACCACTATATATGTGTCTTCCCTCGTCTAGCCCACCACTGTATATGTGTCTAACATCGTCTAGCCCATCACTCTGTATATGTCTAACATCGTCTAGCCCACCACTGTATATGTGTCTCCCTCGTCTAGCCCACCACTCTATATGTGTCTTCCCTCGTCTAGCCCACCACTGTATATGTGCCATCCCTCGTCTAGTCCACAACTCTATATGTGCCTTCCCATCGTATAGCCCACCACTGTATATGTGTCTTCCCTCGTCTAGCCCACCACTGTATATGTGTCTTCTTTCGTCTAGCCCACCACTGCATATGTGTCTTTCTTCGTCTAGCCCACCACTCTATATGTGTCTAACATCGTCTAGCCCACCACTCTATATGTGTCTTCCCTCGTCTAGCCCACCACTGTATATGTGTCTTCCCTCGTCTAGCCCACCACTGTATATGTGTCTTCACTCGTCTAGCCAAACACTCTATATGTGTCTTCCCTCGTCTAGCCACCACTGTATATGTGTCTTCCCTCGTCTAGCCCACCACTCTATATTTGTCTAACATCGTCTAGCCCACCACTGTATATGTGTCTTCCATTGTCTAGACCACCACTCTATATGTGTCTTCCATTGTCTAGACCACCACTCTATATGTGTCTTCCCGTCTAGCACACCACTCTATATTTGTCTAATATCGTCTAGCCCACCACTGTATATGTGTCTTCCCTCGTCTAGACCACCACTCTATGTGTCTTCCATTGTCTAGACAACCACTCTATATGTGTCTTCCATTGTCTAGACCACCACTCTATATGTGTCTTCCCTCGTCTAGACCACCACTCTATATGTGCCTTCCCATCGTATAGCCCACCACTGTATATGTGTCTTCCCTCGTCTAGCCCACCACTGTATATGTGTCTTCCATTGTCTAGACCACCACTCTATATGTGCCTTCCCTCGTCTAGCCAACCACTGTATATTGTCTTCCCTCGTCTAGACCACCACTCTATATGTGTCTTCCATTGTCTAGACCACCACTCTATATGTGTCTTCCCTCGTCTAGCCCACCACTGTATATGTGTCTTCCCTCGTCTAGACCACCACTCTATATGTGTCTAAGAGAATAGTGGTGCCCCGAACTTATTGATTAACTATAGTTAATAGTGGGCCCCCACCATATTGATTATCTATAGTTAATCATTTCGCAGAGGCCCATAAATCTGTTCAGACATTCCACATAACACCCTCGTCTATCTCACCACTGTATATGTGTCTACCCTCGTCTAGCTCACCACTGTATATGTGTCTTCCCTCGTCTATCGAACCACTCTATATGTGCCTTCCCATCGTATAGCCCACCACTGTATATGTGTCTATCCTCATCTATCGAACCACTCTATATGCGTCTATCCTTGTCTAGCCCACCACTGTATATGTATCTACCCTCGTCTAGCCCACCTATATATGTATCTACCCTCGTCTAGCCCACCACTGTATATGTATCTACCCTCGTCTAGCCCACCACTGTATATGTATCTACCCTCGTCTAGCCCACCACTGTATATGTGTCTTCCCTCGTCTAGCCCACCACTCTATATGTGTCTATCATCGTCTAGCCCACCACTGTATATGTATCTACCCTCGTCTAGCCCACCACTGTATATGTGTCTACCCTCATTAAGCCCACCACTCTATATGTGTCTACCATCGTCTAGCCCACCACTGTATATGTGTCTACCCTCGTCTAGCTCTCCTTTATATGTGTCTTTCACCGTCTAGCCCACCATTGTATATGTGTCTACCCTCGTCTAGCTCTCCTTTTTATATGTGTCTTTCACCGTCTAACCCACCATTGTATATGTGTCTTTCACCGTTCAGACATCCCACATAACACTGTCATCCTACTTATAAAGCAGCTAATCTTGTCCGGGTCGCGATGTGTGGGGAATCCGTTCTATAAATAAATAAACGACCTCCAGAAATAAATAAAACATTAGTATTTGATAAAGTAATCACTTGACCAGCAAGGTCACGAAAACATAATTCAAAATGGCGTTTTGCGTTGAATCGATTTGATATATCTTTTTCAAAAATCTACAGTTTTAAATAGTTTCTTTGGTTTGTAAAAGACCTAAATATTAGATAATAGTAATATATTCAAATTATTTTCGTTTTTATTACAACAGATAACATTTTAACATCGTCAAAGTGAGTCAAACGTAGGTCAAGGTCACTAGCGAGCGCGTTCGTAAATAAAGTTTATTATATTAAAAAAAATTCTGCAAATATCTATTCAAATTAAGTCACTATCTACGTTTGTGACAACAAAACTTCTGCATCCGAAGGTACACATTTTTACTAATTTAAATTTATACTATTTGTAAATATTACATTTGCTAATATAAAGGTGGGAGGTATATCACAGGGTATTCCTAAGTGCAGTTAAGGACATCATGTCCCACATGGCAATTTTGTGTCCCAAAAAATGATGACGTCGAGAAGTTGAATGGAGAAATTATGGACGTGCTGGAGGGAGAATACGTGACCTACTTAAGTGATGATTGTATTTTAACAGATGACGATGAGGTGATGAATAATTTTCCTGTTGAACTGCTGCACATTAGGAAGGTGGCATAAATCAGCACCTAATTTACCTAATTAAATTGATTAAATTGATTAGGAAGGGGTTTCACATTACACCTAGATTTCCGGCAACGCCGGGCTTAATATCTAGTTTATACATACAGAAATACATCAGTTTCAAACTATACAATAATTTTCACCTTTAGTTGAATGTATTATGAATCCTAAGCAAGTTAATCCTACAAATATGATCAAGTTTTCCATCACTAAAGTCCACTGGTTTATTTTGTATCCTTAATGAAACAAAAATCAGTCTTCCTTGTAAAGTGCTACACAACGAAATACTTATTTTAGGTGCGATATTTCTATCCAGCTATTTTAAAGAATGAACAAACCATGTGACTACATTATCCATACAATGAACCAGTTTCAAGTAATAAGGTAGGAGGGTGGGATGGTTTATCTGATAATGTCACAACTTCCGTCAAAGGCTGTGAAAGAATGTTATCAAACTAGGTCAATATCACGAACATTAACTCTGAAAATACAAGAGCAGTTCTCCAGCTTTCAGTGGCGTCAGGTGCAAGAGACGGGGGCCACATGCAGGGGGGTTAAGTCATGCAGGAGACAGATACTCTCACCCAAGAATTGTTTGTGCCTTGATTATGCTAGAATATTCGAACAATAAAATGTTGTTTTTTTTAAATACGCCTCAATATGAACATTTTCATTAAATCGTATCAAAGTAAGCAATAAATATTTACAAACCAAATTAAGAAAAATTTAAATGGAACTGTTACTCCCTATGTAAAGATGAAACTGTGACTCCTATGTAAAGATGAAACTGTGACTCCCTATGTAAAGATGAAACTGTGACTCCCTATGTAAAGATGAAACTGTGACTCCCTATGTAAAGATGAAACTGTTACTCCCTATGTAAAGATAAAACTGTGACTCCCTATGTAAAGATGAAACTGTTACTCCCTATGTAAAGATGAAACTGTTACTCCCTATGTAAAGATGAAACTGTGACTCCCTATGTAAAGATGTAATAATTGTGCTCTGATTTCCTTCAAACACCTATTGCGAAAAACAAAACAATGCCAAATCACCTCATTTATGTTGGAATAGTTGAATAATTCATTGAGAAGAAAAAACCATTGTATGGAGCACTGGATGAGCGAGGGGCTGTTATCTATGCCTTTAGCTACAGTCGTTCTGCAAAAGCACAAATATCCTGATATTGGTGATATTGAATGCTGATCAAAAAAATGCCGATCATCTATGGTATCTATCTCGGAAATGATTGCTTTGGCACTCTTTGATGACAGTTTGTGTTCTGAAACCAAGAGGTTGATGGTAATTCCATGTAAAATGAAGATAATCCTGAACATGATTATACAAAGTGCATCACAGTAGATTTGTTTCGAAACAAACGCTTGTACAATTTTTTATGCAAAGTCAAAGTTACTGTTTCAAATCCTAAAGTTGCCAGACACATTTTTAACAACAGATCCGTATTGCTGGCATTTTCAGGAGGTTTCAGCATGCTATGGAAACCGTTCTCGCTCTTAAGGTCGTTAATGACCATGCCGATCGAGCGAGGAGTTGCCCTTATTCGGGAATTCACAAGGTTGATGACACACGAGGAGTCACAACTTCAGTTTCTATCAGTGCCAAAGCGAGCGCTCGCGCCCGGGGCACAATACCGTTTTAATGCCTTTTAGCGCCCCCCCCCATTCGAAATCCATATAATATTATATGTAAAATATACCATTTTGGCGCCCCTGAACCTCGGCCCCTGGATCATATGTACCCCGCACCATCCCCTAGCTACGCATCTGGTTTCTACAACAGGTTGTCCAGCAACATCCAGATATGAATCCTAACAGCAAGAAGGAGACACTTGAAGCTTTATCGGTATAATTTAGCAGATAATAACATTTTCTTCAAACTTTTTTTAAACTCATTTACTAAATTTTTTACATTAACATTTAATTTCATTTACATTTACTCATTTACCAAGCAGTGTTAGTGTGTGTAACTTGTATTAATTGCATTTAGTTGAATAAATGATCAAATAATAATAAAGAGTCGACGTGTTTCGTTTTTCGCAATAATTTTGACTTTCTCATCAACTTTCACATCATTGAGCTACCTCTAAATGATGAGATAAGAAGAGTCAATTCTTTTTAATGTTTTAACACGGATTGAAACACTTTCCAGAGGGTAAGACAGCAAAAAGTAAATATTTTTATTTTCAAGCTCCACCCTAATATATATATATATATATATATATATATATATATATATATATATATATATATTATATTAATCTCAGATTGAAATAAGTGGAGTTAAAGTTATTAATGAAGGGGAAACCTGAAATATAACATGGACCTTCCTCAAAATAGTTTCAACATCAACAACATTCAACAAGTATGTATGTTGTACAAACAAGAAGACAGATACTCTTGTACATGTACTACTAACCTGCAATGATAAAATAAAGCCACACATATTTATGCACACTTACAAGCATCTCCGATACAAACACATAGATCATTCATACAAGATCTCCGATACAAACACATACACATACAGAGGCGTTCTTATTTATAGGCTAATTAGGCATATGCCCCTTACAACTCTATCTATCTATCTATTTATCTATCTATCTATCTTTCTTTCTATATATCTATCTATTTATCTATCTATCTATCTTTCTATCTATCTATCTATTTATCTATCTATCTATCTGTCAATTTATCTATATATTTATCTATCTATCTTTCTTTCTATCTATCAATCTATCTATCTATCAAAAAATTCATGTTGCTACTGTCATCTACATATAATTGTTCCTCGAATGTGAGGGGTTTCAGTTTCGTTACGAAAAATAATGAAAATAGTTATCACCCTACTGCACAGCCCCCACCCCAAGCCGCACAGCCCCACCCCCCCAAAAAAAAAATCCTGGGTACGGCCTTGAGTGTACACATACTTGGCTGCATGCATGCTTCACAGCTTCACTCGGCAGAAGCATTCGTTTGAAATCACTATTAATTAATCCCATATGTTAACTGGCGGGTCGACCTGTGGTTTCTCAAGTTGCTTAAAGCAAGTTCGGTGTGCACATTCTATGTGCCATTACTATTCTTGAAGTCGACACAAGTGATTATTAGATACTGCATCATTAGCTGAGCATTATCTAATGAAGATGATTGTCATATGTAATGACTAGAGTTTATTATTTCTGTTACATCTAGATGATAATAAAAATCGGTCTTCTCGGACCCCTATGTGCAAGGCCTTACGAATTGCGAGGCCCAATTTAACGGATGCTTGCGAAATCCATTTTCTAATCGTTAAAAGCATGTGCCAAGAGCAACGACTGAGAGTGATATGCTAACTGTGAATTGCGGGGTCTCTGTCAGGCGCGGAGCTCAGTTGGGATCAGTTGGTCAACTCGGCCTAATGCTGGCCCTGCCTCGGCGAGCATCATTTGTGAGGCCTTGAGTTCATTATTTTTGTTACAGCTAGATGATAATATAATCCAATAATACGGGGCCCAACTCAGGTGCGGGGTTGCCCTAGTTGCCAACACCAAAGGCCGCAACGGGATACAGACTTTAAAGCTATCATTAAAATAAACTGCCATTAAAAAAAAAAGACTTGGGATTTGGAGGGAGTGTATCATAAGATTTCCCAATCCCATGGTTGACTTGCGGCACCCCACTGCATAGGTTATTAAATTATAGTAAGGGACAAGGCGGTCATGCCGTATACGACCAGCTGTCCACTGAAGGTAAACGTTAACTACCTACAATCTCATACAGACCCGTAGCGTGCGGGGGGGGGCGCTGCCCCCTCCCTGCGTTTTTCTGCCCCCCCCCCTGCTTATTTGTTCTACTTAGTAAAATGTATTACCTGGCCCCCATGCTATTGCCTGGTCCCTGCTGTAGAATTTTCACGCTACGGGGCTGATCTCATCCCCTACCACCCACTTCCACTGGGCAGCTAGTTACAGCTAAACTCTATTACACGCAGTAACGTCATTTCACCAAAATGTTGAGGGGGGGGGGAAATAAAAATACAAAAATACGAATTATGTGTTTATTATATATTTTTAAAACGGTTACAAGCATATATAATAATATAGGATATAATATATATGAAAAATGTTATAGTGTCGAGTTGTCTGATTACAGTTTATGAAAATAACAAAGATTAACAGTAGATTTAAAAAAAAAAACAGCAGACATTATAATTAGAGCTGCTGTTCGATTAAAAAAACTGATCGAAATTAACGCATGATTAAAAATTTTAATCTCAAATTAACCCACATTTAATCGACACAATATAATACAATTGTTTGTATTCAAACTAATATGTCATAATATCAAAGCATAATATTGGCATAATAAGCAAGTCATTTTAATTTCCGAAAGAGGTTTAATGAATTATAACATATTTATTAAGCATTAGCATATATGTCTATTGAATTAGTTATTGAGACCAGTTTATGGACATGTATCAATCACGTCAATGATGCGAATTATTTTCTTTTTATTTAACAACAATGTTTAACCTTTTTTTCGTACCATAGTTTCCGAACTAATGAAGTATGTCAACCCCTGTTCCCTCCCTCCCTCCCTCCCTCCCTGTCATATTTTGCTTCACTTCGCCCACACGTAAGTCTGTTTACCATCCATTTCCCATTCCAAAAAAAAAAAATACACACGTCATTTATATCTCAAATGTAACTTTTCTTTCATAAAATAATAGTATAGCCAGAAAGTTGTCGCTCACTTGTTATTAACGCGTTTTTTTTCCCTTTATTCCCCCCCCCCCTTTTCTCCACCTAGTCACATTTTTAACACACTCTCTCTCCACTAAAAGATGTCCCAAAAACATGTTGACACCGGTTCCATTGTTTCAAACTAGGAGCACGCGTCAGAAATGACAACCACAGTCACCGAGTTGAAGGACAAATTTACTTTAGATCTTCTTTTGAAGTGTTTGCTTTGCCGTAAATGTCTATAAATGTTACTCTTATATTCTTTCATTTATTTACTTTCATACTATAAACTATTTGTTCAATGTTTTAGTGAACAACAGAAAAGAAAATTGTATCTGTCTGTCAGTTAAATTAATAAAAAAGTATCATGTAAAATGACACTCTTTAATGTTACCGTTTCAAACGTTCAAAGCAAAATTTTGATAGGTCGGCTTTCATTTTTGATCTTCTGTTGTTCTTTCGTGTGTCAACATTAAAAATTCTTTCTTTCGTTTCATTTTGGTTATAGCAACAGTTGTATCAGAGTGTTTTCCGGTCTATCTCTTAGAGACAAATCTATTGATGTTTTTATTGCTATATACAAAGCACAAACGAAAATATGCCTTTCTTTCCATCATATCGACACCGCTAGTTTTAGAACGTTAATTAATATAAAATATTAAATTTAGCTCAGTATCACAATAATTCTGAAAAATACATACACTGTCTCGTGTACTGATGTTTGCATAGCATAGTCTAGACCAGTGCTTCTCAAACTTTTTGAAGTCACGGCCCCCTATTTTTTTTTTTGGTTTAGATTGCTTAAATTTATAATTTTTCGAAATTCCACGGCCCCCTCCGGACAGTCCACGGCCCCCTAGGGGGCCGCGGGCCACCACTTTGAGAAGCACTGGTCTAGACCAGTGATGCTAAAATACTGCCCCGCGGGCCAAATTTGGCCCTTTATGATAATTTTCTGGCCCCCCACAAGCTTAAAAAAATAACATCTCATTATATACATACACATATAAAAATTATATTTTTGGCCCTCCAAATGTTTTTGGCTGACAATAATGGCCCTCAGTAACAAAAAAGGTTTAGCATCACTGGTCTAGACTAAGTCTAGACATTGATTTCGAGTGTCATGATACTGTTAGTGCAGCTGATGCAAGACGCTGTATTTTCAAATGCGATAAAAAATTGGGCGCAAAAAAGTGGTGATACACAATTTCTAACATCATCTCGTTATTTTGATCTAATTATAACAGAGTTCACCAAACACTTGTCGTTTTTTTACCTCCACCAATACACTACAGTACCTCCACCAATACACTACAGTACCTCCACCAATACACTACAGTATCTCCACCAATACACTACAGTACCTCCACCAAAGACTACAGTATATAATGTTAACTAGTGAATGAAACTCTTTTCTTTTTATATCGACCGGGAAGGGAGCAGGAGGTTCACTTGTCGAAGGGCTATATAACAAAACATCTTCATTTTATATTACAATTAGGGGTTTTGTCGACGTACCTAGGGGTGAGGGTGTGTGGAAATTATGACAGGGTGGGGGTGGTAGATCTACTTAATAAGTGAACGGACTTTAACTTCAAATTGTTGCATGAAATTCCGTTATTTATCGATTTGGTGAACTTTCAGCTTTTTGGTCAAATTAACGCATTTAGGTGTTGCGTTAAAAATTTTAATCGCAAATTCTTTTTGACGCGTTAATCGCAAATTAACGCAGTTTAATCAGCAGCCCTAATTATAATATTTAAAAAAATCATTTTTGATCATAGAATAAAAAAGAGTATTTGTATTTATTTGATTTAATTATTTTTAGTTTAAGAATCTTGGGGGGGGGGGGGCGTGCCCCCCGCCCCCAAATGACGCCACTGATTACACGGGTGGCCAGTTCTTTGTGCATTAAAATAAGCCATAGTTAATGTATTTAAATTGATTGAAAACAAGCTACTATAGGTTGACGTGAACTTTTGATGTCGTGGGCAATGAAATGTTGTCTTCTTTGAAGAAAACACATGGAGCTTCGCTTCCACTGTATACCTTTTGTGTTTTGCAAAGTTGCTAGTAGTTATAGTTGAACCAGTAAAACAAAGCAAGGGTCAGGCCCGTAGCCAGGTCAAAGTAAGCAGGGGGGCACCAATACCCAGCAAGGGGGTTCTTTCTCATTTTAGTTACTTTTTCTTTATTTGTTCCTCTTTTTCTTCTTTTTAAGCGGGGGGGGGCACTCCCACACCTAGCGGGGACACGGCCCCCAGTGCCCCCTGGCTACGGGGCTGGCAAGGGTCATAACACAGATTAAAAGAATCAAGAAGTCCGCAACAAGGGTGGGCGTCGGCGGCTTTAATTTTAAAGGCGTTTTGCGGCCTTTTGATGTAATATTTGTGGTCTTCATTAGAGGAACAGGAAATAATGTAAAGCTACCCCTAAACTAACCAATCATATAGGCAGGGTTGTTAACAATACTCTAAAATTGTATCGTCAATACCGATACCAATACTTCATGAAAATAGTATCGCCAATACCAATACAAATACTCAAGTAAAAATGTATTGCCAAAATCGATACCGATACAATACAGATACTTTTGAGAACAAGAAACTATTTTTATTTAAAATAATAATGAGTGCAAGTTTTTCAAGTTAAAAAAAAAGTGAAAACAATAAAATACAATGTCAAAGCACAAATTTAATGCTGATCACTTTAGTACTTGACAGCTAGCCAATTGGTGTAGATACTCGACTGTCGACTTCAGAGTCATAGGTTCGATCCTCGGTGAGAATGGGAATTTTTCCACAAGTTCATCCAGTTTTAAATAGGTACCCGACTTGAAGCTGAGGAAGTAAAGGCGACTGGGCGTTGTGCTAACCACACAATCCCTTCATATGCCGAGGTTATAAAAACAGATGAATCCCCGATGACCCGTCAGGGCTAAGGGAACTTTTCTTTACTATTTCACTACTTGGAAGCATGTAAGACGACCATCATTTCAAAACAATCATTGCTTAGCCTAGGACGTAATGGCATAAAAATACACCCACCTAATGAAAACAGGCGCTCAACTCAGCACTAGCCGATCAACTTAGCAATATAGTTTCTTAATGCTTGGGTAGGTTGACAGCATTTCTGATGAGTTATCTTCAAGATATCTGTCTACTTCAGCAGAACTTTTACTATTAAGCTGGTTCTGCCGCCGTGCAGTAAAACTGAACAGCTGACTGTAAGTAAGTGGAGTGGAAACTGCACTCAGTGCACTGCAAGCACGCATTAAATTTTGTTCAACTTCAGCGTTGTGATTCAAGTTGTCTTGGTGGGGAGGTGGGTGGTATTAATAGTGGTAGGGCTGATGGTTATCCTTACAAGTAGTGATTGAATTTATGAAGATTACTTTTTAAAAATTGTATTAAATCGCTATTGGTATACTTCAATTAGCTTTAGAAGAGTCAGTACAGAAAGCTAAATAAACGCGCTTTAATTTTTTATGTTGTATACATATAACATCAATAGTTATATACATATATTGATTTTATGGGGTCTAAGAAACTCGTTTAATGAAAAACAAATGATTCTTAAATTGCGGCCTTGATGATGTTGATTTATTTTAACTGACATTGGACTGGTGAAAGGTTTACCTTTGTTGCACAATGCTGACTTAACAAGTGTGACTGTCACTTCCATGAAGTTGGTAATTTTCATTTTTACATTATCAAGTTCCAATGATATTTGTGTGGGTTGCGGACTTAATTAGCAGCCTCAGAACAAATTAATTAAATCACAGGGACTAATTTTGTAAATATTTTGTTTTGTGTACCAAAAGATTAACGAGGAAGTAAAGTTTTTTCTTGAATGATTTTAAATCAGTTCATTTATAAAAAGTACATGTGTATTTAGATAATTGTTATATGAATAGTATTTAATACTATATGTCTGTAGATTTTAACTTTCTGCAAAGGTAAAACTTATGTGTTAGTATTGATATTTTATACAAATTCTATTTTCTTAATATCATCTATAGATTTTTCATTTTATATTCTATTATGTTAATGAATATACAGATCTTTTTTTTTATATTATGATTTTTATGCATTTAACTATTTAAAGCAAGGTGTATCCCCTTTTATCAACTAATGTATTATAATACATAATTATCATTTGTGCATTTTTTTTAGATTATGGCAATTTAAATCAGATAAATTCTGGTATTTAATAATACCAAAAGTATTATTTCAGCAAACAATTTTTAAAGATCTTGCAGCTAAAAAATAAACACAACACTAGAAGGATTTAATTAGTTTTATTTATCTTTATGAAACCATTTCGATGTTTGTGAATAAAAAAAACATCAAATTCTGTTAATTGAAAAACATGTAAATATTAGTAATACTAATAAATCAAATAAATGTACTACTTAATTAAAAGAATAAAAAAAACCAGAACAAAACATTCAACAAAAGAATAAGTTCTTATGATTTTTACCATGCTGGGACAAGTAAATTTGGTTAAGTACATGTAAGTTATACAATAAAGGTAGTTAACAATATTTTTAAAACAATGGTAACTAATATATTTTGAATAAGGCAGTAAATCATTATGGGGAAAAACAAAAATATGATTAATCTCTTCAAACGCAAAAACAATAATACAAACATAATAATGTAAGCATATTCACATTAAAAAAATGAAATGGGGAAGGGAAAAAAATAAAATAACAATTAAGATTCAACAAAGCATTCTATAAAAGGCAAAAGGTATTCTGTAGTGGGAAGAAAAAATTCCATGTATTAAAGTTTAGATAAATATTTTTTAAGACTTTGTCTGTTGCTTAGGAAGATATGTAGATGTAACTTGTAACATTACTACCAATGCAGAGGTGCAGACACAAGCTAAGGATGCATACCAAAAAGCTGGTGGTATGCTACTGATTGCCCAGTTTGTCTGAAGTGACAGGATCATTGTGGCTGTGATCAACAGGTATAGCAGAACAGCTGATGTAGCATGATACAGTTTTAGGTCAGCTAATTTAACCTGAAAGTACATTAGCATTTCAACCATAAGTCAACTTAAAAAACAGGTTAAATCATGCAAAGGGTTACCTGAAAAATTAAACAATAATACTAATGAAAAAATGAAAGCTGAAAAATGTTATGAATACTGATAATTCACTGCGTACAAATTGCATTTATTATTTTTCTCAAAGAACTTGGAGTGACCATTCAATATTTCTTTTATCGTATAAAAAAAGGCTATTCTGGATAACCTTGTATTTTAGCTAACAGAGATTCAATTTTTCAGCCATACATGAAAATATGTATAAATTTAAATCAGGATTTCTTTAATAAAGATTGATAAATCTTAAAAATATGTTTGAACATAAGATAAAATGACTTTTGGAAAGGAACAAAAATAAAATTATTTTAGGTTAACTTGTATCAACATTTGTTTACCTAAATATTTACACCACTCTCAAAATTGACTTAATTTAAAGAATAAAGCATAAGATTCACTTTTCATGGTGTAGAAATTTTTTTTATTACAGAAATAAAAAAAAAAAGCTTTTGAAGCATACATTTAAAAGTCTCTTTGTATAATTGTAGTACTTTGCCAAGGCTCCACCAGTGGACTGTAAACAAGCATAACCAATAGTGATTGCACCAAGTAAACCATGCCAGGAAGTCAAATGTGATTTTCCAACATTTTCTTTGTTAATATATATCACATAGAAACCTATAAAACAAACATGTTAACATAATTAAATATCAATCGACTAAACAAACTATATAAATTAAGAAAAAAAGGATTTTTATAAAATATCAACAAATAAAAATAATGACTGTACCAACAATTGCACAGGTGACAGCACTGCCCATCAGAAAATAATGAATGGTTGCTTTAGTAGGTCTGGTCAATTTGGGGAATAAGGATGAACTTTTTGAAAAAATTACGATGCCTTCCAGTGACAACAATGAAAACTATTAATGAATTGTAATAAAATAAAGATAATTAAATTAAAGAACTTGAAAATTCATAGCATATATCATCAGCATTTCAATCAATATGTTTACTATTGAAAATAATCAGATGCAAAGAAAAAAATACTTCTGATAAAATAAAAAAAAATAAATATTATCTTACCGCTATTGACATTAATGTTGGATGCCATGAAAAGAGACCTGAAAAAAATGCAGAAAGTGCTTTATTAATGTAGATTATATAACAATAGATAAAACTAGGATCTCAAGATTTGAAAATATTCATCATGTCAAAGATACTAAAATGAAGGCAAATAAATTGGAATGATTAAACTTAAATAAAATAGTAAGCCGATACTTATCAGATGTTTACCTTCTGTTTTTTAATATCAAATTAGATTATTAAAATCATAATTTATGACAATAATTATTATTTCCAATGAAAATGTAATGGATTGATAACTGCTAAATTTATAGCTGAAGCTAGAAATGACAGTTGCAGTTAGAATAATTACTTTACATTCTATTTTTTTTTTAACTATTAGAAAAAAAAAAGTATAATTTATAAAAAAAAAAGATAATATTTCACTTATGATTACCTAAAAGAACAAGTTAAAAAAATTAAAAACTTACTTGAACCTGGAATTACACTGTAAATTATAATAGCTGGAAACACAATAGCTGCAAAATGGGTCACCATTTTCAAAAGCAGACTTAATGCCACTTCTCTTGAATGGGCTGTAAAGTAAAGATTCCCTAATAATTCAATTGAGTCTGTCCAAAATTGTTTAAAATGCTTTGTAGCTTGAGTATATAATTAATAAATTTCAATAAATGTTACATGTTTATATGGTGTTTTTAATAATAAAATTGTATACGGTTTATTCTTGACTATCTAGCCTAAATTGGGTGGAGAGCATGCCATTATATACTCTGAAGCTGGTTGTTTTTATAACAGAGGTGCAGTCTGAGCTATATTCAAATTGCCTTTAATGCTACTGAATAAAAAATAATAAAATATATATTTATCACCAAAACCAAAAGCCTCATTTTGTTATGGATAACATTTATTTTTTAACAAGGCAGAATAAGATGCTGTATAAATACCAGTTTAACATATTTAAATACATTTTAGTGTTCCCACCCAGTAATAGAATAAAGACACAAAACGTGATAAGTAAAGTCTAAAGTCTTTAGACTTGTTAGACTTTAGTTAAGACAGTAGGTAAAGAGCGCTTTCCATCATTTTCGGGAAGAGTGAAATAAATAACAGTATACCTAAATCAACTGATGAACTGAAATTTTTAGTGATAGTGTCTTCCAGCTTTAAAGCAAATTAGTTACGATTTGAGTACCGGTATGGTAATATTATGTCTACGAAGTCCAAAGCCAAAAAGTTTAGTGCTAATTTAGTAATTAAGTTCCTCCAATTTCACACGAAGAGGCTCATTTCACTATTCAGACATTTCATCATCAAACTAAGCTTTAAGTCGTCTACGTTCAAATTAAGTATCAATTGATTTGGAATCAATAATACAAGAATTTAAACTGCTAATATTTTTTCCAGTTACCTACAATAAAATACTAATATCCTAAAGAGATTAACTTTGGACCTTTAGTTTTCTATTGACGTGTTGACTGAACGAGTCAATAAATATAACAGAAACGGTGTTGTGTTTTTGCAGCAGCACAGAACATTTCAATTCAATTTGAATAGATTTTTTATGCACAATTACAATTTAAGTTACTTTTGTCTTTGTGGCGTCAACAAAAATGTTATTTACTCTGGTTATGAAATAAGGAAAAGTAGCGAACAATTAGCGAGATTAGATAGTTACTCTTTATTTGTACATTTTGCTAAGCCTAAGGCCTTATAATGAGTAGTAAGGATAAAACTGTCACAAAACAAATGAAGTGTGCGCACGTTTGTCGTTTGAAATAAAATATTTTTCATCATTGTCACATTTATTGTGTGAGAATTTATGCATTTCTCATCAACCTTAATGTTGTAGCAACAATTAATTGAGGCATTCATACATTTAAAAATCCAAATAGGGGGAGGGGGTACTCACTTATATGTAACGCTGTGTTTCTTAGGCATTAATTATACACCCCTCGTAAGCTCTTTTTGATTTTAAAACCATTTCTCAACACTATTATATTTCGACAACCCCCTCCAAATCCCAAGGCACATTTTATCATGAAATAAGCGAAATATTCCTTTAAAATAAATTATACGTTTATTCATATTTAAAGATGACTAGACATTGTTAAATAGCCTTAACTTATTCTTACGTTAAACTTTTTCTTGATACTTACGCCCCCCCCCCCCCACGCAAAGCTTTTTCACAATGTGTCACACTTCAGCAATCCACATCCCTTTAAAGGCATTGCGTAATATTAATAAGTGATTGGTCCGAATGAATGCGAGGAAATTTAACTCAAAGAAGGATTACATTCATAAAATAAAGTTAAACCTTTATGAAAACATCATTTCAAGGAACATTTCAATTTAATTTGTAAATAGTCTAAGAACATTTTAAATATAGTATCGATAGAACATTGTTAGTAAGTTTAATTTTTTTTTATACAGTTTTCATTCTAAGTTATACTTATAGTGTCACAACAGGTGGAAGCACGCCAGTTAACTCAGTTATTAGAGTATCTTACATAGATAAAAGCAACAACAAAAACATTTCAATAAACTTCAATAAAGGGAAAGAGTTCAAAGACAGTAGTCAAATATGCAAATGATAAACAAATAAGTAAAATGAATTAATAATAATTTTAAGGTGGAAATAGCTAAGACAATAGTTATAAACATAACGATATGACCATATTTTGGAGTTATGAAAATTTACGTGTTGACACCGCTTATAACAAGGTGAAGCACTCTTAAATCAAAGGAAAATCTTTGTTTTGATTGGCTATCATTCTCTCAGCCGCCATATTCAACATTATCATTAATAATTAATAAACATTAAAGTTTGAATAAATTTCCACATTTAATAAAACAATGATGAACATTATTCTCCTGACAATTAATTATCTTTTCTGGATTTCATATTAACATGGAGGATAAAGACCTATTTAAGTAAGTAAATTAGTATAATTTTTATACATAGACAATTAATCATCATTTTTAATCATTAATGATTTAAAAATTGTTGGTTTCGGTTTAGTTGTTTATTTTACTGGCGATTTTTTTTTTAAAGATTTTACTGTATAAGAGTAGTCCTAGTAGATAGCTGCTGCAAATATATAGAATATTACCAACAGAAGTGCTCTAAATTTTCTTAAAAAAAAAACAAACAAACATCCAAAGAAGTAAAAACAATTTTTAACAAATTGACATGGAGACTACTTTATATTGGTGTTTATTGCAAGGAAATGACTAGAGTTCCGTCCAGACAGACTCCGTATTATATTTTTCGGGGTCGGTCTATAGATGTGCGCATGCGCGTACTAGACAGACTAGGGATTAAGGGTAGGATTAGGGTTGAGATTAGGATAAGGTTAGGAATAGGGTAGGATTAAGGTTAGGTGCAATAACTATAGACGGACCCCGAAAAATAATACGGAGTCCGTCTGGACGGAACTCTAGCCACTGCGTTATTGCAAATACAATAACTCTGATGTCTCTTCAAATTTATCAAAAACAAAAAATAAATACTTAAACTAAAATTATAATATTTATAAATTTTTTTTATTACTCTCTCAATGTGAAATGAAATGAACATTTTGACAGCAAACTATTCTGACAGCTACTTTTAATTTCGGCATTCGTGGTTTCAGTTTTTCCTTTTTGTTGATACTGACAGGCATAAATGAATGAATGTTATGTTCAAATGGGTTTTTCAGTTTAAATGAATGTAATAAATAATTTAGGCTGTAGATTATATAAATTTCAATGACAATGATAAATGCAATTGAATAGTAATTCCAGTTTTTTTTTCTAATCATATTAATTTAACTATCTATATTTTATATTATTTCTTCAGAGATTCAGATTCTCTTTGTCTTTAATAATGTGTATGCTTATAGAAGCATCAGCGACACCTTAGCCGATATTGGCCCCTTGACCTTCTCCACCATTTAGTCACACACTCCCGTCAATTTACAAATTGCAATACTCTTTGGATCTCCAACATGTGTTTGTTTGCATCCCCATCCCCAATAAACATTGGTTGAGTGTTACTGTAGATTGATATAACTGAATTTGAAAGCATTAAGTATCTGTATGGATTAGCTATTTAACAATATAATATAGTATTTGTAATGAGTATCTGTGAGAATGAAGTGAATGAATTAAAAAAAAACCCAATAAAAACATCAATAGCAAAATTTAGAAATCATAAAACCTGTATCTGCATATAAACCAAGATCCAGTATTTAAGCAGATCAAAGACTGTGTATCTGGGTTAGTGTATGAGACACAAGTTTAAATCTAAACATTATTCTTTTAAGGATTGTATGCAGTGTAAATAGTTATACATTAATTTAATCATTTACTTTAAAATATGCCCCAGTGCTGTTAATAAATAGTCAAATACCTTTTTTTAGTTTATAAACAGTAACAAGTGGAGGTAAGATGTACATTAAGAAGCAGAAAGTCTAAGCAATAGAACCATACAATTGTGCTACAAAAATTCATATGTAATGATTGCAATATTTTTAGATACAAGGCTAGCAGCTATCAAGTTACACTATTATTATATTTACAGTGCCTTATGTTTTGAACAGCCTAATTTGATAATGATAAATTGAACATTGAAATTGATAGACAACCAAACCTTTTTTTTTTTGCCATGCTTGCCTCCTTTTTTGTTCTCACCACAGTCCTGATGCCATTGTTTGAATGTGTAGCTGAAAGAATGTACAGGGCTTTTTCCTGTGTTGAATAACAATATACCAGGTGGTCAATCTGAAGTGGAGGTAGGGGTCAGAGAGGGTATGTTGAAAGCAATCATCCTGAATGGTCTTGCATGAAAATGGACACATAATAGTGCTGTGCTTCAGACACACACACACAAACACAGCTCTGACTGTGCCTATGATGGTGTTACCACTGTTTTCATAAGCCAGCCAATCAGTCCCAGAGTATAGTCCCTAAAAGAAAATAACACTGGTCATTTGTTTTTTTTTGTTTGTCATTAATGTCTGTAAGCAATGGTCATATTCATACTGTAAACAATTCACGTTGCATGTCGTGTGTGTTTGAGTATTTGATTAGTAGAGGATTTTAGACAAATGGTCTTGATGTGTGTAAGAGGAAGCTTTTATAAAAAAAAGGAACAGTAGATTTTCTAGTAGAATCGCAACAACACAGAGACTGTAAGACCCTCTAGTAGAATCGCAACAACACAAATGCTGTAAGATCCTCTTTATTGCAGCCGGTAGATATTAAACATTTACTACACAGGATTTGTCTAAAGAAAAAGTAAACTGTGTTTTATCTTATGCGACAGTAAAACATTGATGCCCGAAAACAGGCATACGTTGGTGTATCATATCTTTCATTTGTTAGCGGTCGCTAGATTGATGACTGTAATACGGATTCACTTAGGAAATGTCATCTGTTTTAAAACCAAGTCGCTCACGAAAGCAACAACCCGTGACAAGGCAACGAATGGAAATAGCTACAATCAGCGGGAACGACATTTTTGACGAAGCATTGGATCAGGGCCCTCTTGATCTCGATCCGCTAGAGACACCAGGGCCTTTGGAATTATTAGATAACGCACCCCAGGCAGAGAACAAATACCCGAGAGACAAACAGAAAAGATCCCACGATGCCATGACTGGAGACCCGGTTTTACGCGAGACCCCCGCAATCAGAGAGAAGAAGAAAAAACGGAAACGGTCAGAAAGGAGGTATCAGATGTGTTGTTGCTGTTGTGCTGAAGATGAGCAAGAGCCGTTATTTGAGTTGGCCGAGAACGCCGAAGGCGCCGTTGGTGTTTCTCCGAGCATCCGTGAACCTAGCACGGCAACTGGCATGCCGGTAGCTCAAGTGGATGATCGAACAACGGAGGGAACCTTTGAAAGCTTGACACTTCCGCCCACGAGTGTCCGCCTGTACCAGGTACAGGATACAGCAGTCAATAGACCCTGGGGAAACTCGAGCGCCGTTTCAGACAATGGACTAGGCAGAGCTACCGACACAGCTTCGGCTAGTGGTGGTGGTGGTGGTCTCAGTGTGCTGAGGGTCAGTGTTCCTCGGATTGTAGTCAGTGTGGACGTAGAAGTGGGTCGGATCGAGGATAATTACCAAGGCCTGTACACGCAGACAGAACCACCGGGTGCATGTTGCAGCGCTATGATGGAGCACTATATGTCTGCCGATGAAATCAGCCAAGCGGGGAGCGTAGGCTCCGGGAACTCTCTCCAGTAAGTAAAATAATATATGTATGAAAAAGAAATAAGGCCATCGCTTTTGTTGGTTTTCATATGTTGAAATGCGACAGAATTGGAAATGTTGCTTCGAGGCCTCTAGCGTAGCAACTCTATAACTATGTTTGGCGTCATGGTTTATGTTTACATTTTTATTGTTTTCAATTGGTCAGTCACACACCATCACCGTGTGTCACTGAAATGCTGCCGCGTGGTCTTTTATTTATTATAAATTTATAAGCATTGCCATCATAGCTAGTGTTTACGTTTTTTTTTCCTTGTCTAGGTAGTGCACATCATGTTTCATTGAAATATTTAGGATGCACTGATAACATTATAGTTGACACCACAGCCAACCCACTGTTTGCACTATTTTTTCCCATTTGTATTTATTTTGATGCAGTCTATCAGACTTGCTAGCTTACAAGTGAATATAGCGTTATGAACAGAGCTTGAAAATGTTGACTTTATATCATAGATCTCCGGTATACATTTAGTTGTATTTAGCATAGATGTTCCAAGTACTGACAATGCAAGTACGAGTTTAAGTACTTAAGATGCAAGTACTAGTACAAATGCAAACGTTTTTTGTTTAAAATCGTAACTAAAACTATGAGTAAAAAATAGCCTTTTTGTAATACCCAAAGGAGCATGTACAAGTACTTTAAAAATGTATTCGAATACAAGTGCTTAATAAAACAAGTACCCAATCTTCGATATTTTGTGTACTAGAAGTAAGATAAAAAGTTAAAAACAGAAATGAATTGATTAACTGTGTAACTACGGCCTGACGCAAGTTCTCTCAAAGAAACAATGTTTCTGTTGTCCTTATCATTTGGTAACTGTTAGACAGCGAACGGACTCAGTGGCAGTAACTATCAAAAAAAGTTTTATTGTGTCTAATTCACAGTTATACCCCTTTCCTAGATATAGCTTGCTAACCGATTCCCGTATTTATTCAAGGCTATCAGTGGGTTTCATGGAGTTGTTGGTTTTGTTAACGTTAATTATTAGTTTCTACTATTTACCTCCCACACGTCACCTGTCAGACGCAGTGTGAAATGCACAAGATTTGTAATTTACGGGAAGATTTGTCTTGAATGTGCACCGTTTCACTCCTGTCCTGGAAAAAAAAAGTTAACAAAACTAGCATAGGAGACACAATTTACGTGTACACCTTCTTTCTCTGTTATTTTTAATATCACTTTATCATAGGACACATAGAATGTTTTCTTAATAATTTGTTTCTATTACGTAAACAAATGAATACAAACAACAAAACCAAATTTAAATAGCGGACTTGATAAGCACCAATCCCTGCCCTGCACCGCTCTAATGTTTTTGGCCTTCAGAAAGGTTTTTTTTTTTTACACAGCTTACGTCCAATGGTTAACCTTGTTGTACCAAATATTTGTGTCAACGTGAAATGGGGCTAATTCTGATTTCGTCATTGTTTTTTGTTAACAGAAAAGTCCTGGTGTAAAATGATTGTGCCATTCGTGCTAGCAAACAGATTACGTATTTGTTGAGATCACATTAGTTTTTTTTTTAGTTATTTCTATTTACAGAAACGGTTGCGTGTTTGATTGATAGATGTTTGCACAAGATCGAACATCTATTGTTTTTATTGCGCGTTGTATTTCACACTGTAAGCTCCCGTATAGAGCTCCTTTATCAGCGAATGTTGTAAGTTGATTTCGCCGTGATTGTTAGACTCGCAGTGTAGCATCGTATTTGTATAATTTAGGTAGAAAGATCTTTTTCTTTATTTTTTTTTTCTATTTGTGCCGTCACTGGGTTTCATCGTGCACCGCTTAGATACATAAGTAAGTTTTCAAAATAAAAAAAAAAAAAACCCGCTTGTGTTAAATTCTTCAAATTTATTTGAATTCTGACATTTTTTAAAATCTTTTAATGCCGCCCTTTTACCCCACCCTCCCCAACCATTCACACACATGCACTTTCTTTTTGAGCTGGTGCGAACGCGGGTATTTGGAATGTTTCTTAGAAACATTTTGTGCCCCCCTCTCCACCCCCACCCCCACAAACCACCACAATTCTTACGCGATCGGTTTCATCCTACCGGTATGTATAACTCCACTCCCCCCCCCCCCCCCCCCCCCCACAAACAAACAAACGGTTATAAAGAAAACGATTGTCTCAATTCTCAAGATGTTGTCGGACAGGCCAGGAATAGTAACATAGCCTTCCACATTTAGTGCAGGAACCAAACAGATCGGATTAAAAAAAAATGGCTTCTCTTGTCTTTGAGTTCTCGATCCTGTTTTTTTTTTTTGTTTTTCAAATTCTATTTCCTCCTTTGCGGACGCTTGTCTCTCTCTCTCTCTGTGTGTGTGTGTGTGTTTGTTCGCCGCCAGGGGTCTTTCTCTTCTGTCCGCTACAACCATTTATTTTTCGCGGTTTTCACTCGTGTATGGCCGGCTTTGTCTGGCCGTGCGACTAGGTGTTAGCAAAACATTGATATGGGTTTTCGCTCCCTCCGGCCGCCAAGCTGCTTTCTTTGCACCGCCCTGTATCAACATTATGACTGGCTATTTCCGTTTGGTGTTTATTTATTTTTTTTTTATTTTTTCCAAGAGCATCACGAAACAAGACAAATTTAGACGTCTGGTGGTGATCGTCCACTCGATCTCTGCCCCCCCTCCCTTTTCCCCCTTCTTCTGCCCGCCCCCTTCTTCTGCCCCCCCCCCTTTTTTCCCCCAGCGATGTCTCCAATAAAGCTGATTACGTGTTATTTGAATGAGTGGAACACACATAGCGCACTTTTTTTGTCCCCCCCCCCTCCCACGTTACTTCAGTAAAGTTATAATGAGAAAATAAAACAAGCAATTAAACCTGTTCCATTCTGGACACAGGACGTGTTAGCGCATTTTCATGTTATGTATCAGTACGTTTGTTAGCTTTCAGTAAATATTTGTAAATTTTGGAAATGTTTATAAATTCAATTGTGTAATGCATATATCTGTAAAAAAAATATTATAAAGACGTTTCTTTATATTTGAAAAAAAAATTATTTTCTCTTAAATCTAACTACAAGTGGTTTGTGGTTACTGAAAAAGGACTCATAATTGAAAACATTCGAAATTGTAGTCATTTAATCGTCCGAAAACTCCGTCAATTGTTGCATAGCTCTGATACTTTCAATTAAACTCAGAACACAAGCTTACTATTTCATTTGACGAGTTTCTTAATAAATCTTGGTGAAACTACGTGCTGCAGTATTTCGCACCAAATGAATGGGTTATTGAACGTACAAGGTGTATATATAATATATAAGCCCCTCAGGAGCCCTGAAGCCCGGCCCTCATAGGTCCTATCGCGAAATGAACTTTTGATGTACACATGGCAGGCCAAGACCTACAAAATGATATATACATCATGGGTCTAGGACTTATGGTTGCTGAGATATAGGGCGCTCCATTATTAATATAGCTTATATAGTAAAAAACGGTACTTTATAAGGCCCCTTTTACGGCCCTGAGAGGTCAGATCGCGAAATGGAAAAAAGTCATTTCTTGGCAGGCCAAGACCTACATAATGATATATACATCATGGGTCTAGGACTTATGGTTGTTGAGATCTAGGGTGATGACAGACAGACAGACAGACAAAATGCTCGAAAATGCTCTAAAAATAATGACCATAGTTTGTAATTAAACGTACTGCGTGAATGAAACACCAATCGAAAATACTCACTTGGAACCAATTGCCGCCTCACTGTGGTGCTTTTGCAATACATCTAATAAAATCTACTCAAAACAAACAAATAAGCTAATAAACAAACACACTGTCATAATTCTCACCTTCATTTAAAATAAATCAATTGGTAATTTGTAATACATCTGTGTGTTTGTATGTGTATTGTGTGTGTGTGTGTGTGTGAGAGAGAGAGAGAGCGCAATTATAATTTTTTAATTAGTGTCACATTCTGTGGGTTTGTCCCTATTTCTTATATCCCACTTTAATTTAGTGAGAAGCCTCAAAGTTTGCACACGTGTAGATTCTACGTGTCATTACAATATGCTGAACTAAATATGCCTTTAAATTAGTTGATACTTAGAATAAAAAAAAATAATCCAAATACCAAGATGTGCACTTAAGCTTAAGTTTTTAAAGTAATGATAATATATTATAAATATTTGCAAGTAAAAAAAAAAAACTTTTGTGTTTTGTTTCACTTCTGTGTATTTGTCGATCATGCATTTCTCAAACTTCAGTTGGTGCGGCCTACTGGAAGATGTATAAACGTATGACAAATGCTCTCTTGTGGCAGTCATTACGATCAGTGGTGCTGTTATTACAGTACATACATGGCGATCGACCCACCACGCCTCTGATGTAGCAGGAAATGGATTCAAAGAAAACCAAACTCCTCTTTTTATTTTTACCCCCCAGCCCAATTAGTGTCAGAATTATCAGTCAGATTGTTGTTAGTATATTTTTTTTTCTTCTTTACATTTCCTCCCCCAGAGTTCCAACATTGGGTCGTAGATCTTCCAGTCGCCGACAGTCGCTGTCCTCGGGGTTCGAGTTTTCTCAATTGGTAAGTACTTTTTTTTTTCATGTCATTTCACGCGCTAATTAACTGGCCACGAGACCGTCCAAGGGTACAAGAGATATTTCTCATTCTAATATGTAAAGCTCAAGGCGGTCGTTAGCTACCGTTGAAAATTTGAAGAAGCCGGTGGCGGGGGGGGGGGGTTGTTGATTGGTTCAGCATCCGCCGGTACAAACTAGGCAGGGCTTGCTTAAGAACTTAACAGAATGGTGCTTATTATAGATAAAACCTAACCCTTTGATGTGCACTACATGTATTGACTTCTGAACACTGGTATGTTCCACGTCGTGCTACTGTTAATAGTCTTTACCAGGACATGGCGATTAAGCGTGCATTCCCCGGGGACTTTATTAAGTGGATCTGTCTGCGAACTCCTCACTGAGACAGATGAAGTACTTTTCCCACTTACTCTTTCATATAATATATAATATAGTAAACTCACGCTACAAACATCAGTACAGTGGGGGCTCGGAGGGGGGCGCTTGGCCTCTTTTGGGTCCCCTGCATTTTGACATTCGATACCATGACATGAGATTATATACTTACTGTTTAATGTAAAAAAATAATTTTGGGGGGCTCCCCTCAAGCTGGGGCCCGGGGGGACTTTCGATTTTGGACCCCCCACCCACCCTAGGTACGCCTCTGCATCAGTAACAAAGTAGCTGTAGAAAAAACAAAACGATTGCCCATTGAGAGTTATCAAATGCTGTTTGACTGCAGATAAAAACAAGAATCGCGCAGCTGTTCACAACAACATTTTGCATTCCAAATGACTGCCGTTTCTTCCATACTATTGATTTATTGTGAATGTAGTTACAAATCATCAATACAATCTAAAAATACTGCAGGCAGATCATTCCAAATAAGGTATCTTTTGATCCTTTGCCGTACACGTGAACACTGTTGTGACGTAGGCTTTAACAGAGGTCATCGGCGTCATTTTGAACCCGTGACTCGTCTTTATTCTTATCTAGAAGTTTGTCAGGGAAAAAAAAGGAAAAAAAAACAAACAAACAAAACAAACATCCGAACACGTTCGCTAACGGAGTCTTCTGTAGTTTCACTAAACGCTTACGATACATTTTATGGTGTCCTGAATTTATCTGTACTGTTATCTTCATTCCGACGCTTTTCTCATGACTGTAAAAAAAAATGACAACAATAATAAATCGATAGAACTAATTCTATAAGTACATTTTCTCTAAATGGGGATTGTTTAGTATGAAGTTTTATTTAGGACCTGCCCAGCACCAGAGGCGGATTTTTAGGATTTTACCGCCAAAAAAAAGGGGGGGGGGACGCCCGTTTTGCGCTTGGAAACACATTAGACTTTAAATCTGTTTCCTGCACAGAATTGATACCAATATGGGGGGGGGGGGCAGTCTGAAATAAAGAGTATTAAGAGCTGCATTCATAAATAAATAAATCTAAAGTTGAACTATTTTATTTTTTGATTTGTGTCATGCAATTACATGTGAAGAAGGATTAGAATTTTTTGTATTATAGATCTAACTTGGAAACAAACTTGTATAACAACTTGTTTAGATAAATGTTTCTGATAAGAATAAAGACGATATGTTTTAATGAATAACCATTGATACATTTTTTTTTTACTTCAACAAGAAATTTACTTGCTAGACACCGACTAAAAAGAAATATAAGCGAATTCATGATGCGTTTTTTGCCATGCACACCAGACAATGCACGAAGTGTCCAGCGGTCTTTCGCGCTTATTCTGGACGTCTCCATCTCTTGTGGTCTCCTCCTCCTCCCACGCCCATAGCAAGCCGGGGGGGAGCCCGCTCATCATCAATAACGGCGTCTGAATACATTTGTCTCGGACCTGTCAAGACAGTCTTGGTTTCTAATCGAGTCCGCGTGTTATTTATACGCCGACGTGCGTGCATAGACAGAGCAATGGGTTCTCTTCCCTTCGTGATATTCCAGCAGCAGCGATATTGTAAATAAATTAAGCGTCAGGCCATTTGTTTACCGAATGTCGCAACACTTGTTGGGTGAATCGAAAGACACATGAGAGTCTTGCCGGAGAAAGATTGAATGCCGTTACAAAGAATGAATTTAGAATTAATTTACTGTTATAATAATACATCTTTGGAGTGGGGGCGGGGGGGGGGGAGAGGGTGTCTAGGAGTAGGGCGGGCACCTTAGTATGTGATAGTTGGATCTATAGGTTATATAGGACCATTGTGGTCCCTTTTGTGATGCAGAATGGTTGCTATATAACTGATATACATCACATTTGATCTTTGGCAGACTGGGTCTGAAAAAAAATTGTTTGCCTGCATTCTATGATGCACTAATTTGATTTTGTTAACCAAATGAAAACAGTCGTGTGGGTGGGGGCGGGGGGGGGGCGGGCGGCGACCTACAGTTTACTGTTCAAGGGGTCGCATAAAGCTTACTGTCTTATTGGCCACTTTGCCATTGAGCGATTTAGATATAAAAGGCCAGTCGGCCACACTGCTGATAACTCACCGTAGAGTCTCGAACACAACCCCGCCTGTCTCCAGTGTTTCCCTATAGCTGTATTTGATTAGCGGTATTGTACGATGTGAAGAAATCTGCTTATTGTACTAATATTTATATTACATTACGCTTCCCTTTCCTTCATATCTGCAATGACGCACGCGCGGCAATTTCTCTTTAAATGCCAAGTTATGAAGGGGGTTCTTTTGGGGGTGTGGGCTCTTCGGTTAGCATCCCTTCCACACCCCCCCACCCCCTAGCCTTCAGCTATAATCGGATTAAGTCGTCTTTTACTCATGGAACGTTCGTTTATGAAAGAGATGTCTTCTACTGATATGAGATTTTATCTCCGGGTTTTTTTTTTCTTTTGTGTATCGAGGCCATTGTTGAAGCTATTGACGTCGCCTGCAGGGGAATTGGGGCGGGGGTCGCTGGAAAAGTCACGTGAACTAATGCCAGATCACTGAGAAGTTGATGTCACGTGACAGCCCGAAATAGCATCCAATACAAAGTAGGGTCTTTTCCCAAAGACATCATTTTTTTTCATTGTAGTTCAATTTCTATTCCCCGACAGACGCCTGTCATACAATAGCTGGTTTAATAGAATAAAATGTGCATTGAAATTTTGTTCCGGGTGTTTACATTGTCACACGTTATCCCCTTATCTTGTACTGTGTATGTATATGTATGTGTGTGTGCAGGAACGGACCAGTGGATGTGTTGCATAAAATGTTGCACACCCATCGTTGGCACTTTTCACATGCATGCTGTTCTAGTCAACTCCATTTAACACGAAATAATTACAATTTACATGTGCATATTAAGGTCGGAGCCGGGTTGCACCGGGTGCAGCAATTGAATCGACGTAGCGCCCGCTTTTTTTTTGGACACCTCTGCTACGCAATTATGTTAAAGTATACGGACTGTGCGCAAACCTTGTTTATTTTTTCTTCTTCAAATCCAGTGTCATTAGGCTGATGTTCTCATAACGAAAAAAAAAAGTTTTTAGTTGCACAGAGTGGTGATCTACGCAGTATTGATCCTTCGATGGATTCAGGTATCTACTGCAAGCGATTCTCAACCTTTTTTCTCAATTGCGTCCCCCGATGGGTGCGTACATAGACTCGCGGGAAACCCCTCAAACGTAACTTTGCTAATAAATGTACTTACAATGTGTACCCCTGGATTACCTTTTCACCCCTATTCCTTGGGGTACGCGTAGCCTCGGTTGAGAACCGAGGAGGATCTACTGGCACTCTTTGAGATCTCAGCGGATTAGCGCAGTCTGCTCACTTACAACTGTTGCCTTTGGGAGTAGTATTTGCGTACAATGCCACTTCGTTATGGAATTAGAAATATTCCTGTTTAGTTTCCTCCTTTAAATAAATCCATTTAAGAAAAAAAAACCCCAGCAACCTTGGTTCAATGGTTGGGGCAGTTCCCTGTGGAAATGTCTGAAAGAGAAACGCTGAAATAGATTTCATTTAATTCAGTTGTAATTTATTATTTATGGGTGAGTTTTTTTGACAAATAAAAAGATGTCGCAATGGCAGCACATGGCGAAATGTTGGCATCGGCACGCAGCAAACTTAAATAATGCGACCCCGTAGGAAGCAATACACTTCAATAAAGTTTTTTTTTGGTTTTGATATCACCAGACAACTGGACCCCCGCCCCCCCCCCTTCCCAGGCGACATGGTTGTGAGCAGGGGTAAGGGTGCATTCCCCTGTTACTTCACCCATACAAGTCCTTCGTGGTGCCTCCGTGGTCAAAGCATCTAGGCCAGGATGTTGAAAGGTCTTTACAAAAAAAGATGAACTTCTCATCCATACAGGTTTATCACACGAAATTATACACCCGCACTGCAGTATAGTACAAGTTGATCTAATGGGAGTGGTGGATTGGGGGGAGGGGGAAGTAAATATCAATTAGACATATTTTAAAAGCATTCTATGAGCTGCACCCCCCCCCCCGAAAAAAAAATAACAAATCCTGAATATGTTCATGTAATATTGCGTAATTAATGATGGTTAATTTAATATGCTGAGTTGATCAAGTTGACATAATTGCCAATCATGATCACACCACCCAGTGAATGTGTTTTGAAAGAAGATTCAAGAAAGCTGCGGTCATTTGAACTGTTTGAAGTACTTGAATTTGCGTTAAGAACATATATTTTGTGCACATGATTCACATTTCTTAATTCTGATTGTTCTTTTATATTTATTAGATTATTTTTATCTTTTTGGATCTAATTACCATTTAACATGGTCGGTTGGTCATAAGCTTATTTTCACGCACCCAGACAGAGCCTCGCAATGATAAACTGTGACCGCGTTTCGATTTCATTTTCACGCACCCAGACAGTGCCTCGCAATGATAAACTGTGACCGCGTTTCGATTTCATTTTCACGCACCCAGACAGAGCCTCGCATTGATAAACTGTGATCGCGTTTCGATTTCATTTTCACGCATCCAGACAGAGCCTCGCAATCAAACAATCGCATCGGATGACACGTGCATTTGATACTATTTTTGAAAAAAGTTTATTATTTAAAAAAAAAATCCTTTTGAAATATATGATAATTAGTTTAGCGTATGACAACACTCGCCATGTTTAACTAACTTATTTATGTCCCGAACTTCACACAATTTGATAGGAGGCTTATACGCGGTAAGGGCTCGTTCGCAAATGACGTAACGCAAAAAAACGATATTTTAGACCCTCCCCTTGTCACAAAGTGACACAAATTTTTCACCCCCCCCCCCATGTCACGTCACAAGTTAAAATAAATTAAAATACCTCAAATTACTGATTTATTTTTCTTTCGTTATTTTTGGAGACAATCATTCTTTTACATTTTCCCATAAGGCATTCAGATGCTGATCTATAGAGACAATTTCAATAGCTTCTTCTTTTTCTCCTGAACTCTCCAACGCCGATTCTTGATTCAAATCATAGCCGTTCTCTGCCAAAATATCTGCTTTTCAAAATTTCAAATTGAGAAGAATTGTAATTTTGGCAGAAAATTCAACCAAATTTTTGATTCCCTCAAATAATTATTATTTTTTTGTGACGTCACAATTTCACATACCCCCCCTCCCCCCTGTCACAAAATCCTAGACCCCGCCCTCCCCTCCTAAGCGTTACGTCATTTGCGAACGAGCCCTAACACAAACCGATGTACTCATCTTGCAGGTTTTATTTTCGAAATTCGACCTTTTAAATGGTCGTCAGAGGGTAAACAACGTCCATTTTTGTATATGGGCCCCACCTTTAAAATATTTGGCAGGCGGCTTCTATGCGCTAACAGAAACCAACGCAAGACCTTATTAAACGGTGTTACTTAACGACGCCACTGTCGGTCGCCTAGTTCTAATTTGTTATTCTTTTTTTTTATAGTCGTCAGGTTTTAATAAAATGTGCTTTGGCGGCTCTCCACATGAACCTAAACAGACACACATACTTATTCTGGTGGTTGGTTGGAGGGTTTGGGGTGTCCACGGAAACAGGGTAAGTGTCATGAGATTTGTGGGTCTGTTCGGGGGAGGGTAATGGTGGTAAGACGGAGGGATGGGCTAGTGTGATTTGGGCTCCGGGCTCCGGGGAAGGATGGCGTGTGGTTTGGGGGGTGGGTCAGTGGAAGGAGTGCATGATAAGATGGAGAATGGGGGTCCTGGGGAAAGTACGGGATAGTTAACAGACTGGTGGGGTATCCATGGAACTGGGCTCCGGCTAGGAAGGGATCTATACATTTACGGTAGGGCCGACCCTGCAACGTCATACTCCTAGAGATCCTTAACAAATAGTTAAATAGCCAATCGCTATTGGTATAACGTCATCCACTTTAAAAAAAATGGACAGACTGAGCCGCATCAACGAGTGGCCGGGTACATCGGGTACAATATAATAAATCTTAACTTGGTATTCACTCGCTGTATAAATTGGGAACCTCCGCTCTGAATGACAGTGTTCTGTCTCGAAGGGTTTCTGTCACACGCTGTATATATTTTGTTGCCGACTAAACTCATTACTTCCTCGTTGTTGTTTTTTTTTTGGTTTGTTGTTCCTCTATAGAGAGCTGCACCGTTGTCTGGTGTCTTAACCCGAGCGTCCGTTCAGTTTGTTCATTAGGAATCGCTTCTTGACAATTTAATTTCTGCTGGTGTGCACATAAATAGAGGTGTCAAGGAATGTTTGTTTATATATAGAGGTGTTCACTTAATAATTCAGGCCGAGATTCGGCTGGAAATAGGAATGACGTCATGTTGTTTTACTTTGTTCGACCCCTTCCCCCCCCCCCCCCACGCCACCCTTTCCTTTCCCAGCATATTTTTTTTTTAATTTTTTAAACTCTCGAATGGCGGTCAATTGACAGCCACCAAAAATAGTTCAGACGTGGCTGTAGGTATTCATTGATCTTGTGTGTTCACTGGAGGAAGGCTGAATCAATCATTAAACGCTAATGTGATTTGAAATCGGGGAAGCTGGTCCGCCTGACGCCCCGTGTCGCCCTGTACTCTACGCCCCCCCCCCCCCATTCCGCATTCTGTTGTCGAACTTGATGAAGTTGTTGGAAGTAAACTCTCCTCTTTCGAGAGAACACTTCAACGTACATAGCAGCACGACCTAACGTTAAAAAAAAAAACATTTTAGAAAAATAATCGATTTTCACAGAGTTTAACATTTTCTTATTAGGGTTATTGTTAACTTGAAATAGTTCTTTGTTTCATTTCATTTTGTAATATTTAATTAACAACAACCACGCCTTTTTTTTTAATTGTTAGTTAATGGGTTTATGTAACCGTAATACATCAATGGAGATGTAACAAGTTTTGATTTGAAATATTTAATGAAGGTGTTTCATAATATTAGTACTGGTAGCCTAAAAAAATTGAACTCCCACGCAAATTATATTTTAGTGTTAACATAATTTGCAAAATCACAATGCTTTCAATTATTTTTTATTATTATTTTCACCTAACCGTACAAAATCGACGTGATAACTGGAAGTTCCCTAATGTGTGCCGTGGTTCCCCCCCCCCCCCCTCCTCCGGGCCGCTGCACCATCGGCTATGGTGGGGATGAAAGAAGGGCACTACAACAAAAAAACTGTCGCATTAGTTGTTTATATAGGATCTTAGAGGTATCTCATCCTTACAGATCGTCACCTAACTCACCCTGGCAGACCTGAAAAGAATGGGGGGGGGGGGGTAATGCAGTGAGTACATTGACCCAGAGTCGTCCCCCCCCCCCGATGCTCGGTGTGATTCATCACATCCAACAAATGCTTAAAATGTGTTGGACTAATAAATACGGGCATTTCAAAGTAAAAATGCTTTGTTATTGGGGACGACGACCCATCAGCCTTCGTTGCACTGGGCCCGGCATTTCTCTCGGTGGCCCGTCTCTTCTAAGTAGCCTTCACGTATGGAACTGATTAAATGAGGTACATTGGTCTCGATGATGGGTTTTGTCGTTACGTGTCCTTGGGTTTTAAAAAATGTCTGAGCAGCTAAACTCCAGTTCTTCTTTTCTTCCCACAGTCCCCCCCTCAATTTGTCCACATAAAGAACATAATGGTAACATGATTAAACGCTAACATTTGATTTCATTATCAACAGTTACGGAGGGATTTGTTCCTTTTAAGACATGTCACGTCGGCCGTCACAGTGAGATTTAGAGAGAGCGCGAGAGAGAGAAAGAGAGAGAGAGAGAGAGAGAGAGAGAGAGAGAGAGAGAGAGAGAGAGAGAGAGAGAGTGGGGGGGGGGAAGTATCACCAGGAAGTATGTTACATATAACACACTGACCATACAAAGTTTAATATGAAATGTTACATTGAACACAGTCCAGACCATATGAAGTGTCACCAGGAAGTATGTTTCATTGAACACAGCCAGCACTGGTCGTTGAATAGGAGGTATGTTACAATGAACATAGCACTGACCATGCAAAGTTTAACTGGTGGTATGTTACATTGAACATAGCACTGACCATGTAAAGTTTAATAGGAGGTGTGTTACATTGAACATAGCACTGACCATGTAAAGTTTAATAGGAGGTATGTTACAGTGAACATAGCACTGACCATATAAAGTTTAATAGGAGGTGTGCTACATTGAACATAGTACTGACCATATAAAGTTTAATAGGAGGTATGTTACACTGCACATAACACTGACCGTATGAAGCATCACCAGGAATTAGGTGACCTATTTATTTAGCGCTGAAAAAGATTTAATGTAAAAAAAAACAACAACCCACCAGTTAAGAAACACGGCAAGTGAATTGCTCAGTACATATACATAACTGAAATTTTCGAACTGGCCCTAACCCATCAGTGGATCCAGGCCCCAAACAGGGACACGCAGATACAATGTATCTCCAGGAAGTAACACTTGGACAGAACACTATGTAGTGCTACTCGTTGGTCTTCATCGGTTGTCAGCGCGTTTGACACGACGCAGGGCGTTTAGTCCCAGCCATTCCTCCCCTCCACCCTCGGGCGGCTTTATTTGAGGACATACCGCCTCCGCGGCAGCACCGACCGGTGGTGGGAACTTTGATGTGGCACTGCTGCCTTGGCAGAGTTAAGCTCGATGAAGTATCCAATTCAGTCTTGAGTGAACTTGTTTTTGTTAGCAGCAGGTGGTGGGTCGACTCGGTGACCGTAACGTTACAATCTCAATCGGGCTGTGTTCCAGTCTGACACTTTCACCAACCTGCATTTAAGATATCAATCAAGAGTGTCACATTCCGGTGTTTAGTATGTCAATACAACCCATTAAACTAGATGTGTGACCAAAAGAAAAAAACAGTTCTGAAATTAAATGATTGACATCTTTTATGGAAGACGCATTCATCGAAGAGCCTCAGTTTGGCTACAGTTGACATTTGACTCACCAACAGCACAGTACAATGTTGTTATTTTTATTATATAAAAAAAGGACAAAGATTGAACAAATAAAATCACTTTCTGATATCGCCATGGATAATGTTGACTGAAATCCGGATAGGTGAATACACTGTAAACACATTCAAATAGATTGAGAGCAATCTAAGGGAATAACAAAATTAGGTAGACTGTTGGTTGAGGGTTTGTATTTGGGCGATTAACATTGGTAAAATTTACTTTGAAGATAGTTAGTTATATTTTTACTTTTTTTTCTTCATTAAAACACATCACTTTGACTTTTTTTTGGCCAGTTTTTGAGTATCTCATTTTCTTTGGTTGACATTTGACATAACATATTTTGTCACAGCGAAAAAAAAAATAGCCAAAAGCCAAAAACAAAAAAATACATGTTAAAACAACAATGTTTTTTTTTTTTTTAAAAGTTTGTAATTGAGACGTGAGAAAATTGTTTATGACATCTTTGCCATGCTAATATGGCTACCTCCTCTCAAGATATTCACAGTTTGACGTCAGATAAGAAGAAGAAGAAAAAAAAAGCCGTGCACGCGATTCTGGAAGGTCCGTAACCCCGAGTCCCCTGTCTCAGCTTGACACTAAACAATTGACTTCTGATAAACAAAATGATCAACACGTGAACGTGTAAACAAATTATTTACCCCCCCCCCCGGGCCGCCTTTACTCTTCGTAAGCTTCTCCTCTCTCTCTCTCTCTCTCTCTCATGGGCACATATCGGGAGGGGCAATGATAAAACTTAAATTTAAGTGTTAAAAAAATATAAGTGTTTCATACACACACACACTCACACCCATTTTGAACAACTGCCCTCATATAAACATACATCGGGGAGCATTTTGTCAAGTGGCAGAGGTCTTCATTAAACCACTTTTTATGGACGTAAAACAGCGGTTTCCTTTTATTAACCTCTATCTCCCTTTTGTATCCCCACCCCCTCGTCTCCCCTCACCATACCCACCCATGCGCGCGCACACACACACACACACATACACACTAGATATTCTCTTATTTTCTTCCAATTTGGGGGTGGGGGGTGGGGGTTGTTCAGCGACTTCGTGAGGACGGTGTTGACCCTTTTTTTTTGTTGCCTGGAATCTTCTTGTTTCTAGAAATATCACATCCGCTAGCACCAGCACTCGCCACAATAATGTAATGATGATGATCTACACTCGTACATATACACACCAGAGGTGTGCGGATCTTGAAATTTAGCGTCCGCGTCCGTCCGCGGATTTCTATCAATGATCCGCGTCCGCAGAATCTTACAACATTAGTCCGCAGTCAGTCCGCGCGTCCGCATTGCTGAAATTTAGCTGTTTAAATGACTTGAAATTTTTTATGGTAACGCTAAAGAAGATCCGCGTCAGTCCGCGAGTCCGCAACTTAACCATACGAAGCGTCCGCTGTCAGAGCGCGGATTCGGAAAAGTCTGCGGATCTGCGTCCGCAAGCGGACGCGTCCGCTGTCCGCTCATCTGTGATACACACGCGCACTCAACCGCACAGAGTGTGGACACGTGACTCGAACTACACACTGTTCATTGAAGCTCCTCGGCCACCTGTGCAGTCGAAGTATTGATGTGACTGATATCAACAGTTTTTTTTTAATCTCCGTAGAACCGCTCGTGAACTTAATCTCATTGGGGCTGTCGTTTGCTAATTTGTTTGGATAACACCGATGCAAGGTTTCTGCAAGGTTTTTTTTTTCTATTTTTTTTTTTATTTTTAAGATACGCTAGCCATTTTTGGCACATGCATAAAACAGACCAAATAATGAACAAAGAAATAAAAAAAAAAATATAAAAAAATGTTTTATGTGACTTTTTAAGGTGAAAAGTGTAATTTTAAGACATATTTTCAAAGAACCAATTTTTAAAAACTATTGTAGATATCGTAAAATAACTTTGCACAAATGTTAATGAGTGTGTTTCAAACTTCCAATTTTTTTTTTTTTTTTTTTAGAAAAAATGAAAAATAAAATTAAACTGAATTTTTTATTTCGGTACACTCAAAACGCTACTTGAAGAAATCGGTCATTCAAATTTCGAAACAGAATTCTGTACTTGTAGTTGTTCAGAAAAGCGGCGTCCAGACTTTAACTTTCTATACCCCTGTCTTCAACAAGTTAATGATTTTATAAGTAATAGAGTTTTCTTTTATACTTCCATGATTACACGCGCAGCGCCTCTTCACGAAGCTGTACAATTGAAACTGTGTATACATGTTTCTTGAATAAAGTATACTTTTAATGATGTTTTATGCACCATGCAAGCTAATTTAGGGTAAGAACATTTAACATTGTCTGCTCCAGTTATTATTTTCTCTTAAATCCATTCTCGTCCATCGAAAATGCCCAACAATAGGACAGACATCTTTGCATCAAAATCTCACGTCTTCTGCTGAAGTTCTCAAGTACCTGTCCACGTCCTGTGACGTAGATTTCCACGTTCGACGAAGCAATGCTAGAACATCTTTAAATGCTAAGTGGCTCTTACACAGAAATGCAATTCTGCAGTCTCTAGGCGTCCCCCCCCGCTGAGGTCATTGACCTTGTCTGCCCACATTTAGCCAGGGATCGCTGTATGTGTGGGTGAAACTACCGTTAATTGAAAGAATAATTAACTGATCATAGGAGAGGACAGAAATCACCATGTCACGACAATCGATACTGCTCTACTTTTAGACATGGATTCTCAAAGCTTTGTATTGTTTCCTTCCCACGATGGTTTCACTGGTCAAACAATACCTTCAAATTTTCCATCTAAATCGGGGATTCTAATTTAAAAACAAAAAAAAGCATCGACAATTCTGTGTGGGGGAAAAAAATCAAAAGGAAAAGTTACTGTATGTTTTTGATAATACTAGTAAATATGATGAGCGGATTATAAATAGGGATGTGACGAAGTTCGAATTCGAATCCGACGACATTCGAACTTCGATGTTTTTTGAGCAAATTCGGATCCGACGGATTTAAAAAAAAAAATCCATCGGATTCGAATTTGAAAAATTACCGTTTTCAGATCAAACACGGACATAGAAATTGTAACTAAAAAAAATCCCCGAAATAAAGCAAACAGATAAAACTAAACTCCGGGACCCTTTACTCAGCTGTCCATAGATTAGACGTTGTATTTGGTCAAGAACGTATTTTATCCCTTTTTAGCCAAGTGTTGACCAAATCCGCATCCGAATCCGACAGATGCGGATTTTCATCAGCTCCGTCACATCCCTAATTTTAAACCCTTAAATTACTTTTTGATTGGCGACTCACGAATAAGGATTTAAGGACTAGACTTTTCAGAAAAGTCAAATTTTGGGTATCATATTTTTTGCGAGAATGCTCGAAATTTCTCGTGAAAGTGGATTAAACGCTATGATGTGCAACTTTCGGACATATTATTGTAAAATGACGTAAAGGTTCAATGGAATGGCCAGGTTTCGTCATCATCCAAACATTACATTTAGGAATTTTTTTTTTTTTACTTTACTTCAAAAACAAAACTGTGCATCATAAATGTAATTTCCTATCGGTATAGACTCCCCCTCCTCCCCCCCCCCCCCCCCCCAAATCGCGCAGCAGTTGTTTTATGAAGGAAACAAAGGCGGTGTTTTACCTCTTTACCAGAACGATATGTTTTAAGACAACGTTGCTAGCGATCGAGCGAGCCTTGAAGAGCTTCGTGCAACTAGTGATGCACTTTATTGTGTGGACTTGAACTGGGTCCTTTCATTTAGTTTCAAAATAAAATAGCGAAGACGTGAAAGGGACAAGCTGTATATACCGGTAGCTGAATGTCAACCGGATTCTTTTCTTTTCTTTTTTCGGCTTTTAGAATCAGCGTCATCAGCAGACGTGGTCAGCCAGGCGTGGTCAGCAGACGTGGTCACCCAGGCGCGAAACCCTCATTGATAAAACAACAACATTCACTCGGCTATTTTCAACCGATTCCCTTATTTATCACCAATCTCTTGTACTGTTTTACACGGTCAAGGTCATTGGGTCTCACTCCACACACACACACACACACACGCACGGGGCAGACGATTTGCCGGGCACATCGGACGTATCGTTTACACTGTACTGAATCTTTGTTGAACAAAAAAAGTATTCAATGACTCGCGTGGAAACGTTGTAATGAGCGAAAAATAAAAACAAAACTGCAGCTTTATGTGCACAGGAGCATAAACGAAAGAAATAATTTGTGTTATATTATAAAATCGTCGATGGTGTCTTGAGCTTGACATTACCCTCCCGCACATGCTCGTTGCTGGTAAAAATGGTTTTCAATCTAATAATAGAGCTTGCATTTTATTAATCCTGGATGAAATTGCCATCGTGAAAATGGGCTAATATAATTAATGCTAATCAGCTTCAGAAAAAAATTATTAAAAAATTTTTTTTTTTTCCAAAACCGGTCGTATCAGCGCTGCACATGCACTTTGAATCACATCTGTAATTTGACACCTGTCCAGTCAAAATGATAAATTCACATCTATTCACATCCTTATTATTACGTATTTACTTGTAAAAAAATAATTAAGTATTCTTAATAATATAATGATCATAATGTCTTTATAAATTACAGTTTTATCTACGGCCTACAAAAACATCAGCCCGCCTCTCCCAGGGGTGGGTCGATTTTTGAGCCGCGGGCCACTTTGGTTTCTTAAATTTGACAGAAGGGCCAAACCATAAGCAGACACGTGTTGTGTTTACATGAAATAACAATATACATAAAAGAGATTTGGGATCTGCGTTAAATCGAAAGTAAAGAATTATCTACAACAGTATTCCAGTTTAAAATACAATCATGAAATAATCGGATCTGCCCGAAACCAAAAATAACCTAGCCTACCGATTAAGCCAAAAGGGTTTTGCAGGATACAGCTAGTATAGATATAATATGGACGTAACTAATGTGAACGACCAGAGAGAAGGGCGCGGGCCAAATTTCGGCCCACCACATCTGATCGACAGTGTGTCTCTGGAATGCAAATGTGTTTGAAATATAGAACACAATTTGAAATAACAGCCAGAAACCGGTACTTGTGGGCTGTGTCTTGCCATGCCATTAATCCTGGGCCCCTGACAAAAATCTCTCTACCAACTTGGGCCCCTGACAAAACTCCACCAACTTGGGCCCCTGATAAAACTCTACCAACTTGGGTCCCTGACAAAACTACACCAACTTGGGCCCCTGACAAAACTACACTAACTTGTGTCCCAGATAAAACTCCTCCAACTTGGGCCCCTGATAAAACTATACCAACTTGGGCCCCTGATAAAACTCCACCAACTCTGATCACTCATTATGTTTTAGCATATTGCTGTACTGAATGGGGATTGATCCCGCCCCCCCCCCCGGACACGTGTTCTGGTTTCACCTTCTAGCTGCGCCCCCCTTGTTTAATATTTATATAACATATATTTCTATACGCTCTCTGAAGATTCACACACCGGCCCGTGAGAAGGATGTTTTAATTATTTTTTTCAATTAATTTTACTTTCAGCGTAAACGTAAACGAAACAAAGAGAACGACAACATCAGCGACGGTAGCAGCGATAGCAGTGATAACATCAGCATCCACAGCTTTGACCTGAGCACGTTGTCCAACGAGAAGGTAAGCGGAGCTAAGAAAAGCATGATTTGTGTGTTTGTGGTCAAATAAGGTAAGAAAGGCAGTGATGACATACGCACACACACACACACGCACACACACACACATATAATAGACATCACTTTATTTAAGGCTCGGCCACAGCTGATTTATCGAGTTAAAACTGGCTTTTTCGAATTAAGTTACCGATCGGGCCAGACGGCGTGTTATTTTGGTTCGTATGCCCTTAGAATTCATTTTTAATGATTCTGTTTAATTATTGTTTCACAGAATTCGTTCGAGGCTTTCACTTCTAATGAAAAACACTTTGAGTGAATTCCATTGTCTTTGTTTTTTTTCTCTCGTCACGTGTTTTTTGCCGATGCTCCCCTTCCGACCCATGGGTACACACATTCATTATTTATAACTAGGCGGAACAAAGACACATTGTTACATAACAAGAGTTGGACAAGCCAGAAGCTTCTCTTGAGAATGGAGTGGAAGAAGTGTGAGTGTGTGTGTGTGTGGGGGGGGGGCTAATAGTCTATTTGTGTGTTGATTATGTTCGATTGCCTTTGGTGTGGACCGGTTCACTGGGGCAGTCTAGGCTGATTCTTGGTGCTCGTGTTCTTAACAAATGGCAGTCCCAAAAACGATTTTCGTTCTTGTGTGTTCTTACAAATGACAGTCCCAAAAACGATTTTCGTTCTTGTGTGTTCTTACAAATGTCAGTCCCGAAAACGATTTTCGTTCTTGTGTGTTCTTACACGTGTTGTATGTTAGACACATTTTAGTGTTTGTGTTCTTATCATTAGCATGCTCTCGAATTGATGCTGGGCCTGTGTTCATACTAATGTCAGGTTCCCTACAAAAAATTTTGGTTCTTATTTCATTCTTACAAATGATAGGCTCTCAAACTATGTTGGCTCTTTCGTCCTTACAAATGACAGGCTCTCAAACTAAGTTGGTTGGGTCTTTCGTCCGTACAAATGATAGGCT
>JAGDYQ010000033.1:7036206-7064279 GCA_021962125.1 Bulinus truncatus
TCTCTGACGTCGGAGATTTTCGATTATTACTTTTGTTTACGTATGTCGATGTTAAAATTCTCTGTTGTAATAAAAACAACAATGATTTGAATGATGTTATATGCTTATTATTAATTTTTAATATTGGGGACTTTTACATTTCATAACTATTGAAAACTGTAGATAATATCAAAAAGAAAAAATGAATCGAGACACAGGGGATGACGCCATTTGGAATTCTTGTTTTCCGCTTTCGATTTAACGCACACTGGAAATGAATAATATTATATACTAGCAAAACCTTTGCATATAGTTATATCCCCTTATGCTTGATCGGTAGGCTGGGTTATTTTTGGTTTCGGGCAGATCCGATTTTTTTCATGATTGTATTTTAAACTGGAATACTATTGTATTAATTCTTTACTTTCGATTTAACGCACACTGGAAATGAGTATTATTATATATATATATATATATATATATATATATATATATATATATATATATATGCTGTACATTGTATATTCTAATTGTGCGACAATTAACAATTTTAAAGATGGGTCGTTTTATTTGATTTATTATACTGGCCGAACATCAGTGGGTATTTACAGTCGTTTAGTCTGAAATTGCTATACATTTACTGTACGCTTATTCATTGTTTTCTTCTGCTTATTCTCAATTACAAAAACTGTTTTGTACGCTGGACTATTAATTACCTTTGTTTGTTTTTTCTTCGCTCTTCGTGTGATCAGCTCTTCAATGAAACGGAATCGGCAAACTCGGAATGGCTCATCATCTCTCTTTTTTTTTTATTCATAAAATGTATGAAGGGGTGGTTGAAGGGAGGGAGTGGGGTTGGGGGGGGGGCTGATGGGAGATTCCCCCACCCCCTATATTATAAAAGTGACTATCGTATCACATGTCTGAGCACGTGCGCTTATCTCACAATCTTTCTGTCGGACGGCGATTTAAAAAAAAAAAATTCACACTCTTATACATCTGAAGAAATGTGTTGATCCCAAAGACTTCTTGTAGCCCTGAAGCCATAGGAAAAATTAAAAAGGAAGAGATAGAACGACAGTAAGGCCTTTTTTTAAAAAAGTTTTTCTGTTTTTTTTTTTTTTAAAGACAGTAGATGGAACGAATTGATTTTTGTTGTTGAATGCATCGAGTTCTTGATTAGAGGGACGACTCGAGCTGCTGCAGAGAGTGATGAAGGTCGCCTCCGGCAGAATTTTATTCCGCTGATTGATCAGCTCTAGGTGTACGTGTACAGGTGGGGGGGGGGGGGATGTGATCTACTCGTCTCTCCAGATCAGCTGTCGCCGGTCTAATTAAAGAAAACTCCACGGTGATAACATCTGGTGGCCATGGGGAGGGCGCATGGGGTTGAGAAAAGTGTAAGAACGAGGAAAGGGGTGGTGGTGGTGGTTGGGCTGGGAACATGTTGGATCAGACGACGGATAGATGGACACGTGTGAAGGGAGTTCGTTTTTTTTCCCCAATTTTTTTAAGTGGAAAGAAATATCGGTGTATTTTTTTTTTTGTATTTGAATACAAGTCACGTGGCTTGCTGGGTTCGACTTGATATCACTATCATTAAAAGTTAATAATCGAATGTCTTTTTTTTTTTCAACTTGAATCTTGTTTGTTTGACCAAATTGCGGCTTTTTATGGGAGGGATTTAAAAAAAAAAACAACTTTCTAAAAAAAACCAATCAAAACCAACAAAACAACCGTTATTATCGATCTCACTTGTGGTACCCCACCACCCCCGTGGTATCCACAAAGTATGGAGCTGAATTTTCATGCGGCGTTTGTTCGAATCCCCGCCGGTACATTATTTTTGCGTTGACCCCACGCCTCCTCCTCGTTGAGTTAATGGGGGGGGGGGGGACATCGATTTTCTCTGTACTAATTTAAATATAAATTTAAAAGAATAAATCTATCAGTGAAATGACATAAAACGCTTGTTAACGTGTTTCACTTTCTCACCGGCTGTCGCCAGGGATCAATTGATTTGTATCTCACTGGTTGGAATAAGAAAAAAAAAGTTATTCCGGAGTACGGGTTCGTTTATTGGAGGGCAGTGGCGTAACTAGCGTTAGTGGCACCCTAAGTTAAATTTGAAATTCCACCCCTTCCCCCTTTCGCACACTTACGCCAATGTTGGATGGTGAAAATGGTTGACACAGGAGCGTCCCCCGGGGTGGGAGGAGGGGGGAAGGCAACCTGAAATCTAGCTAGGAGACATTTAATCTGACTCGTGAGTTACTGTGATGGTGCCCGTCAGTGCCCGAATACACTCCGGCGACCTGCTTTGGTCGACACTTTGGGTCGAAGTAGAGATCACTCCTCACTGTCCTTTACTTACATACAAAGAAAAATATTAATAATATTGGAGATATAGATCGCGCTTTTCAAGTTGAACACGTGATTCAGCGTCACGTGTTTGTCAGGTGAAGGTCGAGACGCTCTACTTGTGCGACCGGAGGAAAAACACTGACATAGAGAAAAGGTTTTCTTTCTTCTTTTTTTTTAAATCTTCATGTCCTTCGGAGATAATAGATAGTATTTTTCACACTCTTAGCTCACGTTCTCTTGGCTATTTATACATCTCTATCTGTACTGTTCATTTTTTTTTAGATGCGCCGTCGTGTGTGGTGATTCGGTAACGTGCCGTGGAAAATAACAGATGCAGCACAAGTGACGGAAACCCGTCTATTGTTGGGTTACAGCCGCCACAGTCGCGGACGCACCTTAAGCAGTGACCTGGCTGCTGGTCATTCATTAAAACCAGCCGGACCCACTATTGTGGGCGCACCTTAAACAGTGACCTGGCTGCTGGTCATTCATTAAAACCAGCCGGACCCGCTATTGTGGGCGCACCTTAAGCAGTGACCTGGCTGCTGGTCATTCATTAAAACCAGCCGGACCCACTATTGTGGGCGCACCTTAAGCAGTGACCTGGCTGCTGGTCATTCATTAAAACCAGCCGGACCCACTATTGTGGATAGACATAAGACACCCTTCCCCATCCACTGTCAAAAAAGCCCGGCCCCCTTTCCCGTATAAATGTACACACCAAATCTTATGCTTAAAAAAAAGGCACCGACGGGTATTTTGGCCTTGATGTTATGGATTATGATATTGAACGGAAGTTAGAAAAGTAGTGACGCGCGGACGGTTGTTGTTTTTAGAAAAAAAAAAGGAATAGGTTGTTCTTCGTACCCCTTAATTATTGCTGTTATTTATATTTATAGTGTGATAGGTGTATGCGACAAAGTTTATATGTACAACCCGTTCACTTTCTGGCTTCCCTTACAAGTAGAACACACACACGTGTGCGTGGTGTGGTGTGTTATCAGCTAGTTTATTGAATGAAGCAACTGTGTACAACTTCTGTTTATACAGAAATGTAGGGGGGGGGGGGTGGGAATCCTTAGTGACACCCACTCCTACTCACTCTGATTGTCCTTCCTACACTTTGCTTTCCCCCCTCTTACGCTGCCGTGTCCGCACTGCGACTGTCCCTCATACGCTCGGACTTACGCAGGTTATCGCTTATGTAATCTCATTCATAGAACGTTATGAGCCCACTGGGTCATGCGTCACATGACTAGCGGAACATTTGTGGTGACAAAACCAAATCTCCTAACACACAATAACAGCACTCTATTGCTAAGACCACCTTGATATGCAGGATTAACCCACAATTGATTCTCTCTCTCTTTCCTCCCCCCCCCCCAATTTGATATCCAGATAGTAGGTCAACTTGCTGGCTCCTCCCATTGGTTGAATTTGATAAAAGATTAACCCCCCCCCGCGCGCTCCTCCACATACAACAAAGTACGGCTCCGACACCGGGGCTCGCCACGCATTAGATTAACGAGAGCCTACCACACCCTTGTCGATTTAAATATCTTGAGTGGGTGGTTTGACCATCTGAAATAATCTGAACGATTGATTTACATTCTCAATGGGGGACCACACTCAATGAAGTCCACTTGTCACTCCCATCTGATGAACAAATCATTATAACACAGTTCTAAGCGGATTTCTTTTTTTTTTTTTTTAAACACCTCAAAACTTATACAATCATACCAGTTGAAGAAATGACACATCTAGTGTTTGGCCGATACACGAAGAGCTGTTGAGTTCTGGAGAAGTAAAAAAAAAATATATGAAAAGAGAGCTGGTAGAAATGTCCAGTCTGTTTGTTTTCCTTTTATGACACAATTAAAAGAGTATATTCTGACGACGTTTATTTTCCTTTCTTTGTCGCCCTGTTTATATAACCTGTTTGTTTTCAACTACTGTTTTCTCGAATTTTTGTTTGCTTCGCTGTGATTTAAAAATACTGTTTTTCATAATACAGCTCTATGAACATATATATATATATATAATCACACGGGGACAATAGGACGAAATCTTACCAGTGCTGGTAATTCAATATTTGCCCATAATTTTTTAAGTTCTTTTTATTAAATGAACGTAAAGTAAGTTGGATTTTTACTAGTAACCACCCTCCCCCTTTTTTTTTTGCCCCTCGCGATTTCCCCCCCCCCTCCCCCCAACCCGTGCGTGATCACTGTGTTGCGGTGAAAATCGTTATGTATTACACTATTACACGAGCGAGAGTCTCTAAAGAGCTGTGTTCATAATTTTTAGAGCATTTTCGAAAAAAAATGCTCTATTGTCCCCGTTTTGTCTGTCTGTCTGTCTGTCTGTCTGTCATCACCCTAGATCTCAACAACCATAAGTCCTAGACCCATGATGTATATATCATTTTGTAGGTCTTGGCCTGCCATGTGTGCAGCAAAAGTTTATTTCGCGATCTGACCTCTGAGGGCCGTAAAAGGGGGCTTAGAAAGTACCGTTTTTTACTATATAAGCTATATTAACAAAGGAGCGCCATATATCTCAGCAACCATAAGTCCTAGACCCATGATGTATATATCATTTTGTAGGTCTTGGCCTGCCAAGTGTACATCAAAATTTCATTTGGCGATCTGACCTCTGAGGGCCGTAAAAGGGGGCTTATAAAGTACCGTTTTTTACTATATAAGCTATATTAATAAAGGAGCGCCCTATATCTCAGCAACCATAAGTCCCAGACCCATGATGTATATATCATTTTGTAGGTCTTGGCCTGTCATGTGTACATCAAAAGATCATTTCGCGATAGGACCTCTGAGGGCCGGGCTTCAGGGCTCCTAAGGGGCTTATATATTATATATATGGCCCCATTCTACACCTTGTACGTTCAATAACCCATTCATTTGGTGCGAAATACTGCAGCACGTAGTTTCGCCAAGATTTATTAAGAAACTCATCAAATGAAATAGTAAGTTTGTGTTCTGAGTTTAATCGAAAGTATCAGAGCTATGCAACAATTGACGGAGTTTTCGGACGATTAAATGACTACAATTTCGAATGTTTTCAATTTGAGTCCTATTTCAGTAACCACAAACCACTTGTAGTTAGATTTAAGAGAAAATAATTTTTTTTCAAATATAAAGAAACGTCTTTATAATATTTTTTTTACAGATATATGCATTACACAATTGAATTTATAAACATTTCCAAAATTTACAAATATTTACTGAAAGCTAACAAACGTACTGATACATAACATGAAAATGCGCTAACACGTCCTGAGTCCAGAATGGAACAGGCTTAATTGCTTGTTTTTAGAACGCAAGCGCACAGAAAGAGAAAAAAAAAATATTTGTTTCGTTTTGTACAGCTTCCTTATTTGTTGTCAGCGCCGGTTTGATGCCATGTTATTTTTTTTTTGTTTTACCGCGGCATCTTGTTATGTTCTGAAACTAAATACTTTTGAATCTTCCTTGTTTGTGTTGATTCACTTGTACGGGTGTCGCAGCAGTATGAGAACGTGAATGATGTTCTTGGTTTCTGTTTACATAACATCGTGGTCGAATGGGGTTGTATTAATAACTCAAATACACACAAAAGAGAAAAAAAATACCTTAAAATTACTCTTGATAGATTTACCAATATATATATATTGTTATAGCAGGGGTTGGGAAACATTTTGAGTTGCGGGCCACATTCGGTTCGTGACCAAGCGCAGATGGTTCAGGAGTGTTGACATGAACTAATCATCATCAAATAAAATAATAGCGGTGTGGGCTCTGCGTTAAATCTAAAGTAAAGAATTAACACAACAGTATTCCAGTTTAAAATACAATCATGAAAAAATCGGATCTGCCCGAAACCAAAAAAATAAACTTAGCCTACTGATCAAGCCTAAAGGGGATATAACTCTATGCAAATGTTTTGCAGGGTACAGCTATTAAACAAATAATCAATATGGGCACCCACGCTTATATATATTTAGCAATGATAGTATAATTTTATAACAGTACGATAACAGTCAGGCCGTCTCATCCAGCTCGCGCTCGGCCTCCTCTCCTCAACTTGTTCACGTCAACGACGTTGGTATTGAGTTCATTTTTTTTTTTTAAATTTCATACAAGTTACTTCCTCCGTCCCGTTCTTAGTCTGGCCCTTTCTATCCAAATGGTAAGCAGGCGACGTGGCCCGCGGTGTAAAAAGTTGGCCCACCCCTTAACCAGGCAGCCTAGGCAAATTGTTTGATTTACAGCCCCGTTTCCTAATGATGGTTTGACTATTGCGTGATCCTGGCTGTCAGGAATGACTCTAGCCTGATTGGTTGTTTGTTGTTTGTTTAAATAGAAAAGTACATATTGAAAGATTAAAAAAAGGGACGCAATTAATCGAATTTCGAAACAAATAAATAACACAGAAACAGAGTGATAAACATAATAAAAGTATTATTCTGATACAGAGCACGGCCCTGTACACAGTCTAAATAGGTCAGTGCTATTATTATATCGCCAAGTCCAATTGTATTTTATAGTCTGCTTAATGGTTGTCAGGATTAGGGTTACTGTGGGCCTATGGGCTTGTTCAGATATGGGCATAGTCTTGCAAACGAAATGACGTACAGGATTAGGGTTACTGTGGGCCTATGGGCTTGTTCAGAAAATGGGCCTAGTTTTGCAAACGAAATGACGTATCACCTTATGCCTTATGCAATTTTTTGTATGTCCTTCCAGTTTTCACATTACTTGCCTGTTTCCATAAGACACTTAGTGTTATTGAATTCTTTTTTTCAACCGTTTTGCTTGTAGGAAGTTTGCGTTGGAAAATCTACGGAGAATTCTTATTTTGATAAACGTGGGCCGATTTTTTTCAGGTTCTAAGGTCAAATTCTCTTGCCTGATTGTTATTCCTATCCAGGATGGTGTTTTAAATAAAAACTCAATTAAAGCAAGATTCTTTTTTTTTTTTTAAAGTAAAAATATGGTGTGTGTGTGTTGAATACAAAACTCAGAAATTGATGCTGTGGAAGGAGGGAGGGGGGTACTTTTTAAATCACTTGGCGTCACTTTGATTATCCATATTAATTCATAGACTGGCTAGTTTGTTATGAAACATACCACACTTGGCATAGTTCTAGTAACCCCTCATTGTGAATATCGATGTTTTTTTTAAATATATATATATATATATATATATATATATATATATATATATATATATATATATATATATATATACAGTGGATTCCGCTTAATTGGGACATCGCTTAATTGGGACATCGCTTAGTTGGGACAGCCGCTTATTTGGGACAAATCTCAAAGAAACCAAACCAGGAAGCCAATAGTAAATGTGTATTTTTAATTGGGACAGCCGCTTAATTGGGACAAAAAGCCTCGGTCCCGATGTGTCCCAATTAAGCGGAATCGACTGTATATAGCCACATGTTTTATGGCTTCATTCATCGCCATTTTGAAAATTACGTTTTCATTGACTATTCCCCCCCCCCACACACACACATAGACCTTGTAATCTGGAAACAAGACTCTTCCTAACCTACCCAACTTCTCTTTCCGTGTATCAATTAACACCATTGTTTTGTTTTCTTTCTTTCAGTTTGTTGACATTGTTTTTATTTGTTCACACTGGGTCTATGAAAACTAGTTCTTCTTCATTAGCGGCACAGCTTCCTGTAAATAGACTGTTCACCGGCCTAGTTCAGACATTTGAATCAGTCCAGGGTTATATCCCACTCTCTCTCTCTCTACTGGATGCATTTTAAGTCGTCGTCCCCCCCCCCCCCCACCGGGTTTCTGTCCTCGCCAGGAAACCCTATTGTTGTCTGTGTTTTGTTCCCCCCCCCCTTCCCTTTTTTTTGTATTTAAAAACTACAACTTTTCCGTTGGAAATGTGGATAAAATAAAAAAAAAACTTGAAAGTCGGTTAGGGTCGTCTTGGAAGTAGTGAATTTGTGGTCAACAAACACAAGAACTATTTTCAGCATTCCATCAGTCACGTCTCCCCTTGTCCCCCAGACCAGCGGTTACCCTCAAACATTTTCATCTCAAGGGACACTCCCCCCCCCCCCATTGTACCCAAAATATATGTTTAACTTATCCACCCAACGGGCCCGATTTGTGTTTGTGCAAGTTGATGTTGTTAAGTAGCGTTCTTTATTTTTATTTTTTCTCCTTAACATAGCCACGCCCCCCCCCCATGAGTGATTTCGCGCGGAGGCCTTAGTGCTCACAGTTGAGCATCACTGGCACAGTGCTTGTATACGAGTGTGTGTGTGTGTGTGTGACGGCAGCGGTGGGGATGGATCGCTGAAAGACTATTAAATTACAGTCGGAATTCTCATATGGTTACAGTTGGGACAAATAATGTCGTACGGTTTGATAGAAGAATTGAGTCAGTGGGGTGTTTTTTTTTTCCATAACATAACTTGTATACTTTTTTTGTATTTGTAATATTAACCTACAATTTGAACACTTTATCGGGGCAGAGAGAGTCATATCGGAATACCGTAAAAATAGAATTTTTACACTCATTGTAACATGAGTAATAACAAGGCAGAAACCTGCATCATATTCAGGCTATGATCCAGGCGGTGAATGTCATATCGGAATACCGTAAAAATAGAATTCTTACACTCATTGTAACAAGAGTAATAACAAGGCAGAAACCTGCATCATATTCAGGCTATGATCCCTTTTTTTATATGATTATGATGGGGGAATTAGTATGAATGACTGGTCCTTGGGCGCATTAAAAGCAAATAAACAAGATAATTGGTATGCTCGTAAGTTGTCAGAATTATTTCCCTTGGATTCGCTCATTGGCGTCACGTGTTTCTATGATTGTTTATCATTTATCAAGCCTCCACATGCGAGCCCGTCTATCCCTCCCCCCAATCCCCCTCTCCTGCATCAATCTGTTCTTTTTAGTGCACTTCCTTGTCCCGGCTAATGAATTAGCTCAGATCTTTGTAGTTTGCATTGTATACCCGTCTCTCGCCTTTCAATCTGATTGTATTATCTTTCTTTCTCTCTCTCTCTCTCTCTCTCTCTCTCTCTCTCTCTCTCTCTCTCTCTCTCTCTCTCTCTGTCAATTTTTTTTTTATTTTTTATTTTCCTTATTTATTTTTTCCATTCTCTGTCTTCTCATTCTTTAAATATATTATTATTTCTTTGGTCCATATTCCTTCAAATCTGAATGTCACTTTTTTTTTTATGTCGCTTTCAAATCCTAACTACTTGTCAAACAATCTTAATTGATCACAAGGAAGTTCTTATCCCTTCTTTGACAGTTGGCGATGTTGGACTTCATTATAATAATATTTGAATCTTAATAAAGTGGGAGCGGAATTCACAGATATTATGAGTTTGTATTAATGTTACGACTATATTTTTGTACAGATGATGATGAGTGTTCTGGGAAGCGTCGTGACCGATTGTGTGCATTGTGTGGAATTGGATTTAGAATACAATCCCAGCTACCTAATATATCATTGATGGACATGTCGCGGCAGTACTGAATATATCATTGATGGACATGCAGCGGCAGTACTGAATATATCATTGATGGACATGTCACGGCAGTACTGAATATATCATTGATGGACATGTCGCGGCAGTACTGAATATATCATTGATGGACATGTCGCGGCAGTACTGAATATATCACTGATGGACATGTCGCGGCAGTACTGAATATATCATTGATGGACATGTCACGGCAGTACTGAATATATCATTGATGGACATGCAGCGTCAGTACTGCATATATCATAGATGAACATGTCATGGCAGTACTGAATATATCATTGATGGACATGCCTCGGCAGTACTGAATATATCATTGATGGGCACGGCCAAGGTCGTGGGCCGCACGTGAGTGGTGCAGCACTCATTTGTTTGTTTCTTCACTGTTTAAAAAAAATCATTTGTTTTGTTACTAAACTTAAATAAGTGATTCTTTCTCACTTTCCTTTTTTAAGAAATAGCTTCCAGAGTAGGAAGCGACCGATATGCCTTTTTACCGATAGTCCGATACCAATATTTTCCCCCAGCATTTTTACCGATACCGATATTATCTTTTTAGGGGCTGTCCATTATTTATGTCAACAAATTTTTGGCGATTTTTACCTCCCCCCCCCTCCCCCTTGTCAACAACTTGTCAAACTTCCAGAGACCCCCCTATAAAATTACGTCAACATTTGAATACCCCCCCCCCAAAAAAAAAGTGGCTTTCAAAATGTTTATGTGGCAAAATTAGTAGGAATATAGTTAGTTTAATTAAAATACTGAATGTTAAGCGAGTGTGTAAGACAGAACTACAAACGCTGCTTAATTTTCCTATTTATTAAGTAATTATATTAAATTAAAAAAAAGTAACATTGTTGACGTCAACTTTTCTTGACCCCCCCCCCTTGTCAACAATTGTCAGAAATTTTCTGACCCCCCCCCCCCCTCTATTTTGTTGACGTAATTAATGGGCAGCCCCTTAAGCAACAACAATGCCAAACACGTGTTATTCTCGTGTTGTATGACGTATTTTGTAACACTTCGCCCACGCGTGTCTTGTTCACCCCCCCCGTACCGATATTTTTTTTTAATCAACAACAATGCCAAACACGTGTTTTCCTCGTGCTACAGCTAATGACATATGTCAACCCCTTCCCTGTCATATTTCGTGACACTTCGCCCACACGTAAGTCTTGTCCCCCCCCCCACCTTCCCATCCCAAAAAAAAATACACACAGATGTTCACTAATTGTATCATTCAAGGTCATACATTAGAATTAAGAAATGCCAATCCTATTGTTTCAAGGTCATATCTCTGATGTAGACGTGACAATTTCTGTGTACGGATTTTTCCCCCCTTTTTTTAAAATCTTGTCTGATCTGTTTATACAATTGGGTTATTTACTGATTTTTTTGTCCCCGTTTTGTCTGTCTATCCGTCTGTCCGTCATCACCCTAGATCTCAACAACCATAAGTCCTAGACCTATGATGTATATATCATTTTGTAGGTCTTGGCCTGCCATGTGTACATCAAAAGTTCATTTCGCGATAGGACCTCTGAGGGCCGGGCTTCAGGGCTCATAAGGCTCTTATATATTATATATACACCTTGTACGTTCAATAGCCCGTTCATTTGGTGCGAAATACTGCAGCACGTAGTTTCACCAAGATTTATTAAGAAACTCATCAAATGAAATAGTAAGCTTGTGTTCTGAGTTTAATTGAAAGTATCAGAGCTATGCAACAATTGACGGAGTTTTCGGACGATTAAATGACTATAATTTCGAATGTTTTCAATTATGAGTCCTATTTCAGTAACCACAAACCACTTGTAGTTAGATTTAAGAGAAAATAATTTTTTTTCAAATATAAAGAAACGTCTTTATAATTTTTTTTTTTACAGATATATGCATTACACAATTGAATTTATAAACATTTCCAAAATTTACAAATATTTACTGAAAGATAGCATACATACTGATACATAACATGAAAATGCGCTAACACGTCCTGAGTCCAGAATGGAACAGGCTTAATTGCTTGTTTTTTTCTGCAACTCTGTTGTGGAAAAAAAAAAAACAATGTATCGGCAGCCAAAAAACGGCCGGTCCGATAGTTAACCCATAGTGCCAATCTCGGTTCGACTATCGGTCGCTCCCTACAACAATCGGCCGATCCGATATTAACCGATAGTGCCAATATCGGTCCGATACTGATACCGATCCGATTATCGGTCGCTCCCTATTCCAGAGTTAGTTTAGCAGGTCGCTCATGGAAATATATCCCTTTTAAACAACATGGGAAAGGGTAGAGAGATTTTGTGTGTGTATGTGTGTGTGTGTATGTCTGTGCCTCTTGGGTAGCTCCTGCTTGCATCATTTTTTTGTTTCTCTTTCATATTATGATGGATGTTTGTTGTGTGAAATCAATTAGCTCACGGATGTGTGGAGCTATCTGCAGGTTGTTGTTGTGTGTGTGTGTGTGTGTATGTGTAAATTCTATCCCGACTGGTCAAGTCTGCATTATTTTTAGCTTTACACTCAAACTATTCTCAGTCCAATGGCGGATATTGATTGGGGACAAGTGGAAATTTCACCCCCCCCCCCCCACCTTTTTTGTTTTCAGCTCTATTTCTTGTGTGCAATATTTGATCAGCGTGACTCGATGGGATCGATTTTCTGCAACCTGGGTGTGATCTAAAATTGGAACCATCGTCTGCGGCTGTGATTTGAGAATAGATGTAATGTCCCGTGTAGTGCTGGCATAATGGTGCTTGACCCACTGGTGGTGATCTATTATGTATAACTATATCGTGTCTGAATATTATTGATAGTTTATCTTGACCCACTGGTGGTGATCTGTTATGTATAACTATATCACGTCTGAATATTATTGATAGTTTATCTTGACCCACTGGTGGTGATCTGTTATGTATAACTATATCGTGTCTGAATATTATTGATAGTTTATCTTGACCCACTGGTGGTGATCTGTTATGTATAACTATATCACGTCTGAATGTTATTGATTGTTAATCTTGACCCACTGGTGGTGATCTGTTATGTATAACTATATCACGTCTGAATATTATTGATAGTTTATCTTGACCCACTGGGTGGTGATCTGTTATGTATAACTATATCACGTCTGAATGTTATTGATTGTTAATCTTGACCCACTGGTGATGATCTGTTATGTATAACTCTATCAAGTCTGAATATTATTGATAGTTTATCTTGACCCACTGGGCGGTGATCTGTTATGTATAACTATATCGTGTCTGAATATTATTGATAGTTTATCTTGACCCACTGGGCGGTGATCTGTTATGTATAACTATTTCACGTCTGAATATTATTGATAATTTACGTATAACTGTATCATGTCTGATGCCTTGATTGTCTATCGACCCACTGGATGTGATGTTGTTTTATTTATCTACAAGTATATTATGTACATAATAAAACAAGGAACGTCGAAGATTAATTGTATTCATTCTCGATTAAGTCATTCTCTTATTAAAAAAAATTTGGTGGACCACTTCAAATAATTGAGAACCTGTGGTCTAATGTGCAATACTATAAGAGAGTCATTCATCTTTCAACAGTTTTAGAACCATTCGTCTCAACGCCCTCGTGTGATCTCAACTTGAAACCTGATTTATATATAACTCATTCAATGAATGAAACCCACGACTCCAAACCTTCTCTCTCTCTCTCTCTCTCTCTCTCTCTCTCTCTCTCTCTCTCTCTCTCTCTCTCTCTCTCTCTCTCTCTCTCTCTCTCTTTCTCTCTCTTTCTCCCCCCCCCTTCCATGATTATCGTGTTATTGAAAATAATATTCTGTATAAATTGACCGCTAACCAGGTTCAGAATTACAACCGCCCATGATGGAACCCTAATGTGTGTTACGAGAATTCCCGAAAAATCAGAAGAAATGGAATGGTGTCTTATTTCATCAAAATATTACATCAACAACATTATTATTATTATTCCTCCTGCTTCCCACCATTTGAACGTTTTCTCACATAATTCTCGTCACTAACATCCTGAGAACATTTTAAAATAACACAAATCGTGTAATGTTTTGTTTCCCCATTTAAATTGATGGGCTTGAAGATAACAACTCTTTTCCACTTGTCATGAACTGTCATAGAACTTAAAGTAAATAATTTTTGTTACAGATATCTTTAAAAAAAAAGACTGATTATATGGTCAAGTGAAAAGACGCCATCGCACTAGATGTAATATCTTCATCACACTAAATGTAATATCTTCATCACACAAGATACATCATCACATTCCCACCCTTTCCCCGGTCTGTTACATTTGACTTTCTTTGAAACCTTGCTTCTTAACAAGGAAACCATTTATCATTCGGACCGCGGCTACCAATGGTACATTTTTTAAATTAAAAAAATATATTTTAAAGAAATCTGTTTTCATCAAACATTGCTGACGGAACATTCCTTCATATAGCGTGTGAACTGTTGTTGGGGTCGTTCAATTATCCATACTGTTAGATCTTCTGCCATAATACCCATGCATGTCTTCTGCCATATCATCCAACGTATGTCTTCTGCCATATCACCCAACGTATGTCTTCTGCCATATCACCCAAACGTATGTCTTCTGCCATATCACCCAAACGTATGTCTTCTGCCATATCACCCAAACGTATGTCTTCTGCCATATCACCCAAACGTATGTCTTCTGCCATATCACCCAACCGTATGTCTTCTGCCATATCACCCAAACGTATGTCTTCTGCCTTATCACCAAAGTATGTCTATAGGGATTCCGGAATAACGGATGGACAAACAATTTTCGTCTTGCATATTATTTAAATTAATAGCACTTGCTTGGCGCCGGCGTTTACCCTAATACGGCCGTCGAATTATATTGTAAAGTGGGGGGGGGGGGGGGGGTGATCTGAACAAGTTTGACGATTGTTGATTTTTGTGAGAGTGTTGACTAGTGTTGTTTTAGTCCCAGGTCCTATTTTAGTTTCAGTTTTTATTTCGTTTTTTCTGTAATAATTTTAGTTTTAGTCTAGTTTTAGTTTTAGGCCCAATTTTAGTTTTCGTTTTCGTCGACTAAAACACCAGAGTTTTAGTTTTCGTCTTATTCATTTTAGTTTCACTTTTAGTTTTAGTCTTGTAAACACCAATTACAAATAACATCATTGTTCATGACCAATTGTTGAAACAGATTGAAGCATAATAATAGTAGTCACAGAGATGACAGCTCAGTGTACTGAAACTGAGTCATTTCACTTCATTGTCACATTATAAGTCACACTATCACATTGTGTTATGTGCCAATACCATGACTAAATTTTTGACTATGTTGTAGACTAGCAGACTTGCAGTGCATGTACAAAAAAACCAACTAAAAACGTAATAACAATAAGAAACCGAAAACGTAAGTCAAAATTAAAACAAACGTGTTTATTCTAAGACCTAGAACTCTGAAATAACTAAACTAAGTAACACCAGTTTACTTGAAGAGTGAAGTAATTCTATTATTTTGATGACTTATATTCAGGGTTGTTAGTATCGAAGTATCGGTATCAGCCAATACAGTATCGGCGATACTTTTTTTTATTATTGTTTGCTGTATTGCCGATCCTTTTTGTATCAAGTATTGATTTGTGTATCGCCGATACAATTTAAACAAAAAAATTTCGATACTCTATACCGATACTTTACTAGTGCCACTATTTGCAAAAAAAACAATAGCGATTTTAATACATTGTCATCTACATAAATTCAATCCCTACTAGCTGCCATCAACTCTACCAATATTAACGACAGCCACCTCCCCATCAATACACCACGGTCGGCGAGATGAAGGAAAAATTTAGCTTTAATCTTCTTTTGAAGACTCTTTGCGCGCCGAGGTCTATAAATGTTATTCTTAGATTCTTTCATTCATTTACTTTCTTTCTGTCAACTATTTGTTCAATGTTTTAATGGACGACAGAAAAGAAAACTTAATTTTTTTTATCCATCTGTCAGTTATACACACACACAACACACCCACACACACACATACATATATATATATATATATATATATATATATATATATATATATATATATATATATATATATATAAATGTGTATACTGTAAGTGTTTATAGGTTATATAGTGATAAATTATATACCTTACTGTATTCTTGTGTGTATGTTTGTTAATTGAGTTGTTAATTCATTTGTGCTTATTTATATTTATAAATTGTTTTTATTTATTAATTCATTTTTTTAGTATTTACTACATTTCATTAAAAATAATTAATTGAATGGTATTAAATTCTAAAACTGTATGTTTTAATTAAAATTGAAAACTTTGTAATAAAACAATATCATATAATTAACACACATTATATTATTAAATAATATGCCGAGTTCAACAAACAATACAATTTGGGTGGTTAAAAACAATTAATTGAATAGAAATACATGAACATCAACAAATTTTTAAAAAATACAGTGGATTCCGCTTTATTGGGACACCGCTTATGTGGGACATATCTCAAAGAAACCAAACCAAGAAGCCAATAGTAAATTTGTATGTTTAACTGGGACAGCCGCTTAATTGGGACAAAAAGCCTCGGTCCCGATGTGTCCCAATTAAGCAGAATCGACTGTATCTTGTAAAACGACACTCTTTGATCTAACCGCATGGCAATTTCAAACTTTCAAAGCAAAATTTATATCGTCGGCTGTCATTTTTCTATTTTTTTTTTATCTTTTGTTGTTCTTTCTTTCATGTGTCAACATTATACCGGAAAAGACGATAAATGGGGATTTTAGTTTTTATTTCGTTGGGGAGTTTTAGTTTCAGTTTTTATTCAGTCTTTTGTCTACGAGATTTAGTTTTCGTCTAGTTTTAGTCTTGCTGATAATTTTAGTTTTAGTTTTAGTTATCGTTGACGAAAAGTCAACATTTTCGTTAACGAAGGTTTTAGTTTTAGTTTTCGTCGACGAAAACAACACTAGTGTTGACGTCAACAACAGCTGCATTCTAAAATATTAATACGTGAGCTGGTATGTTTTACATTTGTTCAACATTTAAATTATCTTACATGTAAATGTACGTGTACTCTTGTGCAACTCAATATTTTCTCCTTGCAATCAAAGCCACGCTGCATAGGATGTGCAGATTTTCATAACGTTTGATTGTGGGGGGAGGAGAGTTCCGGTTTTTTTTTGTCTGAACCCGTTACAGGCTGTCCTTGATTTAGTTATCTATAACGCAAATTTTACCTCATTTAAAAAAAAATGAATTCATTGATATTAAAATAAATCATGCTACCTTATTATAAAATATAATACACAGAGCGGTGCAATTAATACACGTATAGCCCATTCAGTCAAGGGCAAATTCTTATTCGGAAAAAAAAAAATTACATAGGCTTATAAACTGGTGGCGTAGTTAAATAGATCGGAGCCCTCCTCCTGGCTGAATGTTTGCGATGATCCCACATAAAATAATAATTCTCTTTGTGTTGTCTGTGGGCGGTTCCGTGGGTTAGTTTTTAGCGTTATATTGGGGAGGGGTTAGCTATTTGAATTTTTGCGCTGAATATTTGGCGAACGGCCATAAGATTTTACGGAGAGGTGGGTGGTGGGGGGGGGGGGGTAAAATAAATTTGATAATTTTAACACGGGGGTCAGAGATGATAAGGTTTGGTACATGTTAACACGGGGGTCAGAGATGATAAGGTTTGGTACATGTTAACACGGGGGTCAGAGATGATAAGGTTTGGTACATGTTAACACGGGGGTCAGAGATGATAAGGTTTGGTACATGTTAACACGGGGGTCAGAGATGATAAGGTTTGGTACATGTTAACACGGGGGTCAGAGATGATAAGGTTTGGTACATGTTAACACGGGGGTCAGAGATGATAAGGTTTGGTACATGTTAACACGGGGGTCAGAGATGATAAGGTTTGGTACATGTTAACACGGGGGTCAGAGATGATAAGGTTTGGTACATGTTAACACGGGGGTCAGAGATGATAAGGTTTGGTACATGTTAACACGGGGGTCAGAGATGATAAGGTTTGGTACATGTTAACACGGGGGTCAGAGATGATAAGGTTTGCTACATGTTAACACGGGGGTCAGAGATAAGGTTTGGTACATGTTAACACGGGGGTCAGAGATGATAAGGTTTGGTACATGTTAACACGGGGGTCAGAGATGATAAGGTTTGGTACATGTTAACACGGGGGTCAGAGATGATAAGGTTTGGTACATGTTAACACGGGGGTCAGAGATGATAAGGTTTGGTACATGTTAACACGGGGGTCAGAGATGATAAGGTTTGATACATGTTAACACGGGGGTCAGAGATGATAAGGTTTGGTACATGTTAACACGGGGGTCAGAGATGATAAGGTTTGGTACATGTTAACACGGGGGTCAGAGATGATAAGGTTTGATACATGTTAACACGGGGGTCAGAGATGATAAGGTTTGGTACATGTTAACACGGGGGTCAGAGATGATAAGGTTTGGTACATGTTAACACGGGGGTCAGAGATGATAAGGTTTGATACATGTTAACACGGGGGTCAGAGATGATAAGGTTTGATACATGTTAACACGGGGGTCAGAGATGATAAGGTTTGATACATGTTAACACGGGGGTCAGAGATGATAAGGTTTGATACATGTTAACACGGGGGTCAGAGATGATAAGGTTTGATACATGTTAACACGGGGGTCAGAGATGATAAGGTTTGATACATGTTAACACGGGGGTCAGAGATGATAAGGTTTGATACATGTTAACAAGGGGGTCAGAGATGATAAGGTTTGATACATGTTAACACGGGGGTCAGAGATGATAAGGTTTGATACATGTTAACAAGGAGGTGGGGGCACGAAACGTGCTTCTCATTGTTGATGTAATAAATAGATGATTCCCCCCTCCCTCCCTCGAGCTAGGGGTGGAAAAATTATATTTATATATAAAAAAATCAATAGGGTAATGTTATCCTAATCAGAACAATCGTAATAGGGGTTACATTTATAGTTTGAAGAGAATAATATATTATGTTCAGACCAGGGGTGAATTTCATAAGTACAGGGGTGTATTTCATCTGAACAGGGGCAGTATTTCATCAGTACAGGGGCAGTATTTCATCAGAACAGGGGCGTATTTAATCAGAACAGGGGTGTATTTCATCTGAACAGGGGCAGTATTTCATCAGTACAGGGGCAGTATTTCATCAGAACAGGGGCGTATTTCATCAGAACAGGGGTGTATTTCATCTGAACAGGGGTGTATTTCATCAGTACAGGGGCAGTATTTCATAGAACAGGGGCGTATTTCATCTGAACAGGGGCGTATTTCATCTGAACAGGGGCGTATTTCATCAGAACAGGGGCGTATTTCATCAGAACAGGGGTGTATTTCATCTGAACAGGGGCGTATTTCATCAAAACAGGGGCGTATTTCATCAAAACAGGGGCGTATTTCATAAGAACAGGGGCGTATTTCATAAGAACAGGGGCGTATTTCATAAGAACAGGGGCGTATTTCATAAGAACAGGGGCGTATTTCATCAGTACAGGGGTAAATTTCATATTTATTACTGAGGCGTATTTCATCAGAAAATAATGCCGCGATTTAGTTGTCGCCACATGACCTATGTGACGCCATTATGTTCGTTCCATATGTATACTGCTATGTATACGTGTGATTTTGTCTTACGGTGTGTATGTAAACGGTATGGGGGGTGGGTGGGTGTAGGACTTGGTAACAACAAATCGACACAAGGATTGTTTCATCACACATTTGAGCTTGAGACTGTGTAGAAAGCAGACTCAGATATTTCATTCAGAGCTAAAGGAACTCCTTCTGAGTCCACACAACCATGTCCATATTACTAACTGTGATCATCGATAGTCTAAATTATTAAAATTGTCATTGTTGTTGGGAACTCCTGGCTGTGTTTGTCACTTTGTCTGCAACATCGTCCCATAATGTTAATGGACATGATCAGCTCGTCACACTCACATGAACCCGGTAACATGAACACCAGGTAAAATGGCATGTTTTACAATCCTAATAGTGTTATATCTCACGATCAAAACAGGTTTATAATTCAAAATCCAGAACAAGGGTACATTTTATTATCAGATTTAGAAAAAAAAATGTATTATCGGACTAGAGGAATGTTTAATTTTCAATCAGATTAGAAGGACACTAGAAGGATAATTATCAGAATAGACAGATATTTTATTACTAGAATAGATGGATATTTTAAATCAGTATAGGGATTTATATAATTTTATGGGTATTGGTTAAGAGTTTTATCAAAAGTGAATTAAAGCAAAATGAAATTTGCCATCCCTGCCTCAGGCCGTTCTCGTTTGCGGGATGGCGGGTACACATTACATCTGGGCATATTTAAAAAAACAAGTAAAATAAGCCTGTTCCATTCTGGACACAGGTCGTGGTTTTTTTTTTTTTTTAAATTTTTTTTTTAATTAATTTAATTTTTTCTTCTTTTTTTTTTTAAAAAAAAAATATTTTTTTAATTTTTATAACGCCGCCATTGCCAGCATGGTAGGGTGTAACCAGCATTGTTGGCGGCGCTGATGTACGTCTGCCGTCCCTACAGAGCGGCGGGGTGAATGTTCCCGCTATCATCTGAACGGACAGCAGAAAGATGGGTTTTAATCCTTGCCCAAACTGGCCAGACGAGCAGGGTGTGTGTACTGTCGATCGGCCAGAATGGCAAGGAAAGGGGTTTTTCCTGCCACTCGGACAGAGGGGAGGGTGTAGTGTGCCTGTACCCTCAGCCCGAAATGGCAGGCTGCGCAGGTGTGCTTGAGTGGGACGGAGTGGAAGGGTGTTGTGTGCCGACCACATCCGTCACCACCGCCGGCTGTGTATACTGCGGTCTCCTCACTGACCACAGTACCTCCACCCTCGCAAGTAATGGTTTTTTTTTCCTGACTAGAGAACCCCTATGATCCATTCCCCGTGGATCATGGTATGTCTCTCAGACCAGGAAGGAGAGTTCATAAAATTTCATTCCAAAATGTTTTATGATACTCTCCGAAACAGGTCGTGTTAGCGCATTTTCGAGTTATGTATCAGTACGTATGTTAGCTTTCAGTAATATTTATCTTAAATCTAACTACAACTGGTCTGTGGTCACTGAAATAGGACTCATAATTGAAAACATTCTAAATTGTAGTCATTTAATCGTTCGAAAACTCCGTCAATTGTTGCATAGCTCTGATACTTTCAATTAAAATTAGAACCCAAGCTTACTATTTCATTTGATGAGTTTCTTATAGGTCACAATCTTGTCTAAATGAAGGGAAATTACTGGTGCTAAATATAGTACACAGTAACGGAATTTGGCACCAATTTTAGACCACTTTCCGATATAGCTCTGAACATGTGTGACGTCAATCTTGGTGAAACTACATGCTGCAGTATTTCGCACCAAATGAATGGGTTATTGAACGTATAAGGTGTAGAATGGGGGCCATGAAAATGACATAATTATTAATATAGCTTATATAGTAAACGGTAAAAAGACTGATGTCCAGCCCACAGAGGTCAGATCGCCAAGACCTACAAAATGGTATATACATCATGGGTCTAGGACTTATGGTTGATGAGATCTAGGGTGATGACGGACAGACAGACAAAACAGGGACAAAAGAGCATTTTTTCTCTAAAAAATCATTCCAGTACAGTGTATAATGTTGTTTGGCTTTAAAAGGACAAAAAAAAATCAATGTCCAACTCCGTCGAAAGTAGCAGAGCCTATGATGTCATTTGGTGAATCAGACAGACCATTGGAATGTGTCCATAAATAGTGTCACTACATGATGTAGCACTGAATGTGTCTATAAATAGTGTCACTATATGATGTAGCACTGATTGTGTCGATAATTAGTGTCACTACATGATGTAGCATCAAATGGGAGTCGTTGTAGTTTACTGCACTTTGCATTTGGAGAAGATTTTTTTCAGATGTTTGTAAAAAAAAAAAATGATATCTTAACTTTACACAAAAGGAAAGGGAGCAAGATATTTTACTAACATAATTTTCATGACTGAATTTAACGTAAAGTCTCACACAACCATAGCAAGTGATTTCATTAAGTGGTGGTGGTTTGGGGGGGGGGTGGGGGGGGAGGGAGTTCCTGAAGAATGACCAGAGAAAGATTCAATCCCGACATAGATTTCTCTTTCCATCGATCTACTTCATCCTGCTGACCAACACCCCACCCCCTTCCGAAAAAAATAAAGTTCCCAGCTGGCAGCTTCATCTATTTCTGGGTTACGGAGTGTCCGCCATCTCCAGACGTCTCAATGTTTGTCCAGTGAGCTGGGGGGAGGGGTGGTGGGGTGGTGGTGTTATTAGTCTGATCCCTATTTGTGACGGCCCCGCTGGGATAATCGAGTTTGTTGAATGTCATCCCGAGAGGACGTTGAGGGGGAGGGGAGGTGAAAAGGTTCACGAAATAACATCACCTTCCCCCCACAACTCACAATCTTCTTTGACCTTTGTTTCCTTGTCTTACCCTATCCTTGTGAATCTTCACACACACACACACACTCTCTCTTCTCTTCGTTGTATTTCTGGCCATATGTTTCTAATATAACTCTGTAATGGGATTATCGGTGTGATGAATTTAGATCTTCATTTCATTTTTTTTTTGTTTGTTTATGACAACTAGAACTTGTCTCTCTAGGCTTGTAAAAAATAAATAATTAAACTAAAATAATCAATGACATTTTGGAACGGAGTATGTTGTATGTTATTTGTTTTCTTTAATGGTAAAAAAAAGTTTCTGAACGAGCACCAGTATAGTCAGTTCATCGAGATTTAGGCGATTTCAGGCTTCCGTAGCCGGGAGCCGCTACTTTTTGCTGGAGCCGGAGCCTAAAAAATCTGGCGGCTCCACGGCTCCCAAATTTTTTTTTTACAGCAGAATTTTTTTTGTAGCTTTAAAATTCCAAAGTTGTTTGATTGTTTGCCTCCTACAATTTGAAATGTTGTCATTTTTACGAACGCCACAACAGTAACAGCGTTAAAATGATGGCGTGCACGCACATCACCATAAGAAATCTTTTAATGGGGAATCGTTTTGTGTTCATTTTAAATCTTGTTTACCCTCCGAAATTTTTTTAATGGCATGTTATTTTGTTATATATAAAGTTAAAACAGTTTTATTTCATAGAATAATTGTATCAATCATTTAAAATAAATTTTTACTACGACGACAAATAGAACGCGTTATTTGACCGCGAATTTGTAATAGACTAAAAACAAAATAGTCGCTTTCTGTATTTAACAATTTTATTATAAACAGAATATCTGAAATAGAGTATATAAATTTATAAGGCTGTGGCTATTCGGACCCGGGTCCCAATAAAAATATATAGCTATATTTAAACTTTATTAGACGGAACCCGAAAAAATAATAATACAGAGTCCGCTTAGTGGATCCCTAGAAACTGAGTAACGATTAAATCATACAATTCAAACAATTATAAAAAAAAACAATAATAAAGTTTATGTATAGATAAGCTAATTGCATATTTGCCACGAGTCCGAATAACAATCAGACTTTAATGGGACGGGGTCCGAATAAAAATCGGAGTTTATTGGTACCCGGGTCCGAATAGTCACTTCGAATTTATAAATAATAAATATAAATACTGAAGTCTTTAAAATAGTTTAAATAATGTATCATTTTACTATTTGCTAATTTGATCATTGAAATAACTTTTTATTACTTATGAAAATGGCGACTAGTGAAACCTCGGTCGAAAATAATGATATGATTCTGGATGCACTGAAATGGTTTGTTTTTAGTAAAACCGACATGCGTATATTTTTCAAGTTCCTGACTATGGGGTGAACGCGGTAAAATTTGCATAACTTTTTTACAGCGGGATGTTTGCGTGACGTAATTACAAAAATTTTTGTCTCGTGTGATACTATCATAATAGGGAGCCGGAGCCGTGCTGGAGCCGGATCCGTCAAATTTGTGGGAGCCAGAGCCGGAAAAAAATTTGGCGGCTCCGCAAGTCTGTATGCGACAAAAGTTATATAGTAGAAAGACAGACTCCTCATAATGGGGATCCTTATAACCAGGCTTGCGGACCCGCCAATTTGTTTCCGGCTCCGGCTCCCACACATTTGACGGCTCCGGCTCCGGCACTTGGTTTGAGATAAAAAAAAAAAAGTCGAATGTATTATTAGCCGCCATCCCTGTAACATGAAATAATCAACGAAATAATTATAAAATACAAAAGTAATCCAATGTTGTTTTTTTTTTTTAAATAAACTCATTGGATGTAGTCCGTATATAGAATAAATGCTGCTCACGTTAGAGACTTGGCATTGATAAAAACAGGATGAGAAGTCGACCTTGATCGGCTTAGGATTGAGATACCGGAGAAAAAAAGTAGATTTGGACAGTTTAATACCTGGTGGTGTGTTATTTTAAAAGGGGATTTACAACCCCCACCCATCCCACCTACCGCGTCAATGACACGCGTTGCTGCAGTATTTCATATTCTGATACTAGATCGTCAGAATGTGTAAAAAATCCCCCCCCTTCCCCTGTATCCCACTGAGTTATTGACATTGTTTGTCTTGTCACAGGAAGCGTCACATCAACAATGACAGAAAACATCTGGGGGGGGGGGGGGCTTTCATTGCGTGTGTGCGCGTGTGTGTGTATGTTTGAGTGTATCTGGTGAAGAGAATGAGGACGTAGCTGTCACGTGTTTATCAGTCTTTTTATCATAATTTCGGGCTTTTGACGGCCGTGGTTGAAATCCACCGGATTGGTGCGACGTTTGGTCACGTGCCCATTCAGTTTTGAATTAAAGCACCCGACTCACGTGTCGCGGCGCTTTGCATAAGTTGGTGTGATAACTTCAGGTCAAGATCTCCAGCTGTAGTCCCTATGACGGGGTGGAAGAAGTGCGGTCAGCTGTAGTCCCTATGACGGGGTGGAATAAGTGCGGTCACTCTCAACTTCGTGCACTGGGATTTTTTTTTTGTCCCCTTTTTAGTTGTTGGTCTTAGTTCTTCACTGTTCTGTCTCATTGGATCGTTTCTCCGGGAATTCGTCAAGTGTCCAGCCTCCTGTCTGGCGGCCCTATTCCTTTGCTGTCGCTCGTTTCCTAGCGGATTTATTTTATATCACATTACTTTCTGCCACTACAATATTCAAGTCATTATCTGCAGTTATAACATTGAATTTGCTTGATTCTTATTTTTTCTTCTTAAAAAAATAATTATTGTATTTAATTTATTTAACTTTTCCCGCTCATGTTAATTGTTAACATAATTATTTTTTTAAAAATGTTCTTAAAGAAACAAAACAACAACGAATTAGTCGCTAGATAAACCTTCATTATAGGTGAGCTATATAGGCCTATTTAGTTTCATTATGAGATTTTAACGTACACAAAAAAATATACAATTTTTAAAACTATCAGTTTACAAGCATTAGTGATTCAAATACAATGCGCTAGTGTCATGGCGACGTGTCTTGGCTCTCTCTCTCTCAACAATCTCTCCTAATGTTTATTCCGCCATTTCGGCCGCAACGCAACTTTTTATAAATACAGTGGATTCCGCTTAATTGGGACACCGCTTATTTGGGACAAATCTCAAAGAAACCAAACCAAGAAGCCAATAAGTAAATGTGTATGTTTAATTGGGACAGCCGCTTAATTGGGACAAAAAGCCTCGGTCCCGATGTGTCCCAATTAATTGGAATCGACTGTATATAGTCAAACCAAGGCTCAATACACCGCCAGGAGGCATTGATCTAATGGTGGGCACACTGAGCCCAGACCTCTAAAAGTCCCATCTGAACACGAATACGCTCCCTAACTTTTGTTTATTTTTCATGTCTTTTTTCCACACCCCCACCCCACGACCATGACCTAGACAACAGGCGGCTGCGTGAGTGGTTTGTGTGGGCTTTGGACGTTTAGGAAATTTTTTTGAAAATAACGAAATCTACATAAATATAAATGTATTTATTTATTTTATTTTGCCTTTTTTTTGGTTTAAATCTTGACAAAAAATCTTTATTAATGACGGTCTACCTGACCTTGGCATGCGCTCTACGTCAGTAAATGTGAACTTGACAACAAGATCAGGATCAAATGTTTTATCTATTTGCTTCGTCTGCCTGCCACACGACGTTAAATTACACCCCCCCCCACCCAACACCCACACAACACCCACGGCTACAAAACATCCATAACCGGGATGTCTTCGGGGATTCAGAATTTCCCAGCGATTCCCTCTCCCCCCCCCTACCAATGTCAAGTACACCAGTTAACAACAACTCTTGGCTATTGACACCGAGTGACGCCCCTTTGACCCACGTACTTCCAAAAACTGCTCTTTATCTGTTTGTTTACTTGTCTTAACGCGCTGTGCTGTACGGTTTAGTTAGTTGTTTGCTATCACCACTTTACATATACAATTAAAGCTGTATCAGCCTCACAATAATACACGTATTTACTTCAAATGAGAGGGAATATATTGAGTCACCCTATCCATCCATTTCACACAAAACTGTATCAGCCTTAAAAATAATACACGTATTTACTTCAAATGAGAGTGAATATATTGAGTCACCCCCCCTCCTTCCCTTTCACAGCAATGCTGTATCAGCCTTACAATACCATTTACTTTCCGTGAGAGTGAGTGTATTGATTTGCCCCCCTCTACCCCCTTTCCCTCCCGTTCCAGTGTTATGTAAAGGATTGTCCTATGTAGACACTGGCTAGCACTAGCAATCCTTCACTGAGTCATGCTGGAATCATTCCTCCCACGCTGGTCAACTGGTCAATCACTCGGTTTACACAAAAAAAAAACAACCCAGCTTCCTGGCACTGAACGTGTCCGATTATGAACAAAATAAAATAATAAAAGTCTAGAGTTGAATAGATGAATGAATTTGACTGGGTTCAGGCATTTATTGTTGTATCTTATTGAGACTCGGGCCAGTGGTAGTCTGACGACATGTCTGGTTGTTTGTCCGTGTCTAAGTCTTCTGTTTGAGTTTCTATCTATCTATCTATCTATCTATCTATCTATCTATCTATCTATCTATCTATCTATCTATCTATCTATCTATCTATCTGTCTGTCTGCTTGTTTGTCCTTGTCTGTGTCTTCTGTTTGAGTTTCTGTCTATATCTGTCTGCTTATTTGTCCGCGTCTGTCTTCTGCTTGAGTCTCTGTCTGCCTGTCTGCTTGTTTGTTCCTGTCTGTGTCTTCTGTTTGACTTTCTGACTGTCTGCTTGTTTGTCCATGTTTATTTTCTGCTTGTTTGTCCGTGTCTAAGTCTTCTGTTTATCCGCATGCTTGTTTGTGTCGTTTCTGCCCAGTTTGCATTCATGTTTATTTTATTGACTTGTATCTCTGTGTAATAAACCAGTATGACGACTATATTGCAATGAATAATGTCTAGTCTAGTCACACCAGATTTGATCACGGTAGTTTGAAATGATAATTAAAATCGTATTACTCCTGTTAACATCCATCACATATTGCAAGAACAACTCCAAACATTGTTTCCTCTACTTCGGTCACATGCAGAATATAACCACTTTAACTTCTATCTGTGTCGATGTGTTCTTCTACATTAACCCAGCAACACCTTTGCTTCTATCTGTTGATGTCATCTGTATTAACCACTTTTACTTCTATCTGTTGATGTCATCTGTATTAACCACTTTAACCTCTATCTGTTGATGTCATCTATATTAACCACTTTAACCTCTATCTGTTGATGTCATCTATATTAACCACTTTTACTTCTATCTGTTGATGTAATCTATTTTAACCACTTTTACTTCTATCTGTTGATGTCATCTATATTAACCACTTTAACTTCTATCTGTTGATGTCATCTATATTAACCACTTTTACTTCTATCTGTTGATGTCATCTATATTAACCACTTTTACTAGTGACTGAACCAAACTAGAAACGAAAGTGTTTGGGCATTGAACGAAATACCATCATGCACTGTTTGGGCAATGAACATAACGCTGTTGTGCAGGTGGTTTGACTGGTGCTACAATAATTTGCTTTGGGCAATGAACATAGCGCTGTTGTGCAGATTGTTTGACTGGCGCTACAGTATATTGCTTTGGGCA
>JAGDYQ010000033.1:7064779-7074879 GCA_021962125.1 Bulinus truncatus
ACGCCATTGCTAAAGTACAATACATCAGTGCTACACTACAATACATCATTGCTACACTACAATACATCAGTGCTACACTACAATACATGAGTGAATTAAAGTTACCTTTACACGGTTCATTTCGTTTCATTTCATAAATTTATAGATACAATAACATTCACTAATGGGAGTCAGTTCTTTTAATAAGAAATGTAACAGCCATACATAAGCAATATTCTTCTAAAATGGCCTTACTGGTGGATGATAATTAGTAACTCTAATTCACACAGACGTATTTGATGTAGCAGAGGATATTAGATAACAACGTTGTAGATTAAAACTCTATGATATAAGTATACAACTTTATTTTTTTTTTCTTATTTGTATGTCGTTATTTACCAGATTAAGAGTCGAGGTAACAACAGTCTAACATTATATAGACCTTAAAAAGTACCAGAGGTATTATGTGAGAACCTCTGCCCAAAAAAGGGCTGCACCCAATGAGTAGTAGGCTAGGAGAAAGCTAATTGAATCGTCTGTGTTAATCCTCATTGAAAATAATGAAATGAAGGTAAGGTGGTAACCTAGAGAGCGTAATGCACGGTTTCTAGTAGGCAGGTACCTAGGTGACTGACTGGTTTTTCTAACAGCTAGAGAGAATAAGACTATCTATCTATCTATCTATCTATCTATCTATCTATCTATCTATCTATCTATCTATCTATCTATCTATCTATCTATCTATCTATCTATCTATCTATCTATCTATCTATCTTTCTATTCATCCATCTGTTTGTCTTTCTCAGTGCTCGATTTACCGCCGGGGATGCCGGGGATATTCCCGGCACTGAGGACAGCCATCACCGGCTCTGCGGAATTTTTTTTTTATTCCCAGCACTGATTTTTTTTAAAGTCGAGCGAGTACCGGTAAATTTTAAAGTTTAACTTCATAATTTTGTACTGCGTTTCTATCTACCAAATCAATAGAAATAAACGTACAGTAAGAGTTCGGAGTATTTTTTTGTATAAATTATAAATTTATGTTCACTTTTAATTCGTCGTTCGTAAGTCGTAAGTTATCAATCGAAACATTTTATTTTATATAAAAATCTAAACAAAGATTTAAATTAATATTTTTATTTTATAATTTTAAATTATGATGTCTAAAGAGCCGTCTTGCAAAAAAAGTTAACCCAAACAAAGTTGTCTTTTACAAACAAACAGCTGTATTTCAATATCCGTGCAATAATTTGTTATCCCAATTTTAGATTATCCGACATTAATAAGTTTAGTTTGAAGTTGAAATCAAAATACCTAAGTAGTTTTGATGTATTGATAAAATAATGCTTTATTCTGCACGAACTGGATTTATGTTTAATGGTAACACTGAAGTAAAACCATTTGCTCGTAAACAGTGTAATGTAAGCTTTCAAGACTGATTCACAGCTATAAGTCAGATGTTATACAATTAAACCAAAGTGTAATCTAAATATAATTTTTCACTTGATGATGCTGATATTAATACGCTGACACTAGGCGGATCTAGGAACTGGTCCTCGGGAAGGCCAGTATATAGGCCAGGGGATAGTCGACTGTGGGGGTCGTATATCGCCTACCTCAGGAACCGCGCCTGCTCGGGCAGTCATTTATTGCAATTCATAATGCATTTTTTTTTCCTTTTTAGGTTCGGGGACTCCTATATTGCTTCAACAAGTTTATACACAAATCTGACAAAAATAATTGAAGAGCGAGGCTGCATTATTGTCGTTGTACCAATTGATGGTAACTGTTTGTTTACGTCATAATTCATTAGATGTCAAAACATCAAACACTTGCTGTTTATTAAAATGAATGGTACCACTTCAATATTTTGATGCAAAGTTGTATGCCACAATGTGGTTTAGAGACGGATGGCATTCTGCCTGCGATGTAGCCTGCCTCCAGGCAAACCAACAAAAGAATTAGTTATCCAACAACGTCATAATTTGTTTAAATAACTGAAATAATTATGAGTAATGGAATATTTGATTTCAACAAACAGAGAATAAATGAAAAATGTGCATTTTTTGTTTAAACTAAATTCATTGCTTTTCTTATTAATGGGCAGCTTCAAATTTGTTTGAACCAACGTGAGCTATGTTAATTAAGCACACGTTTTCCCCATTTTTTAAAATATATTTTTGTTGGTTTTGTCTATGAAAATAAATTAGTTACTTGTTGGCTCATGGATTCTAAATTGAAGATCCTCAAAAAAATTGTTGGCATCTCGCCGCCGCTGGGGATGCCGGGGATACCCCCGGCACTGAGAATAGACACCCCCGGCTCTGGTTTAGCTTTTTTAGTCCCCGGCTCTGCATAAAGTTTTTTTTATCCCCGGCACTGGTTTTTTTCTTAAATCGAGCACTGGTCTTTCTGTCTGTCTGTCTTTTTCTCTATTAAAAAAAGCGTGCGTGATTACAATATACTGAGCTAAATAATTCTTTAAATTAGCTGATAAATAGCAATGAATATATCAATATAACATAATAGATCTTGACACACCTACTATTATATTTATAGTAATAATAGTTGATATAAATATTTAAATGATACATTGAGTTTTTTTTTTCCGTATTGCACAGACACCTTTTTCATACGTCATTGATCACGTGGCTTAGAAGAAAATTTACATAAAAATTGATATGAAATAAATTTTGTTTTATTAGATTGACATTCATAAAAAGAAGAAATGTTCATTAAATTAGATCACGAAAACAGAAATCTTTTTTCTATTGGTGTTTTGATATTATCCACGAATAGATTCATTGTGAAATTATTGTAGATTTTTTTTTCTCTTTTTGTAAAATTTAACGAAGTGCTGGCTAAAAGATTTAAGTTGTAATATTGACATTCATTCAATATTTAGTTGTATTTTAAACAATATATTCTTTTTGTTTGCTCAAATATTTACCTGAGGTGATGGTCCAATCAGCTAGTGGTAGGTTACTTGTCTCACACACTGTTACACAGTCAGACGTAGGTTACGCGTCTTACTCAATGCTACACAGCCTGAGGTAGGTTACTTGTCTCACTGCTACACAGCCAGAGGTAGGTTACTTGTCTCACTGCTACACAGCCAGAGATAGGTTACTTGTCTCACTGGTACACAGCCAGAGGTAGGTTACAGGTCTCACTGCTACACAGCTATCAGGGCCAGCCGTAGGCCGATTTGACCGATGGCTCTGAATTGGGTCCCGTGCCTGACAGGGGGCCCCGCAATTTACATTTATATTAATAGTAATAATTGTTATTGTAAAAAAAATTAGAATGGGGGCCCCGCAGGCATCTGTTAAATCGGTCGGTTTCCTAGCCCTGCCCAGTTTAGTGACTATTGTTGACTGACACGTATACACAAAAGAACTCCACAAACGGTTGATCTTCACGGTCGACCACTGTGACGTCAAAACGAGGCTTTTGTTAAACCAAGATTTCTTTGTGGTGGGCGAGCGACTGAATGTAATGTAATTGACCTCATTGTCATTCACGTACAGGGCGAACTTGACCTGTCGATGACGTAAAAAGTACTGGACAGAAGAACGACGCTCTTGTCTCTCAGATTCTCACATTCCGATAAAGATACGTAAAAAATATTACTTTTCGATACCCATATCAGTAATATAGTTCTATTACTGGTATCGCGGTGGTTCGCAGTAGTCTATTTCTTATAAATGGGTTTAATATCGATTTCATTTTTTTTTTAATTTTATTTTCTTCATTGTTAAGTCTTCAGTCGAGATATTTTTTTGGAGCTTGCTGAAGCAAAGATAGATTTTTTAATTGGGTAGTTATATACAGTCCTATTAGTTGTTTGATCGGATCTATGAGATTTCATCTTACCTTTGCAGGAGCATCACACACACATAGTCTATCGGTGTAAAATAGAGCTCAAAGCCAAGTCGCCTTTACATTTTCCAAAATATTTGTTATAGACATTTTTTTTAAGCTGGGGGGGGGGTGGGGGTGGACTTAGCAACATAGCTCGAAACAGAGGAAAGACCAGGATCTCACAGCCGTTCAGTCTCGGGGCCTCCCGGCTCTATCACTCTGTCAGCCCGTCCCTGGGCTAGTTCTGTACCATATGCGAAATTGATGACTAGGTGGGAGCTTTGGCTGTGTGCTCAATGGGGGGCTTGGTTCAGGCTGAAAGTGGGTCATCGCAGTCTCTTCTGTGATTACCATATTAAAAAGTAGGCTACTTACGGCCACCCCGTAGGTAAGGGGAAAACCCAAACACTTGTCGGGGGGGGGGGGGGGCTTACGAAATAATTTTTTTTAATAAAGTTTTTACGTACCATGGAGTGTGTTGTGTGTGTGTGTGCGTGTGTGTGTGGAGGGGTTTAAGAGAGCTGAGGAGCCCATCGTTGTCCACGTTTGTCAGGGGCCCCCAGAATTACTGACTGCGGCCCTGTAGGTACAAACAGACACATACCAGTAATCGTTATGAGTTTAGTTATAGGTTAAAAAAAGTGTAGACATGTCGTATCTGACATCATCGAACAACGATTGTCAAATGCGGCTCACAGAGCAGCGCGCGGTTTTTTGAGGTTCTTAATGAACCATTTTTTTTTTATTTATCAATTTACTTTTAATCACTAAATCTTCATAAATTGACTCTAGTGTGCATAAATTATCTATATTTATATATAACAAATCAAACAATCCACAATGAGGCTCACCTTGATCTCATTTATCGTCAAATTCTGAAGCGGATTGTTTGAGTAACAAAAATTACAACTATTGTATAGAAATAAATTTTAAAAAATGTTTTATTGCAAACAGAAACTTAGAGTACACATTTGACGTACATCTACAGTACCATCACAATATTCTGACCAGCCCCGTAGCCAAGGGGGGGAACTGGGGGCCGTACCCCCCCCCCGCTAGGTGTAGAGTGCCCCCCCAGCTGAAAAAAAAAGAAAAGAGGAAAAAAGAAAGAAAAAGTAAAGATGCCCCCCTTGCTGGGTACTGGTGGCCCCCTGCTGACTTTGACCTGGCTACGGGCCTGATTCTGACTATGAATGCAAAGAAATTTTTATGAATACTAGTGGACCGTTTCTTTACAAATTTATGAAATCATTATTTCCGGACATTTTTGTACGTCATTATACAAACGTTGATCGGTAAAAGTAGAATAATATTATAACTCTGCTTCACCCCCCCCCCCCCGGTCCAATCCCTTCCCCTAGATCAGTGATGCTAAAATACTGGCCCGCGGGCCAAATTTGGCCCTTTATGATAATTTTTTGGCCCCCACAAGTTTAAAAAAAAATAACATCTCATTATATTCATACATATATAAACATTATATTTTTGGCCCTCCAAATGTTTTTGGCAGACAATAATGGCCCACAGAAAAAAAGATTTAGCATCACTGCCCTAGATGAATGATACGATCACGACTAATCTGCGCCTACAGATCGGTCGTTCAGCTCCGCCTTAGTACAAATGATGAATCAGTGTCGTTCGCGACCTGCACTTGCACACCCACGCAATGAACCTTCGGCCTTAGTTTTGGCGAAGAAAACGATGCAATGCAATCAAGAGCGTGGGTGGGACTACCTATAAAAGGAACTCGGCTGTGATTCATAGAAGAACGGACAGAAGTAGTGGAGAGTAACGGTCAGTAACCCACAGGTCCGTTGATGCAGCGAGTTCGTTCGTTATAGGCACGTCGCCAAGGATAACACGTAGACTCGTTTCAACTGAATTAGTTGTACGCATAAAGGACGTTGTTTTTTTTGTTTTCACCTGGGCTTATTATATATAACCTGTACATTGTACACTGTGAATAAATCTTATTATTCAACTAACGAACCCACGTGCCCTTTATTGCCTACCTAGAGCTAGTTTGGAAAGTCGTAACAATATAATAAAATTGTCACAGGGTGTCTCAAGAACGAACGCCATGATCACACTTTCATACTAACTCTCATGTCGTCATTATATATGTCAAGTGAGAAGAGTGTAGACGTGACCTCTCATAACCTTTGAATTGTTTGTACAAAACTACAGGTGCACACGTCTCTGACCGCAATCCTCTCGGTCCGAACTCTTCTGTCCAGCCACAAGGACTGTCTATTACCAATTACCAATTTAGCCACATATACTTCTCTTTTATGTTCATCTACTAAACTACAATGACCCCGGTCCGTATCAGCTGAATTCCACTAATCGTTTGTAACAATCAATTATGAACGTGGTAAGTCCCAAAAAACCGCAACTCTACATTTTGTGGTTTACGCCCCTTGTATTCGAGTTTGTGTCGCTTTGATCGAAAATAATTCTATTTTCCTTTACGTATTACTGGTAAGTAAACACATATTTATCTACTGCAATTAATACTTTTGTCTTTATTATAACACATTTTTACTCCAATTGATGTTTTTAAGACTTGAAAAAAAAAACGGCTGAAATAATTGATTAAAGAAAAGCATTTGTTTTTTTCAAAATGTCTTTATGAAAAATACAATAATTCATTCAGTATTACACAAATCGTACATTCAATCGCTAATAGTTAGGCGTAAAATGATAACAAATTCTAAGAATATACTGCCTGGTGATGTCTCATATTTACTGATTATAAAATATTTTCATTGCACTCCTTTCCTGGTCGGCAGAAATAAATTTCATGCACAGACACAACACAATTTTCATTTCAAATTATTGAAGATTACACACCTACACACATCCACACACTCTCTCTCACACATACAATTTATATATAGTTCTTATAAATTTGATTTAGCGATGATTGAAAATCTTTTGGTCAGCTAGAATAAGACAAATACACCCAGTACATCTGCAAATCCATAGGCTGCGAAAAGAAGGGGAAGCATAATATTAATATTTCGAGGAATCGTCTCTACAGACAAATAAAACATGTATTGTGAAATACTAAAATCGCACTGAAGCCTATACATATAGTGACTGTATAAAGACATTCATTAATATAATATATACTTATATGTATACATATATATATATATATATATATATATATATATATATAGTGTAGTGATATGCAGTACTATTAGTGCAGTCGTAACAGTCATTTCCGCCTCTGATCAAGGAACTATACTGAGGTCACTTACGGAAACGAATCAAAAGAATAAAATGCAAATTTCGATTAAATGGGTCCACATCACACTAGATGGTTAAGTCCAATATTGTGTGTAGTGCTTACAAATAGTGCGTATAGTATTTATAGATAGTACGTGTAGCGCTTACATATAGTGCTAATAGTGCTTACAGATAGTGCTATAGTGTTTACATATAGTGCTAATAGTGCTTACATATAATGCTGTAGTGCTTACATATAGTACTAATAGTGCTTACAGATAGTGTAAATACTGATTACAGATAGTGCTAACAGTGCTTACAGATAGTGTAAATACTGCTTACAGATAGTGCTAAGATAGTGTAAATACTGCTTACAGATAGCGCTAACAGTGCTTACAGATAGTGTAAATACTGCTTACAGAGAGTGCTAACAGTGCTTACAGATAGTGCTAACAGTGCTTAAGATAGGGGTAATAATGCGTACATAACGTGCGATAATAGTTCTTACAGATACTGAATAGAGTGGGTAGATTTATAAAAACAAAAGCTCTAATAAAAGAGGAATAAAAAGGAAAGAGATCATCAGAGTGATTATGAACAAACAACATGAGACATTCTACTCATGGATCGCTCACTATACAGAGAAGAATCATGGATATATGATGGTATAAATAATGGTATATATGATGGTAGGGTTATAATAGTTTACTTTAGAGAGAGAGAGAGAGAGAGAGAGAGAGAGAGAGAGAGAGAGAGAGAGAGAGAGAGAGAGAGAGAGAGAGAAATGAATACTTAATTAAAGATACAACAGTATAGCGTTTGGTTTTTAAGGTATTTTTTTTTGTTCAATCTATCTATGCCTGTGTTTATCATATTACCTTTTGGTAGTTTAGAAAATACGGCCATGCTATTTGTGTTTAGAGAGTAGAGGAACTGTGGGAAGTAAGCAGTAATAAGATTCCATTCTGGGGCACAAACATCCCCGTTAAAGTCCACACCTGTGACATAGCTGGCATAGAAAGAGCAATCCTGTTGCTGATCATTCCTGATATTGAACCTTCGGACGGTCTTGTTGGAAGTCAAGCTGATTAAAAATAAAATAATGATTTAACAAAAAAAAAAATCTGATGAAACTTTCCACAATCTATCTACAATCCTTTTTATAAAGTTACCATCATTGATGTATCAAGTTATTATAATGCCGTCACTCTGGGTTAGTCGGAGTTTGTCGTCATGTGTTAGTTGGAAAAAGGCATGTGTTTGTTGGAGTTAGTCATCTGTAAGTTGGAGTAAGTAATCTGTTAGTTGGAGTAAGTTATGTGTTAATTGGAGTAAGTCATCTGTTAGCTGGAGTAAGTCATGTGTTAGTTTGTGTAAGTCATCTGTTAGTCGGAGTAAGTAAGGTCTTGGTTGGAGTAAGTAAGGTGTTGGTCGGAATAATTCATGTGTTAGTTGAAGTAGGTCATGTGTTAGTTGAAGTAGGTCATGTGTTAGTTGAAGTAGGTCATGTGTTAGTTGGAGTAGGTCATGTGTTAGTTGGAGAAGGTCATTAGATGAGTAACTCCTTATCAGTTATGCAGAGTCAAAGATAAATCTTTCCCACCCCTGCCAGAGACATGTTCGTCATTCAGTTTGAATATGTAGTTGCTGGAGATATTTTAGCAGCTAGTTCCCTCCAGCTCCACACACACACACACACACACACACACACACACACACACACACACACACACACACAGAGTTACTCACCCCTTTAAACGAAAATACCCGACGAGGTTGTCGGTCTTCAGGCCTGTCCACGTAGACGACAAAACGAGACTTTGGTTAAACCAGGAGTCCTTTGTGGTGGAGAAGCCATTGAAAGTAATATACCTGACTTCAGATCCGTTTAGAAACAAGACAAACCTCACCTGTGGGCAGTTCACCAGGACAGAATATTGAATCAAAATTATTCTCCGATAAAAGTAGCATAATCATTTTTTTAAGATTAATATCGATTACAGGTATATCGATTGAGATGAATATTAATGTGATAATTGTGTTCAACTTTGAACGGGGGATTTGAGACATGATTTTTAAGAAAATTATTTAGCTTTGGTGAACAATAATGCAGTAAGTTAAAAAAAGAGAAAGGTTTTGATGTTGGGTGATAACATTAGAATGTAGGAAGGTTTTTGTGTGGATGTTGTAACTTTGAAATGTTGTAACTTTGAAATGTTGTAACTTTGAAATGTTGTAACTTTGAAATGTAACTTTGAAATGTTGTAACTTTGAACTGTTGTAACTTTGAACTATTGCAACTTTGAAATGTTGGCATAATGTTGTCACGTTGACGTGATTGTGTAAATGTTAAATATTGACGTATTAGTGATAATATTTCCGTGACATTGAAAATATATAACGTTGACGTGATGGTTTAACTGTATCATGTTGACGTGATGGTATAACTCTCATGTTGACGTGATAGTATAACTGCATCATGTTGACTAGATTGTGTAACTGTATAATGTTAACATGAATCTAAACCTGTTGAATGTTGCTCCACGTATCCAAGAGATAACTTCTAAAATGACGCCTACAGTTGCCCAAGTTATCCAGTCTATAACATCCATTCAGGTGGATAACGGGTTATGCTTACGTCATTGCTGCCTGTATCCTCCCACACAGATGACATATTAATGTTGATGTTTTTCTGCGCTCGGAATACCATAGTCCAACCGTTAAACTGGACTTCAAAAATAAATAAATAAATAAATATATATATATATATATAATCAAGTCCAGCCTACAATAAACTGGACTTAAAACAAAATATAATAAACTATAGTAACTATAATCACACAAATGAACAATGTTGGTGAAAAAATGAATCTTAAACTTTAAAGAATCATAAAATATTTTGTGTTATTTTCACTTTCTTTTCGTTTCCATTTTAAAAAATGTCCAACCATTTTAACAGTATGAAGTAAAAACTTAAAGTATTTGAGTTGTTTCTCACAAAGCTGCTGAATGGACTCTACTCA
>JAGDYQ010000033.1:7075379-7245111 GCA_021962125.1 Bulinus truncatus
TATTTACAGACACAGGACGCAGGGCAGATAATGAGCTTGTAATATTGATAGAGCAGTGGTCGCTGTGGTCATCAATCGGTTGTTGACTGTTTTAAAAATCATACATTCTTATGCTGGGTTTATCTATTTAATGTTATGAGCACAGATTGAGTTTGGGAACCTCATGTATTAGTCGTATAGAAATCAGATGACATTACTTGTAATATTGATGACCAGTTTGGTGACATTATTACCAACGATACCATGGACATTGATGTGTGTTGGCTAGTGACATTACTTAACAGGACCACAATGACATTGATGTAAATAAGTTAGTGACATCATTCATTGGACATTGATGTGTGTTGGTTAGTGGACATCATTACAAACAGAACATTTGACATTGATGTGCTGTTTAGGTGATTATCATTACAAACAGAACATTAATAATTACGTGTGTTGCCGTGGACATCATTACAAACAGAAATAATGGTCACTGATGGGAAGTTAGTAGACACTAATAAACAGAACATTAAACATTGATGTAAAAAAGCTGGTTTAGGTGTACACTATTACAAACATAACATTGACATTGATGTGTGTTGGTTAGTGAACATCATTCATTGGATTTGATGTGTGCTTGGTTAGTGGATACGATTACAAACAGCTACTGGTTACTTACGTAAGTTTTGTTAGTGGCCATCATTAAAAACAACATGGTTATCGATGTGTGTTGGTTAGTGGACGACATCATTATGAAACAGAACATTGATATTGATGTGTGTTGGTTAGTGGAAATCATTACAAACAGTGAACATTGGACTTTATATGTAAGTTGGCAGACATCATTACAAACAGAACATTTATTATTGACAAAGCTGTTGTGTGATCATCTATACGATCGTTGATGCGTGTTGGTTATAATATCATCCACGATTGATGCGTTGGTTAGTGGACATCATTTCAAACAGTACATTGGATATTGATAAAGCGATTATGGAGATCGTCACAATTATTGGACATTGATGCGTAAGTTGGTTATGAACATCATTCATTGAAAATGATGTAATGTCAGCATCATTACAGAAACAGAACATTTGACATTGATGTGTGTTGAAGTGGACAATTACAAACAGAAATATTGACATTCATGTGTTGGTTAGTGGACATGATTACAAACATAACATTGGCCATTGATGTGTGTTGGTTAGTGACTTCATTATAAAAACATTATTATTGATGAAGGATTAGTGACATCATTCATTGGACATGATGTGTGTTGGGCGAAAACACTATCTCTTGACATTGATGTAAAGTAGTTAGTATTGTTCGCTTTAGAAACAGAAGATTTCGACAATGATGTTGATTAGTGAACACATTCATTGGACACGATGTGTGGCGGTTAAAACATCATTCATTGGTTATTGGATTGTGCTGGTTATTGGACATCAGCAAAAGAACATTGGACATTGAGCGTGTTATTAGTGAACACTATTCTCCATTGGACATTAATTTTGTGTTAGTTAGTGAATATTCATTCATTGGACATTACGGCAAGGTGATGATCATTACGAAACAGAACATTGGACATTGATGTGCTGGTTAGTAAACATCATTCATTGGACATTGATGTGTTGGTTAGTGAACACTATTCATTAGACATTACGTATGTTAGTTAGTGTACACTCATTCATTGAAAATTACGTGTGTTTGTTAGTAGACACGGTTCATTGGACATTGATGCGTTGGTTAGTGAACACTATTCCATTGGACATTGATGTGTGTTGGTTAGTGAACATCATTCATTGGACATTGATGTGTGTTTGTTAGTGGACGTCATTAAAACAGTACATTGACATTGGATGTGTTGGTTAGTGGATATCATTACAAAAAGAACATTGGAGATTGATGTGCAAGGTTAGTGGACATCATTACAAACAGAATATCGACATTGATGTGCTTTGTTATGTGTTCGTTCATACAACAGAACATTGGACATCGATGTGCTTGTTAGTTAGTGGACATCATTACAAACAGAACATTGATTATTGATGCGTGTTTTGCACGGACTTCATTACAAACAGAACATTGACATTACGGTGCTGGTTAGTGACATCATTATGAAACGAACAATTATTATTTATATAAAAGCGATTAGTTGATGACTATCTGATACTAATATTGATGTAGCTATTTACTACACTATCGCAAAACAGAACATTGGACTTTGATGTGTTGGTTAGTGGACATCATTACAAACAGAACATTTAATTATCGAAAAGCGTTAGGTTAGGTGGACATCATTACAAACAGTTAATTGGACATTGATGTTTGTTGCTAGTGGATATAAATTCAAACAAGAACATTTGGATATTGATGTGTGTTGGTTAGTAAACATCATTCATTGGACAATAATGTAAGTTGGTTAGTGGACATCATTACAAGCTAGAACATTGGGACATTAAATGCATCTTGTTTAGTAGGCATCATTACAAAACAAAACATTTAATAATGATGTGCTTGGTTAGTGAATACGTCATGCGCCTGCAGACGTATTGACAAATATATTATGACAACATTACAAACAGGACTTATTTGGACATTGATAAAGTTGTTATTGATTATCGCACGTTTGAATCATTATTGACAGCAAAAGTTGCCAGTGGACATCATTTATTTGACATTGATGCGTGTTGGTTAGTGGACATCATTAAGCAAACAGAACATTTGACATTAATGTATCTTGTTTAGTAGCACTATTACAAAAAAACATTGGACATTGATGTGTGTTGGTTAGAGGATTATTACAAAAGAATATTTGGTCATTGATGTGACCAGTTGAAATGGTTGTTCATTGTAGCAAGCGAAACATTGGACACATTGTAAAGCGTTATTTCAGGACATTACAAACAGAACATTTGACATTGATGTGTGTTGGATTAGTGGAGATCATTACAAACAGAACATTGGACATTGATATGTGCTGGGGTTAGTTAACATCATTATTAAACAGAACATTGACATTGATATGTGTTATTAGTGGAAATCATTACAAATAAGAACATTTCAACATTGATAAAGGTTTGTTAGAAGTGATATCAAAACAGTTAATTTGACATCGATGGTTGTTAAGAAGTGGACATCAATTCAGTTAGAAACATTAGATATTGATGTGTGTTGTTAGTGAACATCATTCATTGGATACGATGTGGTGGTTATTAGTGGTCATGACCATTACAAACAGAACATTTGGACATTAATGTATCTTATTTAGTATGGCATCATTACAAAACAAACATTCGGACATTGATGTGTGTCAGTTTAGTGACATCATTACAAACAGAAGATTGACATTGATGGTTGTTAGTGGACAAATACTACAAACAGACCATTGGACATTGATGCGTGTTGTTGAGTGGACTTATTTACAACAGAACATTGGACATTGATATGTGCTATTAGGTAGATCATTTATTTGACATTGAGCGTGTGTTTATTAGTGACATCATTACAAACAGAACATTTAGACACAATGTATCTGTTTTACAGGTACCATTACAAGTATTGGACACGATTCAAAGGCTGATGTTATCATTACCAAAGAAATTGTTGACATTGATGCCGAATTGTTTATGGACATCATTAGAAAAGAACATTGGACATTGATGTTATTGAAGGACATCATTACAAACAGTACATTGACATTGAGCGTGTGTTGATTAGTGAGACCATTATAAACAGAACATTGCGCTATTTCAGATGTTTCTTGTTAGGTAAACATCATCTACGTTAGACACTGATGCGTGTTGGTTATGACATCATTACAAACAGCAAGACGATATTGATGTGTGTTGTTATAGATACCATTACAAACAGAATGATTATCATTGATGTGTTGGTTATTAGACATCAATACAAACAGAACATTGGACACGATAAAGTTGGTTTAGTATCATTCACGGATATTGATGTATGTTGGTTAGTTGACGTGATTACAAATGTTACTGACACTGATGTGCTCAGTTATAGACACTATCACAAACAAAAGTAATGGGACACGACGGTGTGTTGTTATGGACATCATTACAAAACATTGCGAAACGATGATATCACATGTAAGTGAAAACAGTGAACATCATTCATTGGACATTGACGTGTTGCTAGGTGACATGATTACAACAGTACATTTGACATTGATGTGGTTGGTTAGTGCCATCATTTAAACAGAAAATTAACATTGATGTGTGTTGGTAGTTGACATCATTACAAATAGAACATTGGACATTGATGTGCTGGTTAGTGGACATCATTAAAAACAGAATATTTGACATTGATGTGTGTTGATATGGAGAAGACTATTACAAACAGAACACGTAGATATTGATGTGTGTTGTTTAGGATATTATTACAAATGAACATTGCACATTGATGTGGTGTTATTAGTACATCATTACAAACAGAACATTGACATTGATGTGTTGGTTAGGTGACATCATTACAAACAGAACATTGAACATTGATGTGCAGTTGGTTTAGTTTGGATATAATTCATTTATTGATGTGTTTGTTAGTGGACACTATTCATTGTTACTGATGTCTTTGAAAGTAAACATCATCTATTAGATACGATTTTAAAGTTGGTTATTGACATCATTACAAATTATGAAATAATGGAAATTGATGTGTGTTGGTTAGTGAACACCATTCATTGGACATTATTGATGTGCTGGTTTAGGGAACATCATCGTTTGAATATGAAAGTGGCGAGGGCATTTGCTGCAAAATAATTATTGGACATTGATGTCTGTTGGTTAGTGACACTTTTCAAACAGAGCAGTATTTGACATTTAGGTGAAGCGATTAGTAAACATTATTCATTGAAATTGATGGGTATAAGTTAGGTGGATGATCATTAAACAATATTTGACATTGATGTGCCGATATGGACATCATTACAAACAGAACACTGGACATTGATGTGCGTTGTTGAAGGTATTGTCACAAACAGAACGATTGTAGCATTGATGGTGCTGGTTTTAGACATCATTACAAATGTAATAATGGACATTGATGCGTTATCAAAGGGAACATTATTCATTGGAAATTGATGTATTAGTTAGTGAACACCATTCAATGATAATGATGTGCTTGTTGGTGTGTTATCATCTATTGGACATTGATGTGTTGGTAGTACATCATTAAATGGTATAAAGATTAACATTGATGTGAGTGGTTAGTGGACATCATTATAAACAGATTATTAACATTGATGTGTTGTTAGTGGACATTATAGAACAACAAGTTGTGTGTGCATTTCGATACGATGTGTGTTGGGTTAGTGAAACATCATTCATTGACATTGATAAAGCTGTTGGTGGACAATTACAAACAGTACATTGGACATTGATTTGTGTTGGTTAGCAATGATCATCTATTGGGATACTTTGATGTATATTTAGTGAACATCATTCATTTATCACGATGGTGCAGCATTATGTATACTCATTCATTTGACATTGATGTGCTGGTTATTGAAAATCATCATTAATGGATACGATGTGTCGTTGGTGTGATTATTACGTAAACAGCAATATTGATAATGACAAAAAGCTGTTTAGTGGAGATCATTACAAACAGACCATTGACATTACGTGTGTTGGTTAAAGGTGATATGGATTACCAAGAGAACATTGACAATGATGTGCGTAGTTTAGTGACATCAATGTGCCAACATTGGAGCATTGATGCTTTAGAGTTATGACATCATTAAAAGGAATATATTGATATTGATAAAGCGATAAGTGGAGATCATTACAAATGCGAAAATATCGGTCGATGAGTGTTGGTTAGTAGACATCATTACAAACAGAACATTGGACATTGATGTGTGTTTAGTTAGTGTGAAATATCACCATTAATATTGATGTGTTGCTAGTGGACATCATTACAAACAGAACATTGGACATTGATGTTATTAGGTGGATGATTATTACAAACAGAATTACTGTACATTGATGTGCGTTGGTTGAAGTTGCATCATTACAAATGAGAACATTTAGACATTAGATGCGTTGGTTAGTGGACATCATTAAAACAGAATATTTGACATTAGATAAAAGTTGATGAAGTGAAGACTATTACAATGAACACTGACATTGATGTGTTGTTTAGTATGATATTATTACAAACAGAACATTGTACATTGATGTGTGTTGGTTTGTGGACATCATTACAAACAAACACGACATTGATGTGTTGATTAGTGCAAACATTATTCATTGGAAATTGATGTGTTGGTTAGTGAACACATTCATCGGTAACATGTGTGTTGGTTAGTGAAAACACACTTACTATTGACATTACGCAAAAGCTAAGAGGACATCATTACAATGTTGAGCTGATATTGATGTGCTGCTAGCATCATTAAGCAAACAGATTATTGACATTGATAAAGTTGGTTAGTGGATGGCAGAAACACCATTTGTATTTATGTGTTGGTTAGTGAACATCATTCATTGGACAATAGATGTGTGTTGTTTGGTGATGATCATTACAAACAGCAGCATTTCGACATTGATTTGTGTTGGTTAGTGAAATGATCGGTCTATTTGGACATTGATGTTGGTTATAGATCATCTATTGACACGATGCGTGTTGAAGTTAGTGACATCATTCATTTGACATTGAGCAAAGCAGTTATTGAACATCATTAGCTGACACGTTGATGTGTTTGTTAGTGACGCACATACAAACAAGATTATTATCAATGTATACAGTATCATAAACAGACCATTGGACATTATCGATGTGTGTTGGCTATGGACATGATTACTAACAGAACATTGGACATTGGTGTGGTTTATGGACACTATTACAAACAGAACATTGGACATTAGATGTCGTAGGTTAGTGGACATCATTACAAATAAAACTTTGACTTTGATGAGTGTTGGTTACATATCTTTACAAACAGTAGTGACTGACATTGATATGTTGGTTAGTGACATTATGAACAAATAACACATTTGATATTATGTTGCTTTAGTGACACTATTAAGCAAACAGAACATTTGTTGTTGAGACAAAGCGTTAGTACGATCATTGGAGTCATATTTGACATTGATGTGTTGATATGGACATCAGCATTACAAACAAATACTTGGACATTGATGCTGATGTTATTAGTAGACATTATTACAAACAAAACATTGGAGTTACTATTGATGTGTGTTGGTTAGTGGAATAATTATTGGCGATTATTGGACAGCCGATGCAAGCTGTTAGTAGCATCATTGAAAACATATTTGATATTGATGTGTGTTGATTGAAAAGAATGACTACAACAGAACATTGACATTGATGTGTGTGGATTAGTTGACATCATTACAAACAGAACATTGGAGACAAAAAGGTTGAACATTATTCATTATATTGATGTTGGTTAGTGGATACCATTACAAACAGAACATTGACTAATGATGCGTGTTGCTAGTGGACATCATTACAAGTCGAACATTGAAATATTGATGCAGTTGATTAGTTGACATAATTCATTGAACATTGATGTGTGTTTGTTAGTGACATCATCTATTGTATTAGATGCCTCTTTGTGTGATGACTATCATTCGCTTGACATTGATGTGTTGGTTAGGTGGACATCATTACATTTGAAACAATGGCTACTTGATGTGCATTGTTAGTGGACATCAATACAAACAATATGTTTGATATTGATGTAGTCGTTATAGTGGACATCACATAAAATAGGAACATTGGACATTGATGTGTGTTGATTAGTGAAACATCATTCATTGGATTTTACGTCTTTTTAGTGGACTTCATCTGTTAGATATTGATAAAGCTGCTGGTGAACTTGTCTTATTGGACATTGATGTGTGTTGGTTAAAGAAATGATCATTCATTGGATACTGATGTGTTGTTTGTGGTGAACGTCATTCTTTGGACATTGATGCAAGTTGCCAGTGGACATCATTCATTGGACATTGATGTATGTTGTTTATACACTATCTGGCTGGACATTGATGGGTGTTTGTTAGTAACATCATTCATTAGACATTACGTGTGTTGTTAGTGAACATCATCTATTGCACATTGATGTTTTATGTTAGTGGTAATGACTATTCATATTGACATTGAAGTGTGTTGGTTAGTGACATCATTACAAACAGTAATATTGGTCAATGATGTATGGTTAGTATACTCATTATAACAAAACTGGACTTTGATGAGGTTGGTTAGTGGACATCTTTACAAACAGAACATCAATAATGATATAAAGGTTAGTGGACATTATAACAAAATGGTATGGAATGATTTTGGGACATGACGAAACAGGTTAGTGGATATCAAATAAAAAGGAATATTTGACATTGATGCTGTATGATAAGTGGATGTTATCATTACAAAAAACAACATTGACATTATTAGCATGGTTAGTGATTCATTACAAACAAACATTACGATTATTGATGTGCTGGTTAGTGGACATCATTGTTAAAATGGGATTATTGATATCGATGTTGCCAGTGGACATCATTGAAAATTGTTAATATTTGGATAATGATGCAGATTTAGTTGACATCATTGCAACAGAAACACGGACATTGATGTGCTGTTATAGCGATCATTCAATATTGATAAAGTTATTAGGTACATCATTACAACAGAACATTTATTATTGATGTGTTGGTTAGTGGACATTATTTTCATAAACAGAACATTACATTGATGTGTTAGTGACGATCATTACAAACGGCAGAACACGTGGTTGATGTGTAGTTATTATGACACCATAAACAACATTATCATTTACGTGTGCTGATTAGTTGACATAATTCATTGAACATTGATGTGTGTTTGTTAGTGGACATCATTCATTGGACATTGATAAATTTTTTTAGTGGACATCATCTCATTGGACATTGATGTGTACAAGTTGGTGCAGATCATTACAATTAGAAACACGCATTGATGCGTTTGTTAGTGAGCTCATTGTAAACAACATATCGGGACATGATGTGCCTACTAGTGGACATCATTACAAACAGAATCATTTATTACTGACGTGCTGATTATATCATTCATTGAAGATTGATGTATGCTATTAGTGAACATCATCTGTTTGAACATTGATGCGTATTGCTAGATATTTTATTATAAACAAGAACATTGGACGTTGCTTTGATGCAAAAGCAATAGTGACACCATTACAAACAGAACATTGAGACATTTATTTAGAGTTGGTTAGTGGACATCATTACAAACAGAACATTGACATGTTGATGTAAAGTTGATTGTGGACAATCATTCATTGACATTGATGTATGCTGGTTAGTGGACATCATTCATTGGACATTGATGTGTGTTTAGTGGACCATCCATTGGTTACGAGGTGTTGTTGAAGAACATCATATTCATTGCACATTGATACTTGCCGTTATGAACATCATTCATTTGGACAATATAAAAGTGTTAGTATCATCATTACAAACAGAAGACAGGACATTGATGTGTGCTGTTGTTATCATCATCTATTGACATTGATGTGTGTTGTTTAGTGAACATTACCGTCTTATTGACATTGATGTGTGTTAGTGGACATCATTCATTTGACATTGATGTGTGTTGTTTAGTGAACAGCATTTATTGGACATTGATGTGTGTGTTGGTTAGTGTGAACATCATTGTTAATATTGATGTGGTGTTTGAGAGTGGCGTTTATAATTGTAACAGAACATTGGACATTTGATGTGTGCTGGTTAGTGGACATTATAACAAACAATACATTGGACATTGATGTGTGTTAGTGACATCATTACAGACAGAACATTGGACATTGATGCGGTTAAGTAGTATGATCATTCATTACTTGTATTACTGATGCGGTTTTTGTTGGTGACATCATCTGTCAGAAGATTGATGTGTCTTGTTTAGTGAACAGCATTTATTGACATTGATGCAAAGCTGTTATTGAACATCATTTATTGGATTATTTTCGATGTGTTTGTTAGTGACGTCATTACAAACAGTGTTACTGGACATTGATGTATGCTATAGGACATCATTACAAACATTCATTGACATTGATGCGTTAAGCGCAATGAAAATCATTATTGTAATAGTATATTAATACTTAGCGTGTTGGTTAGTGGAACATCATTACAAACAGAACATTGACATTAATGTGTGTTGGTTAGTGGACATCATTGATAACAACAATGTAATGATGCGTTGGTGCAGCACATTGTCAATAGACCATTGACATTGATGCGTTGTTTAGTGGAAATCATTTGACAATCAAGTACATTGGACATCGATGTGTGTTGATAGTGACATCATTACAAACAGAACATTTGGACATTGATGTGTTAGGTTAGTGATTACTCATTACAAACAGAACATTGACATTGATGTGTATGGCGGACATCATTACAAACAGACCATTGGACATTTGATGTGTGCTGGTTAGGTGAAATCACATTTACGACTATCGGACATTGATGCGTTGGTTATGGTATCATTACAACAGTGGCTATCACTGGATAATGGATGCGTTAGTTAGTGACATCATTCTTTATATTGATGTGTGGTTTGTTAGTGTGATGAACACCACAGATATCCATGTGTGTTGGTTGGTGAACATCATTCAATGATTACTGATGTGTGTTGGTTAGTAAACATCATTCGTTTGGGATATCGATGTGTGTTTAGTGGACGTCATTACAAACAGTGATGAAATATTTGATGTGTGTTGCTGATATGATATCATTGCAACAGAATGTATTTGGACGTTGATGTATGATTAGTGAACATCACTTTTTGGATTTTGATGTTTGTTTAGTTGGAATTTGTCTACAACACGATGTGGTGTTGGTTAGTGGACCTCATTCATTATTATCGATGTGTTATTAAAGAAACATCTATTCATTGACATTGATGTGTTGGTTAGTGGACGTCCTTCTTTGATATTGATGTGTTGGTTATTGGACGTCAATCGACATTGATGTTTGTTGCTTAGCAGACATCATCATTGGACATTGATGTAAGGTCGATTATGGACATCATTCAGTGAACATTGATGTGTGTTTGTTAGTGGACATCATTCATTGGACATTGATGTGTGTTATTAGTATTGATCATCTATTACATTGATGTGTTGCTTAGTGGACATCATTACAAATGAACATTATTAATGTGATGTGTTGTTAGTGGACATCATTACAACAGATCACGACATCGATGTAAAATAGTGGACATCATTAAAACAGTATTTTCGACATTGATGCAAAGTTGCTAGTGGAGCATCGTCATATATTAATGATTAGGACATTGATGTGTGTTGCTAGTGGACATCATTCCACGACATTGATTAGTTTTGTTAGTGAACATTATCTATTGACATTGATGTGTTGTTTAGTGAACAGCATTCATTAACATTGATGTGTTAATATTGGAACACCGTTTATTGACATTACGGGCGTTTAGTGGACGTCATTATAAATAGTACATACGACATTGCAAGCTGGTTATAGACATCATTACAAACAGACTATCAGATATTGATGTGCCATTATTGAAAACTATTACTAACAAAGCATTAATAATATAAATGGTTAAAGAGCCATCGTCATAAACAGAATGATTAGACATTGATGTGTTGGTTAGTGGACATCATTAATAATTAAAAAGATTAATACTGACGGTGTTGTCAGGTGTGACACTATTACAACAGAATATTTTCAGATATTGATAAAGCTGTTGAGGACATCATTTATGTAAACAGAATGACGGGACATTGATGTGTTGTCATAGGACATCATTACAAACAGACCATTGGACATTGATGCTGGTTAGTGGAAATCATTACTAACAGAACATTGACATTGATAAAAGGTTAGTTAATGATCCACGACATTGATGTTATTAGTAACATCATTCATTGGACATTAAATGCCGTTAGTGCACATCATTTACAAACACATTGGACATTGATGTGTTAGTTAGCGGACATCATCATTATATATATGTGTGTCATGTTAGTAGATATCATTATTTGTCATTTATTGATGCGTGTTGATTAATGAAATATCATTGATTGGACATTGATAAAAAGGGTTAGTGACATCATCTTCTAGACATTAGATGCAAAGCCATTAGCAGGACATCATCTGGACATTGATGCGTGTTGGAGTCAAGTAAACACCATCTAATACGATGATGGTGTTGTTGAAAACATCATCTGTCAATATGCGTTTTGTTAGTATCATTACAAACAGTACATTGGACATTGATGAAGGTTAAAATACATCAGGTGATCGATCAGATATTGAAATAAAACAATATTGACTCAATATTGTTTTAGGGTGTAAACAGTTGCTAGGTAACATGTACAGCATAAAATATAGACAAGCAATATAGAAAGTATATTTGAGTATTGATAAATATGAGATTTTCTTCTTGATGGCTGTAGAGAGTTTCCACGAATACAATCTTAAGTTTCAGTTCATGTGTTCAGTGTGATGAGGTAGCATACGCAGAATTCGAAGTTCTTATGATAATAAACTAGGTCCGCAAAGAGACAAAAGGTCCACATTATGATTATTATTTTCTTTCTTTTCTTCAACTATCTTGCTTGATAGTTTAAATCTTACCAATAGATATTGTAGCCTGATCGCCAGGACGTGTAGTCTGATTTCTAGACGGTGTTGTCTGGTCGCCAGGACGTGTGGTCAGATTGCTAGACGGTGTGGTCATATTAATTAACTAGGTCTGTGTCCCATGGTCGGAAAAGGTCTACTAATGGAATCAGGGTCACTTTGTTGTACAAAAGACCATTGATTCCCCTTTGAATGTGTCCACGTCCGCCTCTGGAAAACAATGTGTTCATGTTATATTTCAATGCAATCAACATTGTTGAGGATCATATTTCCATGTGGAAAATCTTGAGCGGCTTCTAATGTTTTGAGTAGTCAATGCAACTATAAAGCCAGCTCAGAGCTTCACAGAGCTTCAAGGATGCTCCAAAAGGCCGAAAGTAGATAGCCTTATAGGACCTCCACAGAGAGATGAGAAAGGTTCATGAATGTAAATGCAAGTTGGAGATCTAGCAACGATGTTTAGTACAGTATCCTCAACATTCCGTCAACTGATCTGTGGAAGCCTGGATTTAGGAAATATTTTACATTTATACATATACTAGCTGTACCCTGCAAAACCTTTGCATATAGTTATATCCCCTTAGGTTTGATAGGTAGGCTGTTATTTTTTGTTTCCAAGATCCGATTTTTTCATATTTCATGTATTTTAAACAGAATATCTTTATTTCTCAATTAATCTACAGAGCACAAATTCACACATATTATATATATATATATATATATATACATATACAGGAAACTGTATACAATCTTTTCTTTAAATTGCTTCTTTTATACTAGGTTCGTAATTTCATATTTTCATATTGTTATTATCAGTCAAACCAACATTAGCCGGTTAGCAAACACGGTCTTGTCATATTTATCGTCAAGCTGTGAAAGATGTGGCCAAAAAAAATTATATGTCACTAATATCAATCGGAAAGAAATAAAGCAACTAATCTTAAACCCTAACCCTCACCAAAAAAAAAATAATAAATCAAATTAAAAAGTGAAGTTCCTTTAGCTTTAAAGGACCATCGGGGTAAGGGAGTGGTAATTATCTGCTTCAACCACTATAAATTGGGATTGCTGGTGTGGTTTTTTGGTATCAATCGTTTGGCTTTCGCCTTTACTTCCTCAACTGGTTGGCACCATTAATGTTGGTAGATTGTGACGAACCAACTTTCATGGGACGTGAGCACATTCCATTGGTTGAACCCAGACCTTATGATCGATAATCGAATATCTATGTCATAGTGGCCATCTGTCCCGCTTATTTATACATATAAAACAGCTACAAAATATGCAATAATTCAGCGGCAACTGAAATTAATATAATAAAGTAAACTAAGCTTCTCTTTGTCTTTGTTTGTAGCGAATATCTATCAGCCAAAGTAAGAAATAGCTACCATGTCAGCCTGATATTAATACTAAGTGGAGACTCTGTCTGAGCTTTACACTGGAGGCGCCTCAAGGGACTGATGTCAATATCCACCCTCTTCCCATTATCTACCTGCCAAAGTAAACCATCGTGCTGGACACTTTGTATACCCATAATCTTAAGAAGTTTGTTTAGCTTTGACGCCCTTGACATATCTTTATCCCCCCTACTGGCCAGTACCAGCGGGGGCCATACTTTACAAAACGCCTCGTTCTGAGATCATTGCAGCCTAGACGAAACTTCAACATATCGGTTGATGTAGACTTTCTTCATTATCTCTACGATGTACTTTTTATTTTGTACGTTCGAAATCGGTAATACCTGAACAGGTTGAGAGGTACAAATTTTGTATGATTCCGGTCAGTTCGCCTGAACAATTCAACGGTGATATGATAATTTTGATCACTTGCAATATTCAGTTAGCTCTTCGTCGTGTAATAGCATTGGTAACACCTATGGTGAAAATCTGAAACAAAAAAATGAAAATCAATGAGTCGATAGCGGAGATTCAAAGAGTGAACTTACTGTGATCAACTTTATTTCCTATATAAACTATATATATATATATATATATATATATATATATATATATATATATATAAAATATACTTTATGACCATGCGGACTATTGTGGCAAAAGAGCATATAGGATACTTCGAAAAATATGGATAAGCAAGAGCTTAATAATCATATCCTGCCCAAAGTTTACCATTAAAACACTTTTTTACTTCAATTTATAACGGATAATGTAATTTAATTAAGCTGGGTAGTACGAAGGTCGAATAATGGTCTCAAGGCGGATTGTTGATAGTCTACTGCAACAAACAACAACTATATGTCAACCAGGCAGCGACCGATAATCGGATCGGTATCGGTATCGGACCGATATTGGCACTATCGGTTAATATCGGATCGACCGATTTTTGTAGGGAGCGACCGATAGTTGAACCGATATTGGCACTATGGGTTAACTATCGGACCGGTCGTTTTTTGGCTGCCGATACATTGTTTTTTCACAACAGAGTTGCATAAAAAAAAATCCGTAAATAACCCAATTCTATAACCAGATTTAAAAAAAAAACGAAAAAAAAAACCCGCACACAGAAATTGTCACGTCCACAAAAATTGCATCAGCGATATGACCTTGAAACAATAGGATTGGCATTTCTTAATTCTAATGTATGACATTGAATGATACAATTAGTGAACATCTGTGTATTTTTTTTGGGATGGGAAGTTGGGGGGGGGGGATAAACAAAACTTACGCGTGGGCGAAGTGTTACGAAATATGACAGGGAAAGGGTGAACATGGGTTGACATATGTCATTAGCTGTAGCACGAGAAAAACACGTGTTTGGCATTGTTGTTGATTAAAAAAAATATCGGTATCGGAAAAATGCTGGGGAAAAATATCGGTATCGGACTATCGGTAAAAAGGCATATCTGTCGCTCCTTAATGTCAACTATTAGATGTGAAAGATGGTGCTTATGTCATGAATAGTTTCCCCACAAAAGACAGATTTTTAAAGGAAAGGATAAAGTAAATAATATACGAATATATATATATATATATATATATATATATATATATATATATATAAAGCAATATACACACAAAGGAGGCTATGTGCAATATTCTTCATTTCTCCAAAATAAAAAAAAAAGATTTTTTTCTCTATTTATGGAGTCTCTGTAAGGATGGGATACTTATCTGTTAGAGGCTATTACTCTCTTTGGTACGCATGGCCGGATTTAGACTTAATAATGCCCTAAGTTATTTGAGATATTGAGCCCAGTATAAATCCAGATATCATATGCCAGTAGCGATTATTTAAGTTGATATAAACATTGCTCACTCGGACAATTATTTTTAGGCCTCCAAGAAAGTGGTGGCCCAAGGCTATATTTCGTGTAGCTTATACGTAATTCCTGCACTAATGAGACGGTGTTTGCAGCGCCCTTTTTTATCACCACTATAGCCGATCGTGCATTGGCAATTGAGGCACCGCGAGAAACATGTAGAGAACTTAAATCATGACTTGAAAAATTTTCTAGGTTCACAACTAAGATCGAATCTGGAATCCACGGGTCAACAGTTAAGTGCTTTACCCGCTGGGCAACTCGATAACAATATCTGAAATATTTCTATGAAATAACTCATCTATCGGGTAGCGAGACGGTGGTAAGGCAGAGCTCTCCACTGACGGTTCCCGGTTCGACTTTTGTAGGGTCTAATCGATGCCATGAAGTTCAATTGGCATTAAAGTGAGAACAAGAAAATCGCTATGAGAACTTAAGGCTGCTGGAATTTGCACAAGTCATAATTTGTTTTAAGCCAAACAACTCCATTTAACTTCAATTTTGAAACTGTACAACAATGAATCATAAATAAAATACCTTTAAATCGTTTTTCTGTTTTAACTTATTTGTTTCTTCCATCGTGAGAGTTTTATTTGTTGATTCTCCATCGGTTATTAATATAATGAAATCTGCCACATCAGGCCGATCACCTTTTAGTGGAGACAAGATATCACCATTGGTGACTTGAAGAGCCAAGTTTGTATAGGTGGAGCCATAACTGGAAAACATAATTGAATTATTCACATTCAATCAATGGAATGCCCAAACACATAATTTATACATCTTTACTGAAAACATTTCTCTAGTAAAATACTTACATATATTCCATTCGAGATACTTCCATAATCTTTTCATCTTTTTTCATGTTATCATTGAGATACGACACAACCTGAGCTTCAGTTGAGTAGCGAACGAGGGCAACCCTGATATAGTCTGGATCGATAGGTAATGGATTTAATATATTTTCTATGAAATTGATACATACTTTAAAATTTTCTTTGCCAACACTTTTAGACGTGTCCAAAATAATGACTAGGTCTAGCTTTCCTTTTGTACAATCTGAAACGAATTTAGATCATAAAATAGATCAAGAAATAACTAAACATTTTTTGTATCACTTTTATAACTTAGGCGATTTTTTAAAAATATGATGAATTTAGCCGAAAAATGGTTTTACACTCGTCTCGAGTGTCGATGTTAGGGTCAGTTTAATTCCCGATGTTTATCGCGCGATTCTTTTCCACTCTTTGTGTACTCTAAAGTCTCTAATCATAATTCAATGTTGACATTTTTCAGATTTATAGACTTTTTTTATCATTTCAAACAATAAAAAACAATAAATGTAAAAACAAACAAACAAAGCTTTACGTGTAGGACCCGAAATCAAATTGAATATGGTTAGGCATGCTGCCAACCATGCTGTTCATTATTGTGCTTTGCCTACAGAAAAATATGAATGATTAGCTTACACTTCACCTGACGCGATGATCTTAGAACTAAAGAAAACAAACTAAAGTGGTGTGCAAACAGCCATTAATTTAGATTGAAAATAGAAGATAAGAAAAATACAAATTGTTTAATAATCTTATTAGTCTAGCTAAAATACATTCACAGTGAGAAAACAAAAGGTTAAGTTTTAAAAGATAAAAAAAAAACTTGATTGTACCAATAGACATTGTGTCCGTACTTAGACAAGCAGTAAGTATAAATATCGTGTTTGCCTAAGGGGGCTGTCCATTAATTACGTCAACAAAATAGGGGGGAGGAGGGGGAGGTCAGAAAATTTTTGACAATTGTTGACAAGGGACAGGGGGGGAGAGGTCAAGAAAAGTTGACGTCAACAATGTTACTTTTTTTAAAAATTTAATATAATTACTTAATAAAGGAAAATTAAGCAGCGGTTGTAGTCCTGTGTTATACACACTCGCTTAACATTCAGTATTTTAATTAAACTAACTATATTCCTACTAATTTTGCCACATAAACATTTTGGAAGCCACCTTTTTTAGGGGGGGGGGGTAATCAAATGTTGACGTACTTTTATAGGGGGTCTCTGGAAGTTTGACAAGTTGTTGACAAGGGGGAGGGGGGAGGTAAAAATCGCCAAAAATTTGTTGACATAAATAATGGACAGCCCCTAACAACACTTTATTTTAAACAAATCAACGAAAATAAAACAAAATACAAGATATCTTTCGTAAGGCTGATCAGACGTTATCAAACATTTGTCGGGTAAAAAATTCGATATTATTAGAGAATGGCCTAGAATTATGTGAAATGAGATGATTGATACTTTAAGGGGGAAGAAAATTAAGGTTTTCTTTAGACAACATTTACCTGTAGGGTATGTCTGAATTGTTGACAGAGAAGCTTTATCAGTAGGATCAGCTGATTGTTTGGAATGATCAACTGATTGTGTTGAGCGATCAGATGATTGTGTGGAATGATCAAATGATTGCGTTGTGGAGTCATATGATTGTGTTGTAGAACCTGATTGTGTTATGGAGTCATTTGATATTGTTGTGTAGTCATATGATTTTGTCGTGAAGTCATCTGATTGTGCTGTGGATTCATCTGATTGTCTTGTGGAGTCATCTGATTGTGTTGTGGAGTCATCTGATTGTGTTGTGGAGTCATCTGATTGTGCTGTGAATTTATCTGATTGTGTTGTGGAGTCATCTGATTGTGTTAGGGATTCACGTAATTGGGTTGTGGAGTCATCTAATTTTGTTGTGGAGTCATCTGATTGTGCTGTGGAGTCATCTGATTGTGCTGTGGAGTCATCTGATTGTGCTGCGAAGTCATTTGATTGTGTTGTGGAGTCATCTGGTTGTGTTATAGAGTCCTTTGATTGTGTTATGGAGTCATCTGATTGTGTTGCGGAGTCATCTGATTGTGTTGTGGAGTCATCTGATTGTGCTGTGAATTTATCTGATTGTGTTGTGGAGTCATCTGATTGTGTTAGGGATTCACGTAATTGGGTTGTGGAGTCATCTGTTTGTGTTGTGGAGTCATCTAATTTTGTTGTGGAGTCATCAGATTGTGCTGTGGAGTCATCTGATTGTGCTGCGAAGTCATTTGATTGTGTTGTGGAGTCATCTGGTTGTGTTATAGAGTCCTTTGATTGTGTTATGGAGTCATCTGATTGTGTTGCGGAGTCATTTGATTGTGCTGTGGAGTCATCTGATTGTGTTGTGGAGTCACGTAATTGGGTTGCGGAGTCATCTAATTTTGTTGTGGAGTCATCTGATTGTGCTGCGGAGTCATCTGATTGTGTTGTGGATTCATCTGATTGTGTTATAGAGTCATTTGATTGTGTTGTGGAGTCATCTGGTTGTGTTATAGAGTCCTTTGATTGTGTTATGGAGTCATCTGATTGTGTTGTGGAGTCATTTGATTGTGCTGGGGAGTCATCTGATTGTGTTGTGGAGTCAATTGTTTGTGTTGTGGAGTCACGTAATTGGGTTGTGGAGTCATCTGATTGTGTTGTGGAGTCATCTGATTGTGCTGCGGAATCATTTGATTGTTTTGTGAATTCATCTGATTGTGTTATATAGTCATTTGATTGTGTTGTGGAGTCATCTGGTTGTGTTATAGAGTCATTTGATTGTGTTGTGGAGTCATCTGATTGTGTTGTGGAATCATCTGATTGTGTTGTGGAGTCATCTGATTGTGTTGTGGAGTCATCTGATTGTGCTGTGGAGTCATATGAATTTGTTGGTTGGTCATCAAAATGCTTAGTCTGCTGAACTGGCTGTAACTTGTAATCTTTTAATTGGGTTGTGCCTTCACTTTTTTGTGCTTGCTCATTAGTGTATTCCTCTGAATTTCTCGATTGTGTCCCCTGTTCAGATGAGTGTGTAGAGTGACTAGGCGATTGGCTAGCCTCATCACTTGATTGTATCGTCTGCCAAATTGACTGTGTAGATAGTCCACCATGTTGATCGGTGCTTGTCAAGTCAAATATTTCACTTTCTGAAAAAAATATAACTTGTAGATCAAACACCAACGTAAATTTTTGCCCCCTTATATTTCAAGTACTAGCTATCAAAACATCACGCATTTTTTAAATGCTTTATCTTGTTATTTCTTAACTTTCTATTTTGTAAATGTATACCTTTAATCAAGTTTAAATCTTAAATTTTGTTTTCTTCTCACAGTCTATTTTGAATTTGAAGCAAGTGTTCAGAAACATTCGTTACAAATAACTTCTTATTATAAATTATTGAGTAGTAACCGTTTTTTTTACTCAGCTTTATATTTGACGTAACATATTTTTTTTCTAGATACCATTTTCTTGTTAAATCGATGTGTATCATGATGGTTCATTTGTTGTGTATTAGTTTGTGAGTTGTGCAGCAGAATATTTGCTGTCATAATATTTTATGTGGGTGTGAGAGCTGTGTTGGGTCAGTTAGCGTGTGTTTGAATGGCATGGCGTGGGCTCGATCGTGAAAAGGTTGGAAGATCAAAGTCGTGAATGGAAAGTGACCGGAGTGACCAGTGTGACCAGTGGAGCATGGCTGTATTTGTCTGAGATCAGGGGGTTTAGGAGGGAAGGTGGTTGTAGGTGAACGTGGAAAAGGGAGTTAACGGACAATAAGGAGTTTATCGTCGTATGGGACAGTTGCTAGTTGACCAGTGTAAGAGTTGGGCATTAGTGACTATACTATTTGTCTGGACTTTATTGTTATTTTGTCGTCATTCTTTGTTTTTAGATTTGATGGATTAAACTTATATTTTTTCGTTTTTATGAATACATTGTTCCTATTACTGATTGGATTTTGAAGTTACACTGTTGTGTATTAGCGAGTGTTTTCCCAAGTGTCATTTGCTGCGTGGTATTCAAGAGGCAGTTAGGATGTTTATCTTAAACAATGCGGACATATTATGAAGTATTGACGAAGGAGATAAATTAGAGGCCCAACAAGATCCTGTACACAACACATTGGTATTTGTAAGGATGTACAATTGTACATAACAATATCTTAAGAAATATCTTCTTTACCATAAATTAATGCCTAAACACATATAAGTTCAAATAAACTTGCCGTTATTTATAATCTAATAACTATTAAAAAAGAAATAAGCAAAGAAAAGTAAATATTTTATAACCTGTCTCGCTTTTGTTTAAGTTACTTTGGCGGGTAAAACAAAAAAACAAAGTAAATTTTAAACAGATAAAAACATGCTCATAGTCATAACCATGACAAATGAAATGTTTTCTTAAAAAAAAAAACAACTATTTTTGAGCCTTATATCAAAATATGTTCTCCCTAGAACAGCTGCAACAAGCTGATCCCTGGTTGCGAAGTGGCGGCCTCTCAAGGGATCCTTGAATTTGGAAAGAGCCAAAAGTGTTGGGGAGGGGGCAATTCAGGGAAGTAGGGTGGTGGGGTCAAGACGTTCAGGCCAGATTCTTCCAGTCAACGGACTGTGGACTTAGCCTATTGAGCTGTGGTGTTGTCTTGCTTCTTGTAGGGCACCAAGGAGTGACACGTACGAATTCCATCGAAAACGTCTGGCAGGTACATCTCAGGATACCAGTCCACTTTCACTGTCTTGTCACAGTCACTGTCGCCTTTGGTTTCAGAAAGACGGCAGCAATCATGAGCACGATCAAGGCCGCGCGAATGCCGCTGGACCCTGGTACGACAGCACCCGTACGGTCCTGTGCCCTTCCATCTTGCAGAGAAATTGCGAAAAAAAAGAAGCTTTTAGTAATGTAGAAAGGAGGGGAAGAATGTCCGAATCGGCTGGGAGCTCGAAATATATTGAAGTCTGCGCGTAATCACGTCACCCCATGTATGTTTATTGTAACCAGTAAAGCAATGTTTCTGTTAATTGGATTATTGGATATATGATCGTCTGTAACCAGTAAAACAATGATTCTGTTAATTGGATTATTGGATATATGATCTTCTGTAACCAGTAAAACAATGTTTCTGTTAATTGGATTATTGGATGTATTATTGCTGTAACCAGTAAAACAATGTTTCTGTTAAATGGATTATTGGATGTATGATCATCTGTAACCAGTAAAACAATGTTTCTGTTAATTGGATTATTGGATGTATTATCATCTGTAACTAGTAAAACAATGTTTCGGTTATTTGGACTATTGGATGTATGTAATGTTTATGTTCTGCTTTTTAAATGCATTTAAAATACATAACAGACACATCAGACAAGATCTTCCCCAAGAACAGATTATTATTACCTGAACAAGTTATTTTTGTCAGTTTTTGAATAATATCAGTTAATTTATCGAATGACTCAACGGTTATAGAATAATTTTCATCAGTTGCAATACTTTCTAATTCTTCTTCATCCAAGGCACTGCCCACGCCAATTGTGTAAATCTGAAACAATCATAATAATAAAAACAACATCTAATACACAATCGTCTAGCCTGGCGAGCGAGCGAGCGAGCGTGTGTATAACTTTCGCGGCTAAAAATAGACTGGGGATCAGGCTTGCGGAGCCGGAGCCGAAGAGCCGAAAGCCGCTACTTTTTGCTGTAGCCGGAGCCGAAAAAAATCTGGCGGCTCCACGGCTCCCAAATGTTTTTTTTTAGAACAGAATTTTTCTTTTTAGCTTTAAAATTCCAAATTTGTTTGATTGTTTGCCTACTACAATTTGCAATGTCATTTTTACGAACGCCACGACAGTAACAGCGTTTGAATGATAGCGTGCACGCCCATCACCACAAGAAATCTTTAATGGGGAATCGTTTTGTGTTCGTTTTAAATCTTGTTTACCCTACGAAATTTTTTTAATGGTATGTTATTTTGTTATATATAAAGTTAGAACAGTTTTATTTCATAGAATCATTGTATCAATCATTTAAAATAAATTTTTACTACGACGAAAGATAGAACGCGTCATTTCGTATTATTATTTGACCGCGAATTGTAATAGACTAAAAACAAAATGGTCGCTTTCTGTATTTAACAATTTTATTATAAACAGAATATCTGAAATCGAGTAGATAAATTTAAAAGGCTGTGGCTATACAGACCCGGGTCCCAATAAAATCCGATTGTTATTCGAACCCGTGGAAAATATGCACTAAGCTTAGCCATATTTAAACTTTATTAGACGGAACCCGAAAAAATAATAATACAGAGTTCGCTTAGTGGAACCCTAGACACTGAGTAACGATTAAATCATACAATTCAAACAATTACAAAAAAAAAAACAATAATAAAGTTTATGTATAGCTAAGCTAAGTGTATATTTGCCACGGGTCCGCATAACAATCAGACTTTATTGGGACGGGGTCCGAATAAAAATCGGAGTTTATTGGTACCCGGGTCCGAATAGTCACTTCGAATTTATAAATAATAAATATAAATACTGAAGTCTTTAAAATATTTTAAATAATGTATCATTTTACTATTTGCTAATTTGATCATTGAAATAACTATTTATTACTTATGAAAATGGCGACTTGTGAAACGTCGATCGAAAATAATGATATGTTTCTGGATGCACTGAAATGGTTTGTTTTTAGTAAAACCGACAATGCGCATATTTTTAAGTTCTTGACTATGGGGGTGAACGCGGCAAAGTTTACATAACTTTTTATCAGCGGCATGCTTGCGTGACGCAATTACAAAAAATTTGTCTCGTGTGATACTATCATAATAGGGAGCCGGAGCCTTGCCGGAGCCGGAGCCGTAGCCGTAGCCGTAGCCGTCGCCGTCAAATTTGTGGTAGCCGGAGCCAGAGCCGGAGCCTGGAAAAAATTTGGCGGCTCCGCAAGCATGTGGGGAATTCCAAATTTTTAGTCTCACTCAAGGGGAGTTAACTCTTGCTTGGCTAAAAATAGTCTTGGGAATTCCAAGTAGTGCGCAAATTATGTAAAGTTGTAAAGACGGTCAAAGGATACAGCTCAATTATAAGGAGTCACTCGCCGGTCTTAACTAGATGTTAAGATATAATTTCTTCGGACAGAAAACATGTTAACGGAATTCATGTAATGGGAAAAACACTGCTCAAAATATACAAAACTTCCCTTTACGGGCTCATCGGGGCAGAACTCATCTGTTATAATAACCTCGGCATATAAAAGGATGGTGAGGTTAGAACAACACAGCCGCCTTTACTCATCCAACTTAAAGTCAGCTACCCCTTTAAAGCAGGGTGAAATTGGTGACATTCACCAGTACCTGATAAAATCCCAAAGTTATCACTGAGGTTCGAACCAGGGACCTTTCGGTCGATACCTGAGCGATCTACACCACACGACCACCCGCCCCCGTCTCCCAAATATAATGATCTAGAGATTAAAACAAATGAATAGAAGGATAGACCCCCCACCCCACCACCACCACCCCCTCCTCAGGCCCCTTTGTAGGCAGCTGCAATAATAATAAAAAGGGGTTCAGTTTACAGCAAGGCCGTATAGATTGAGAAAGTGTTAAAACATTTACACTCCAATTTTATAGACGGGTCATTCCATGTCAATTCAACCAGTATTTTGACAATCGTTCACCCGACCCTCGCAGATCTTCCTGAAATTTTCAGGGCTTGTTGTACATACAAATTTGAGTGAATCCTGAAAATTTCAGGCCATTTGGTCAAAAACGTTCTGAGAAATGATTTTTTAAAGTTTTAAGGGTAGTCGCGAGTTCGCGTGGCATTTACATTTCTAAACCATTTAAGTTATATCACAAATATTGTCAATATTCTAACATTTCAAAGCTTAGCTCCTTACTTTAATATAATCTGTGAGCTTTATACATGTATAATGCTTCATTCATTATTTTTTTCCCTTTCAAGTTGAAAATCTGGTGAGGTAATCTTTTTAATAGGATAAAAGATGCTTTTGAAAGTCCTTTACCTTTAAATTGTTTCTTTGTTTTAAGTTGTTTGTTTCTTTTTCAGTGAGATCTTTATTTGAAGACTCCCCGTCGGTAATTAAAATAATTAAATCTGCCACATCAGGTCGATCGCCTTTTAGTGGAGTCAAGACATCCCCATTGGTGACTTGTAGAGCCAAATCAGTATACGTGGAGCCATAGCTGGAAAACACAATTGAAAATACAATGTCTCTACAGCTGTACATACAATGTCTCTACAGCTTTACATACAATGTTTATACAACTATACATAAAATGTCTATACAAATGTACATAAAATGTCTATACAAATGTACATAAAATGTCTCGAAAGCTGTATGTGCAATGTCTCTACAGCTGTGCATAAATGTCTCTACAGCTTTACACACAATGTCTATGCAGCTGCACATAAAATGGCTCTACAGCCGTACGTACACGTATTCAATACGATGCACATCCTTGATTTTCTCCTCTCTCGCCATATTTTCGTCCAGATACGACACAACTTGAGCTTCATTTGAGTAACGAACTAGCGCCACCCTGACATTGTCGGGCTCTATGGGTAACTGACTCAAAAGTTTATCTATGAAACTGATACAGATATTAAAATTTTTTTCTCCAACACTTTTAGACGTGTCCAAAATGACGACCACATCAAGCTTTCCACCTTCACAATCTGAAATAAATTGAATTTGAAAATGAAGTATTTCGAGCATATATAATTGTTATAAAACTATTGGATAAATGATTTGTTTTTCCATTTATTATATTCATGCTACCCGTGGATATTAGCAGGGCCGTTCATAGGTGACTGAGGGCCCTAGACAGAAACTTAAGAGATATTTCTATAAACTATAGACGGAACCCGAAAAAAATAATAATACAGAGTCTGCATAGTCGGAACCCAAGCCACTGAGTAACGATTAAATCATACAATTCAAACAATTATAAAAAAAAATAAACAAAAAACAATAATAAAGTTTATATATAGCTTAGCTAAGTGCATATTTGCCACGGGTCCGCATAACAATCAGACTTTATTGGGACGGGGTCCGAATAAAAATCGGAGTTTATTGGTACCCGGGTCCGAATAGTCACTTCGAATTCATAAATAATAAATATAAATACTGATGTCTTTAAAATATTTTAAATAATGTATCATTTTACTATTTGCTAATTTGATCATTGAAATAACTTTTCATCACTTATGAAAATGGCGACTAGTGAAACCTCGGTTTGAAAATAATGATATGATTCTGGATGCACTGAAATGGTTTGTTTTTAATAAAACCGACAATGCGTATATTTTTCAAGTTCCTGACTATGGGGGTGAACGCGGCAAAATTTGCATAACTTTTTATCAGCGGCCTGTTTGCATGGCGCTATTGCAAACTTTTTTGTCTCGTGTGAAACCATCTTAATAGGGAGTCGGAGCCGTGCCGGAGCTGGAGACGTGCTGGAGCCAGAGCCGTCAAAATTGTGGGAGACGGAGCCGGAGCCGAAAAAAATATGGCGCCTCCGCAAGTTTGTATTTAATAATGGCGGGAAGATTAATTTAAACATTAGATCGGACATTTAAACTTACACAGAATAAGCTAAAAATATTTACTTTTTAAAACATACTGATATATGTGGTCTTATATATATATATATATATATATATATATATATATATATATATATATATATATATATATATCAGTTAAACCAATTATATTGTTCAAAATATTCTTTTTTTATAAATATTAAATTTTTATAACTCTTAATCTATTAACAATATGAGCTTGTTAAGATTATTTACTTGTTAAAATCATTAATTTATTTTAAATATATTTACTTGCTAAAAAGATGAACTTGTTATAAATATTATTTAATATATTAGCCTGTTAAAAATATTAAATTGTAAAAAGATATTAATTTGTTAGGTTTGACCTGTCCTTCTACTTGTCACAAGGTATATAAAAAAAGTCATCTGGTATTTTAATGAATAGTTTATTCATGCACTGATAAATGTCAGCTGAGCCATACATCTAATAGCTGTCTTCAATTGATACAAACACCATTCCTTTCAATAACACACTACGACAAATCAAACTTCACAGAATTACAAACTGACTGGTGTCTGGAGACAATTTCTGCCCAATATTGGCAAAAATAAACATTAAAATAAATATTGCTAAATACAATCTTCATTGTATCTCTCAATCTCTCAATTGATGTCATTTTATTGATGTATTATTGATGAAAGCAATTTAATCATCACAAAAAAACAACAACAACAACGATAGCCAAACAAACTATTCCGATAGATTCGAGATAAACATTCAATAATCAGTTTACACCGCAGCATTCCTTGTACCATCTCGTGACAGTGTCATCAATCAACAATTCTATTATAGTTCAGTCCTTCATATTGTCACCAAACATCAACTTATCAAGTGATGAAAATAAAAATAGTTATAAAAAAATAATTTGACGAAAATTAAATACATTAATAGCTGATCCACATATAAATTTGATTTCGACTTTATATTTTGATTCACACAGACCTAAGAACGTTCCTTGAAAATACTATGCGTGTCCTATATTATTCTACGAAACTAGTTTTACAGCTTACCTTTTGTGCCATCTTCACAGCAACACAAATTAAACATCATAAACACACCAGCAATGAACTGTTTACTGCTCATCACATCAATAATCAACATAATTTCTTGATTTATAAATGATAATCTAAGAGGATATTAAAATCACAGGTTTAACATTAATTCGTTTTTCAACAAGGGCTATACAGACAATTTTCAACTTAACACATTTGACAGTTTTTAGTTACACTGCGTATTGAAATTCTAATTTTTTCCCTGTAAAAATTGTAGCTGGACTGTTTGTTGACGGATTTAATTTTTTTTTTTTTGAAAATAGGAAGCAGACTGTCGTCAGTAGTTTTTTTTTTTTTGGAACAGATTTAAGAGTTTTGACCAGATGTCAGACATTGATTGTATCTTGACTAAAACTGTGGCTAGACTTGACTTTAACTAGACTTAAGCTAAATGTGGCTGGACTTGACTTTAACTAGACTTAAGCTAAACTGTGGCTAGACTTGACTATAACCAGCCTTTAGCTAAACTGTGGCTAGACTTGACTATAACCAGCCTTTAGCTAAACTGTGACTAGACTTGACTATAACCAGACTTTAGCTAAACTGTGTCTAGACTTGACTATAACCAGACTTTAGCTAAACTGTGTCTAGACTTGACTATAACCAGACTTTAGCTAAACTGTGGCTAGACTTGACTATAACCAGACTTTAGCTAAACTGTGTCTAGACTTGACTATAACCAGACTTTAGCTAAACTGTGGCTAGACTTGACTTAAACCAGACTTTAGCTAAACTGTTACTAGACTTGACAATAACCATACTTTAGCTAAACTGTGGCTATAATTAAATATAACCTGACTGAAGCTAAGCTGAAAAAGAAAGTTCAGTATAGACATGGCACCCACCATGTTTTCAATATGCCCCTGAGTAAACAAAAATGTTTTGAGACCTCAGTTGAGAATGAGACCACAGGGGCTGTTTGAACCAGCGTGAACCGTCAACCCGGGCAGGCAAAAGAGAGAGAGATAGAGAGGGAGAGAGAGAGAGAGGGAAAAAGAGAGAATAGAGAGAGAGAAAAAAGAGAGAAAGAGAGAGAGAAAGAGAGAAGAGAGAGAGAAGAAGAGATAGAGAGAGTAAGAGAGGGAAAGAGAGAAGAGAGAGAGAAAGAGAGAAGAGAGAGAAAGAGAGAAGAGAGAGAGAAAGAGAGAAGAGAGAGAGAAAGAGAGAAGAGAGAGAAAGAGAGAGAGAGAGAGAGAGAGAGAAAGAGAGAGAGAGAGGGAGATAGAGAGAAAGAGAGAGTGAGACAGAGAGAGAGACAGACAGAGAGAGATAGAGAGGGAGAGAGAGAGAGAGGGAAAAAGAGAGAATAGAGAAAGAGAAAAAAGAGAGAAAGAGAGAGAGAAAGAGAGAAGAGAGAGAGAAAAAGAGAATGAGAGTAAGAGAGGGAAAGAGAGAAGAGAGAGAGAAAGAGAGAAGAGAGAGAAAGAGAGAAGAGAGAGAGAAAGAGAGAAGAGAGAGAAAGAGAGAGAAAGAGAGAAGATAGAGAGAAAGAGAGAAAGAGAGAAGAGAGAGAGAAAGAAAGAGAGGGAGATAGATAGAGAGAAAGAGAGTGAGACACAGAGAGAGACAGAGAGAGAGACAGAGAGAGAGAGAGAGAGAGAGAGAGAGAGAGACAAACATACATAGCGATATTTGACTGCGGATGTATCTTGATGTAAACATACATTTGGTTGTAATACTTTACAGTTACATAGCTATATAAAAACAACAACACAACAATGCATTTTTTTTCAGGTGTTGGTGATACTTTATTGATTTTTATTTGTTAATAATGCATCTATCTATCTATCTATCTATCTATCTATCTATCTATCTATCTATCTATCTATCTATCTATCTATCTATCTATCTATCTATCTATCTATCTATCTATCTATCTATCTATCTATCTATCTATCTATCTATCTATCTATCTATCTATCTATCTATCTATCTATCTATCTATCTATCTATCTATCTATCTATCTATCTATCTATCTATCTATCTATCTATCTATCAGTCCGTCCGTCCATCCATCTGTAAAAAGAGTTTAGTGCTGCATATCAACAAAATCATACATGAAACACTGATGACTTTGACTACCGTATCACATTCCCCTGTGGCATTGTCTTTCCCCATTTCTTATGCATGCAAAGTTTTACTGTCGAGATCCGTGGTTGCCATGTATGAGTTTCGCATAGAAAAATAAAACGTGTTATAAATAGCCACAGCATTGCGTATCAAACAATGGAGTTAATTAAAGATAGAAGCTAATAAAATAATAGGAAAAAAAAAACAAACAATCAATCAACTGCGACGGATTTAATGTAAGCTTTAGTCAACTCAACGTTGGCTCTAAGATCAATTAATTTTTTTTGGCTCACTGTGAGTCTGAAATGCTATATCAACTGTGGCCTAATATGGCTCTGTTTGTGGCTCTTCATTGAGCGTAGTGCGACTCCAGTTGAGTCCAGTTTGTTCTAGTATTTCATTATTTTCCTATTCATTAAAACTTGTCGAATGTAATGTATAATGCTGCGGTTCTTCATAAAATATTTAACTACGTGGATATATATATATATATATATATATATATATATATACATGGGCGTATTCATGGGGGGGGGGGAAGGGGGGCATTTGCATTTTGAAAAAATGTCATATAAGGGGGGGGGGGCATTTGCTCCCCCCTTACATTTAAAAAAAATGTCATAAAGTTATTTGCCTCCCCCCCCGGAAAAATTTTTGACCCCCCCCCGGAAAAATTCCTAGCGACGCCCACGTATATATATATATATATATATATATATATATATATACACACACACACATATATATATATATATATATATATATGTATATATATACATATACATCTATATAAGGGCTGTTAAAAGAAAGGAAGCGGCTCACGGTGATGTCATGCGAGGACACCACTGTTCCACATGAACTACGCTTTATGTAAGATGGATAAACAAAAAATGTTCTCTATTTGACTAAGTTATAAATGTGCTTTCAGTCGCGCGTTGCGTTGATGAGTACAGGAACTGTGTCGAGCGGCGCCACTTGGGGCGGTGTGACGTATGTAGTGTCGGCGAGAATGGTGACGGGGGGGGGGAGAGAGAGACACACACACACACACACCAACGAAGCTGTGGAGAGTAGGGAAACAGAAGCCAACACTTGAAGTGAAGGATGTGTCAAGAGGTTAACTTGAGTGTCATTAACAGGCGGTACGAGCCGCATGGACGATGGTCAGCTTAACCCCATTAATGAACACGGACATCTTAATGGATGATTAGAGTTTTTTTTGTTTGGTTGTTGTGTCACTCTGTTGTTGTTTTTTTTTCATTATATTTGTTTATGTTGTCAAAATACAGTTTTACATTGTTGCTTTATTTTGTCTTTCAATGAGACAAATATACTTCAGATTGCATACACTTTTTGCTCCAGTTTTTTCAATAACCAAACGAAACAAAACATAACTAAAAATAAATCATTTCATCTCAGCAGTTGAACGCGGAGTCGCTCATTTGGAAACAAGGCGACAACTGACAGACTTCGTTTTCCTAAAAGTATCCTCTTTACTGTACAAATACTTATCACATCTGATGCTATTAGATACCAGATAGATAGTTTTTTTCCTTTTGTCCCTAAAATATCTTTGAAAAATAAATTCCTAGGGCCAAAAAAGACCTAAGAGCGACTCTGTTAGAATACAAATAGAATGAGAGAACAACAAAAATAATGAACACGTTTGTATTTTATTTTATGTTTCACAAAGCTGTAGCCAAAACAATTAATCTGAATAATAATTAAAAAAAATAATTTTTTTATATAAATAAATTTGCAACAATGATATAAATAACAATAACGTGAACGACGATATCAATAATGAAGCAGCACAAATTTTCACGGGAAATTTGATTTTAAGCTAAGCAGTTTAGAAATAGCGAACTAAAGTGAGTAAAAAATAAGAAGTAAATAAATATTTTCACAAGCTCAACATGTCCACTTGGAAGCTGTTATTTTTTTCAAACTAAAATTAAACTAAATAATTATTGATTTATAAAAATCAATTTAGTTTAATTGCTCTAAAATCATTCTATTTACCCTCTCACTGTTTCAAAGCAATTCAAGTACAATTCTTAATACAGTCGATTCCGCTTAATTGTGACACATCGGGAACGAGGCTTTTTGTCCCAATTAAGCGGCTGTCCCAATTAAACATACAAATTTACTATTGGCTTCTTGGTTTAGTTTCTTTGAGATTTGTCCCAAATAAGCGGCTGTCCCAATTAAGCGGTGTTCCCAATTAAGCGGAATCCACTGTATTCAGTAATGCAATTGAATAATTTGTGTACACACATTTAGGATGATTCCTGGACAAAAACAAACTAAACCAACAATAAACTTAATTATCATTCTTAGTACCCTGGAAATATTAAAGAAAATATAAATGTACACCACAGGCAACTCTGTATTTAGGTCACATTCAACCCTCCCTACTCATTCTAATTACTCCATTTCTTTAACATTCCAATGTTAACGTGCTTTTTTTGTATGTAAAATTTATGTTTTAAAAAAAAATCATAAAAACAGCCTGATTGTACGCTGTATATTGTTCTGTAGATGTCACGGAGAAAACAGCCTGATTGTACGCTGTATATTGTTCTGTAGATGTCAAGGAGAAAACAGCCTGATTGTACGCTGTATATTGTTCTGTAGATTTCACGGAGAAAACAGCCTGATTGTACGCTGTATATTGTTCTGTAGATTTCACGGAGAAAACAGCTTGATTGTACGCTGTATATTGTTCTGTAGATTTCACGGAGAAAACAGCCTGATTGTACGCTGTATATTGTTCTGTAGATGTCACGGAGAAAACAGCCTGATTGTACGCTGTATATTGTTCTGTAGATTTCACGGAGAAAACAGCCTGATTGTACGCTGTATATTGTTCTGTAGATTTCACGGAGAAAACTGCCTGATTGTACGCTGTATATTGTTCTGTAGATGTCACGGAGAAAACAGCCTGATTGTACGCTGTATATTGTTCTGTAGATTTCACGGAGAAAACAGCTTGATTGTACGCTGTATATTGTTCTGTAGATTTCACGGAGAAAACAGCCTGATTGTACGCTGTATATTGTTCTGTAGATGTCACAGATAAAACCCTTCCCCTCCACCCCCACCCCCGATTATTTGTTGCATAATTTTAAAATGTCTCTCACAGAATTTTTATATTTTCTGTCTTGCAACAGTGAAATGAATAAGTAATCAAATCACATACGCATGGAATAAAATAGGAAACACCCATTAAGTTAAAATTATAAGCAAATTCAGAGGCGAATTTAAGGACGGACATCTCCGGACGCGTGCCCAGGGGCCCCGAATATTAAGGGGCCCACAGAGCCCAATTTTAAACCCTATTTTATGTCACTCTTTTTCTAAAGGGTCCAACATTTTCTTTCTTCTGCGCCCGGGGCCTTAACGGACATAAGTCCGGTCTTAAGCATATTCATCTCCCATGTATACACCAGCAACAACAACAAAACATAACTGGAGAGTCAGAACAATTCATCATTAATTTACCTTTCTAGATTTAGATTTTAATTTCCGACATGCAACACCCAGTAATATACCAGTCGTCACTATGGTGATAAACCCCACCCCCGTTGCTATGAGATACACATCGAATGTTTGATTTCTAGAGTCACGAAATGTTGTTGTTGTTGTGTTAGACACATAAGTGATGTTGTTTGTTTGGTTCCATGATGTATACGATGTCGTCATGTACGTGCGGTCTTTCTCGATGGTGTGGTCCGTGAGAGAAATGGAGTTTTTGGAGCTCGTTATTTCGCCCCAGAGATTCTGACTCGTTGACAGCTGTGTTTGCTGCGTACTTGTTGGGCGTATGTAATTGTCTTCAGAAATTGATGACGTAATAATGGTGGATTTAAAGGATGGTTTTCTACTGGTTCCTGCATAGTCGTCTTCTTGAAAAATCGGCAATGATAAAAATGTTGATGATAAAAATGTTGGTGATACAGTTTTTGATGATCTTGTAGGCGAAGGCTGGGTGCTTTGTGATTTGGGGGATAATGAAGCTGGCGGCGTATGCATATTTGACGTAAATGAAGACACTGCCAACATCAGCGTCGTTGACAGAGGATCCATCGGAGGTAATGACGCTGTCGGGGTGACTGTATGTACTGGGAGAAATGTTGAGACAGATGGTGATAATGTTGGCAGGCTTCGTGAGACCGGTGTGACAGGTGATGGTAATGATGATATCACTGTTGTGACGTATTGCGTTGCATCGAAGCTCAAGGGTGATGACGAAAGCACGTGTAAGGGAGGAGATGGCGACAATGCCTGAGTTGAGGAGGAAGTTGAGAAGGTTGATTTCACCAGTGGTGATGATGGTGATATTAAAAGAAAGGATGGAGCAGAGGATGCTAAAGATGAGAATATCTGCGTCATAGACGCGGCAGGCGGTGACGACAACCGCGTGACAGAACGTGATGACGGCAGCACGATTTGTGTCACAGAAGGAGAAAATGGAGTCTGTAGAGATGTCACAGGCGTAAAAGACTGTGTCTGCGCGGGCGAGAAAGAACGTGACGACGGCGTCTTCATTCGCGTCACAGAAGGGGATGGCCACATTGAAATCACAGATGTCGGTGCCACCAATGAGACCGGTGCCACAGAGCGTAAAGACGATGGCGCCATTCGTGACGCAGAGGGCGATGACGAAGACATCGTCGGCAGGTCGGCGTGGCGTGACAATGATGACACATCTCGTGGGACAAATAATGATGACAGTGACATCACTGATGAGGTAGAAAGTGTGACATCCGAATTCACTGATTCAGTGAAAGATGGTGGTGAAGAAAACTCTGATATAGAATAGCCCGGGGATATCGTCCAATCCAGTGTGACAGAAAGTGCCCCCTGGTCTATATTTGATAACATAAGGTCAAAACTGGTCTCCTTAGTGAGTGGACGAGATGAAACAAGGGACACATTCTTGCTGACTGATTCCGAATCCATGGTCTTACTGAAAACAGTATTACTTCCGTTGCTGCTATCTGAAGATATCTTCAATATATGTAGCGTCGTACTGATATTAATGTTCAGTTTATCATGAATAGTCCTGCTATTTGACGACTCCGATATTGAGATGTTGGCTGAAGAATGGGAGGCAATTCCTTGGGCACCACCTACAAAGGGGAAATAATTCCGGGAAATTAAAAAAAAAAGAGCAGAAAAAAGTTTTATTTCTTCAATTCTTATAAGTCATTTTTCCGAAGACTATGACAGAATCATAATATTTCACTTATTAGAGTATTTGATGTATACAATCAGTAGGCTAGGTAGTGTATTGTGTTGCCGCACAGGTCTCCGAACAAGGAAGGGGCGCCTAAAGAACGATGTAAAACATTTTTGCACTTTTCAGATTGGAAGCAGGGCGCCGAAAAATGTAACTCACACAGGGCCGCAGTAATACTACGGTCCTGTATACAATCCCCCTTTTTATTTGTACGTAGCATATGGGCAAAATACTAAAACTATGTGTACGTAGCATATGGGCAAAATACTTAAACTATTTGGACGTAGCATATGGGCAAAATACTAAAACTACGTGTTCTTAGCATATGAGCAAAATACTCAAACTATGTGTACGTAGCATATGGGCAAAATACTAAAACTACGTGTTCTTAGCATATGGGCAAAATACTTAAACAACGTGTTCGTAGCATATGGGCAAAATACTCAAACTATGTGTACGTAGCATATGGGCAAAATACTAAAACTACGTGTTCGAAGCATATGGGCGAAATACTAAAACTATCTTTAACAGAGGGCAAACATGGAAGTGACTTAACTATGGCTTTTACCACTTCTCCAAGTGTACATAATATATCCATTATCACTTTAACTACCATGAAACTACTGTTCAGTGGCTGGAAATCTTACCTGAACAAACAATAGGTGTTATTATACCGAGGTAATTGTTTAGGTCAGTGAATGTCTCAATGTTTAGGAACATGTCTGTACTTGATGAAATATTCTTCAATTCCACTTCATCTATCTCCTTGGTAACGCCGATGGTAAACAACTGCAATAGATACAAGCCGCAAATAGGTAAGAGACCAGCAACGCATACATCAGACAACTTTTCTACTAAAAGTATGGACTTTCTTAACTTTTGCACACCAGACCAAAAAAAAAGGATAGCGTGTATTTTAGACTTAACATGTGGAGAACAATCTCTTATTTAGTTTTGACACATTTGTTAACAAGTAAACCAGATTTTTCTGTTAATGCATTATATCAAATGGTCATCATATCGGGTACAACTAGTTACATTATTAACTACTTTGTTAAAATCCAGAGCTACATCACTTATCAACGAATTTGATTTATCAAGTATGGATGAGATCTCTAATTTTTTCCAAAGTTTCGTTATCATTGTCTGTTATAGTTTGACATGATGTATTCAACCGTCGAAGTTCTAGCAATCTGAGCTTTTTAAGATTTGAAAACGAGTCCACAATGACAACAGCATTCGAGAAAAAAAAAGACATTTTAAATGTTTAGTTACCTGTAATTTTTTTTTGCGCTTTAATTCCGCGGCTTCCCTCAGCGTTCTTCTTCTCCTGGTAGACTGACCATCTGTTATTAAAATGACCAGATCTTTTACGTCTTGGCGGTCAGCTTTCTCAGGCACTAAAACGTTTGTTCTGGTCTCATTTAAAACTTTGTCGGTGTATGTAAAACCTTTACTATAAAAAAAATATAGAAAAATAAAATTTTCTATCTACCATTTTATTATCACATGATGAAATATTGATATACAATGGTCTACTTGTGAAGAAAAAATATATGTTCTTCGTTTGCTCTTCAAAACAGCGATTGCTATGGCTGACATACATATCGCCAAGTTACTTTGCTTAAGTATACTCTGATGACCAAACAGAAGTTTGAACTCTTTTTTTTTAACAGCAGAAGGTCTATGTCAAAAAAAAAATATAATTAATGTATAACCATGTGTAAAACTATTGTTTTTTCCAAAAAAAGAAGAGCGAAAATTTGGGACAATAACTCTAGTCAGTCCTGCCATCTTACAGTACTCATCATTTGGAGATAAACATTGAAATGACTGAATTCACTAGAGCTTTTTTTATTTCCCTTATCAGAATGAAACGCTTAAGTGTTAAATTTGCACAATTTTATTTAAAGTCAGCATACAAATTATAGATAAATTATAGATAAAATGAACTTGGTTGTCGCCCAGTGTCTGAATATAGAGTTTACTAGAGGACAAACTTTCTTCACTTGGTGACATAAATGCCACCCAGTTATACAGTTAACGTATGTTCTGTTTCCTTGTACACATTCTGATTATAGAATTTTACCATTTAAACAGTGTAAAAAAAAAACAACAAATCTTACATTGTTAGTGTGATAGTACATTACAAAAATATGAAAAAAAAAAATAGAAAAATGCCTTGTTAACTAACTTACGTGTAATTTATGTATGAAACCGCCTGAATTTTTTCATCTTTGCTCATGTGATCATTCATGTAGGAAACAACTTCGACGTCAGAGGAGTATCTTAGCAACGCGACACGCACAGAGTCTGGTCCTATGGGCAGGGGTCTCAGAATATTTCTGATGAAATCCAGACTTAAAATAAAGTTACTTTCGCCAACACTAGTGGACGTGTCCACGATAATCACCAGGTCCAGTTTTAATGTCTGACAATCTGAAACAAGTGACAGAAGGTATGCACTTCATTATATATTCTCTGGTTATTTGATTCATTGCCATGCTGGCCCGTAGCGTGAGGGGGGGCAGGGGGCCGCCCCCCCCCCTGCGTTTTGTCTGGCCCCCTCTCTTTATTTGTTCTACTTAGTAAAATGTATTACCTACCCCCTCCCCCTGCTATTGCCTGGCCCCTGCTGTAGAATGCCTGGCCCCTGCTGTAGAATTTTCACGCTACGGGGCTGTTACCATGTTATGTAACGTAGTAAACGTTTTGGTGCTGTATAAGTGGCTATCTAACAGTTTGACTTACCGTCCTTTGATTCATTAAAACTACACAAAACTGTCGGCACACAAATCGAAACGATCAGAATTTCCAACAGTAATTTAAATGAGCAAGTAAACACATGATTTCTTTCGTTATGTTTTATCATTCTTCCGTTTCTAGTTTTGAATCACCAAAAGAAAAAGACTGCATGCATATATCTGCTTACAGCTTGCAGCAAATTGTCAGGGAAAAAAAGGTTTATTTTTTTTAAATGCTTGACTTAATTTGTTCTCTTAAAACGGAATAATCTTTTTATATCCACTTTTAAAAGCTTGCACTAAGTGCGGTTAGAAAAGTTGCGGGTAGATAAGTAGTCCTTTCACCTGGTGAGTATGGAGTAAAATGGTCAGCGAAGAGGATGACCCACTGATATGTAAAAGTAAATGTAGCTAGTAAACGCAACTCACACAGTGTGACAAGTAGGAGTACCTTTAAGTAGAATGTGACCGGTCACCGTTGAGTCCACCTTCCTAAACAGCATGTAGACCATTCAGTGACGTTGTCCAATTAAAACACTCAGCACCGCAAAGACAAACTGGCAATATTGTGAGTGGCTTCTTTAAGCTGGAGAAATAAAAGAGCTGGCAAGTGGTGGATGCTAAACGGGGGCGGGATAGTTAATTAATAAAGTAACTTATTTGGTTCGGAATTTTCCCTATCCCTCTTCCCCAACCACCAGTTTTACATTAACTTAGTCCGCAGAGGCGGATACAACGGGGGCGCACTTGGTGGCTGTTTGTGACGGGGGCAGCATAGCCGAAGTTTATACCCGCTATTTACGCCGACAATTTACACCTTTTTTAAATGCATACTTTTGTTTTTAGGACCCAATATGTATTTCTACGCCTGGGGTTATGCTAAGGCTGCCTTGAGAAATTCCAGTGAAGTAGGTTCCATTAGCCTTAAATGACCATACATGTCTCTGTATTAAGATGTTGTGTGGGTCCACATACAAATTTCAATGCATATGTACGAGTGCACACATTATTTAGTTATCTATTTAAAATCGTATATTGCATTAGCACTTTGAAATAAATATGTCAGAGTATAGATGTAATGATGTAGATAATAAAACGTATTTATAATAACACTAATTGTCTGCACAATGAGAGGTTTCTTGGCCCCTTTTCCAGGGGACTCTTTTAAATCTATTTTTAAAAATCCAGACTGAAATGGATATAACCGAATATGTTAATCTAGATTTAAAAAACAAAAACAAAAAAAAAACAAATAAACTTGGATACATAGATGTTTGAGTTATGATAACATTTTTGGACCTGTTGTGTTAAATGGTCAGTTGTATGTTACACAACTAATGCATTCCCAAACATCGAGTCTGAATACAAAACCTTTTACTGCATTCTATTTTTTTCAAAACTGGTTGTTACCATAATTTTTATTACATGGAAGATAAACCATTTCAAAATTGATCTGTATTTTTAAAAAAAAAACAGTAAAATTTTATAAACCAAATTTATTACTTGTTGTTTGACAATAACAATGTGACACATTCAATGATATTTCAGTAATTCTCTAGCACAAATAAAATTTCGTTGAGCGTTACAAATCAGACTTGATTAAATCAACACACACACACACACACACACACACAAATATATATATATATATATATATATATATATATATATATATATATATAAACTTTTGAGTTGTTTTTTTTTAATTTTCTTCTTCAGATCTTGACTGAGATTTTCTGACTGCAACAGCCAGTAACATCCCACTTATCAGCACAGCAATTAAACCCGCGGCTGTAGCGCCAAGGTAAATGTATAGCGTTCTGTTGTTATCAACATCTGGAGTTGTGGAACTTTCCACATGTGTTGATAAATTCGTCGAAATCCACACTGCGCTAGATGACGCCATACTTATAGAGAAGTTAACTGTGTGGTCGAAACTTGCTGTAAGAATAGACAAACCGGGGGAATCGTCTTGAATTGTAGGTGAGGCATGGATAGAGAGTGAAGGTAACACTGTTGAAATCTGAGGGTCAACGGTCAGAGGTCGGGATGAAGTCGGCTCTAACGAAGCTATAAATAACAAAGGCGCTTCATCAGGATGGTAGTTATTTTGAAGAAATTGGGTCAATGTTTCTGGATTCGAGGAAAACATTGATGTTGGTAGCAGTTGTGTCTTTGATGGAGGGGAATATGAGTAGGTTAAAGATAAAATTGAATGAGAGCTTTGTGAAGCGAATAACAAACTGGATGGTAAGCTGTAGAGAGAATATGTAGGGGAGAGGATTACTGGAGATGATTTTGATGATATCAGTGGTGGATTTGCAGATGGTAATGTCTGGAAGAAGCCTAGTTGGACAGAGGACGGCAGCAGCGGCGATGAGGATGTGTCTGAAGCTGACGAAGGAGAGGAAATGGAGGGTTTTATTGACGGTAGTGTTGGGGATGATATCGCTGTGTTAGGGTAATGAGTCACAGCTGATAGCGACAGCTGTGTTGATGTTTCTGGCGCTGATGATGTCGAATAAGATACGGCTGGTGATGATATAGGTGATGTTGTAGAGATAGAGATGGGTGATGCAGGAGTGGAGACTGGTGTTGGAAAAGATGACAACACTGGTGGGACAGAGTGTGATATTGATGACAATTCTGGTGTGACAGAGTGTGACAGTGATGACATTAATATTGTGACAGTAGGTGACAGTAAGGACATTGGTGTGACAGTAGGTGACAGTGAGGACATTGGTGTGACAGTGGGTGACAATGATGATAAGTCTGGTTTGACAGACCCTGTGAAAGATGACATCCTTACTATTACACCCGACATCGGTTCCTTATTAGATGCGTACACATTCGAAGACATCGAAATCAATGATGTTGATGTCACTAATAAGTCCGAAGATGGCATACTATCAATAATTCCTCGTCCAATATCTTTAGGAGGAGAAAATGAAAAAGGGTACTTTTTGGTTGCACTTCTGTCCATCCCCGTTGAGGCTACATCTTGTTGGCTCACATTCAGATGACTTAGTTTATTTTTGATGGATTTTGGTTTGCCAGTGGCTGCTTTATGTTTCGCTAGAGTTGTCCATGGGTAAGTGTAGGGCGGTGTAGACGCAGAAGCAAATGTTGATGACATATTGGTCTCTTGAAACGCACCTGTAAAACAAAACATGAATCATCGTGTATTATTTTCTGCTAATTTTTTTTTCACAAAGTAAAAGTAAAATTCTGTTTGAAAGTCCGCCATCATGCTGGGCGTTGGTAAAGTAACGTTGTTTGTGGCTTCAACAGATTACGGGATTGAGCTGCTAATGTGAAGCACAGCCATTTTTATTTTTCCTATAAACAATTATGGGTTTATGTTGAAATCTAGTCTTACACCGACACCCTAGACGTGATAAAGACATGCTATTAATGCTAATATTTGAGCTGATGGTACATATAGTACGGCATAGACTGTCGACATGACGATCACATGTTTTAATCCAGCTTTAGGGCTCAGTGGAGTCAGATCTAGCACAAATGTGTACTGACACTAGTCGGTGGAAAGTTAAAGGTGACTGGTCATTGTGGTACCTATGTACTAAACCACCTACCAATGAATTCCGTGGTACCTGCGTCTATGTTGGATATGGTGGGGGGGAGTGGGGATTGAAATAAGGGGTAGGGATCGAATTTATTTTACAAACCAAGATATGTCATCAGAGATATACAATGCATACATTAAGTATTATATGTCTTAAGACATATACAATTAATACATTATGTATTATATGTCATTAGACATGTACAATTAATACATTATGTATTATATGTCTTAAGGCATATACAATGAACACATTATGTATTATATGTCATGAGACATGTACAATGAATACATTGTGTATTATATGTCTTAAGGCATATACAATGAATACATTATGTATTATATGTCATTATAGGTATAAAATGAATACAATATGTATTATCTCCACTCAAACGACCCTTTTAGTTTACTTCAATTATTATCATTTGACATTGTCAACCTTATACTTTATACTAATAAAATATTCCCATTTACATGATCTCGTGGGACGGATGGCCGAGTGGTGTAGATACTTGACTGTTGACCTGAGAGTCCTGGGTTCGATCCTCGGTGAGGCCCATGGAATTTTTCCAGTTGAAATTTGTGGAAAGTCGTCCCATAAGACCACCCAGCTTTAAATGGTTACCTGACTTTTAAGTTGGGGAAGTAAAGGTGGCCGGGCGTTGTGCTAACCACACACTCCCTTCATATGCCGAGGTGATAGAAACAGAGGAATTCTACACTTCATCTGCCCCGATGGCCCGATAGGGATAAGGGAACTTTTACTTTTACTTTTATGATTTTAAAGAAAAACATCTCATCTTTTCTGGGGACTTTTTATTTGCCGCCAAGCAGTCAAAGGGATGTAATTATCCCTACAGCCTGCAGTTAAATTATTATATCATGCTAGTAAATCGATTAAAACTCACCCCTCAAGCTACTTCACAGAGTTTTTAAATAAAAATGTCCGAAACTTTATTAATAATTGTATATATGTTCGGAGCCAAAAGCTGTCACAAAAAATGCTTCAAGGCCAGATGAAGAACATCTTTTTTTCCAACTCTAATTTCGGTTTACAACACCCTCTCTACCTTAGAAATGAAGTTTTTGTTCGAAACGAAAGCAAACTTACTGGAACAAACGAAAGATTTGATGATATTCAGTTGATAATTTAAATCAGAGAATGATTTAATTTTAAGGAACATGTTTGCACCAGAGGAGATGCTTTTGAGCTCTGTCTCATCTATGTTGTTGGTGACGCCTATGGCGAGAATCTGTGAAGTAGAATAATAGAAAAAAACAAAAAAAAAAAAACAAAGCGAAAAATGTAGGAATGGTGGGGATGCTTGACTGTCGACCTGAGTGTCTTAGGTACGAGCCTCGATGAGAACCAAAAAAATTTTTCCAGGTCTTAGTGAAAGTTGGTTTTAAGTCCCACAAGTCCACCCAGCTTTAAATTGGTACGTGTCTTAAGTTTGGGGAAGTGAAGGCGGTCGGGCGTGGTACGAACGACATAATAATGTTATATGCCAAGGTTACAGAAACAGATGCATTCTACATTTAGTCTGTCTCGAAGGTACTTTAATGGTTAAGGGAACTTTATCTTTTATTTAATTTACCTACTACAAGTTACAAAACAAAAATAACAAAAACCTGTTAGTTTAAAAAAAGGTAAATCAAATATATTATAATTGTATAAATAGGGCTCATTATTAATAATACATTTCTAATTTTTTTAGCAGACCCAAATCTTAAAATTACTCAAATCAATCCATAATATATTTTTATATTCAATACGGAGTTCGTATTTTTTTCCGGGTTATATCAATAGATAACCCTATCCCTAACCCTAACCCTATCCCTATCCCTAACCCTATCCCTAACCCTACCCTTATCCCTAACCCTAACCCTAATCCTAACCCTTTTCCTAACCCTTATATAATTGCCGGTACCCGAAAAAAATGAGTACTCCCGCTAACCCTAATATAATGGCACTTGATGTTACCGTAGCCACGTCGTATTTTTAATTAGAAATCCAAACGAACTTAAAAAAAAAAACCCATCAACAGCTTACTTCGCTTGACATGCCATTTATGCACGATTGTCTACCTTATGTTTCAAATTATGCACACTGTACTCAAAGTTCATATATAATTTAAAAAAACATATGTAGAGAAATTGAAGAATAAGTAAGTGACCAAGTAACATTTTTAGTGCTTTTTCAACCCGTCATGTTCAACCGACTGGCGGCATTTTGTCTCAAAATCGATCGGGTTGAAAATCAAGAAAGTTTGTGCAGAATTACTTGAGCATTAAAATGAATATCAATATGCATTCATATATTTAGGAAGTAAAATGATTAAATTTGATTTTTTAAATATATTTTCCGTATTCTTTATAATTTGTTTAAATTAGTGAAACTAATTATTACATTTAAAAAATTATTGTTCAATGTGTCAAAATTAAGTTAAAATTTTGTTCAGGAAATTTTCTGCAACGTGTTTAGGTATGTGAAGTCCATGTAAGGATGAGATGAAATTTCTCAGATCCTATGATCACTAATGGGACGGTTTCTATAGTCTTTCATCCTTACCATAGCCGATAGTGCAAAGGCCTTGGAGACAACACGGGAGATACAACGGGAACTTATTCAATGACCTGAAATGTCTGTTGATCGTCTCCGGAGATTGATAATTGAAACGCGTGTTTCGGTAAAGCGTAGTTAAATCTTGTTTATGCGTCACTATGCAAAGTCCTAAAATAGAAAAGCGTGCCTTTAGTACTCATGCTAAAATTGACATAACCAGCGTTTATACCCTTGATTGTTGTCCGATTTTGGCTAATGGAAAGTTTAGACGGTTGGGCATCGTACTAGCCATACGGTCTGATAAAAAATTTGCTGTGGCTTCAGAAACAGATGAACGATTCTTTATCTGACCTAATGGAATTCACAATTTTTTTCCAAATAGCTATTATACGGCAAAAGAACGAGGTTGGCTTAATAGACACCAATAGAGATATTGATTTTTAATAATGGCCTTAACAGCTGATCCATAACTCTGCTTACCTCGCCTTACCTCCCCTTTCGAAAAAAAAAGCCGAAAAAAAAAAGCCTAACTTGACTAGGTAACAAACCTGTAAATTTGACCTATCTTTTAAAAGTTTGGCTTCGTTCAATGTAGCCTTTCTTCTCTGAGATACGCCGTCATTGATTAAAATGACCAGATCATGAACATCCTGTCGATCTCCATTATGCGGAACCAAAACTTTTTTTCTGACATCTTGAAGAGCCAGGTCAGTGGATGTGTCACCATAACTGATAGAAAAAAAATTGAAGTTTACTTTCTATGTTTTCATATTAAATTAGAATATTGAACAGTAAAAAAACAACTTAATTAGATAAATAAACTTTACAGAAAACAACTGCACCTAATCACTTGATATTTCCATTAGCTTACATATATGGTATAGATGAAACAGCTTTCAGTTTGTCTGTTTTTTCCATACTAGAATTCAGATGAGACACAATTTGAACATTTGTTGAGTAGCGGACAAGCGCAACCCTGACATAGTCGGGTTCTATGGGTAATGGAGTTAAAATATTTCTAATAAAGTCTTGACTTTTTCTGAAATTTAGCTCAGTGACACTGGTGGATGTATCTAGGACTATAACTATGTCCAGTTTTATAGTTGGGCAGACTGAAAGGAAAAATACATATTGATAGAAAAAATGCAAAAGATCTCTGTCTGTCTGTCTGTCTGTCTGTCTGTCTGTCTGTCTGTCTGTCTGTCTGTCTGTCTGTCTGTCTGTCTGTCTGTCTGTCTGTCTATCTATCTATCTATCTATCTATCTATCTATCTATCTATCTATCTATCCCTGTTCGACTTCATTTAACCCAGCTCCTGAAATATAATGACGAACTTGCCTATATACTATATAAAACGAATTACTATGTCTCGTAATATATTTGTATGACTTACCATTTTCAGATATATTTGATGCAGAATTACACAAGACGACAAAAGCCGACAGAACTATCAGTTTCAAAATTAACATAGAAAAGCTGAACAAATGTTTTTCTGTTTTGTGATGTGTCATTTTGAGAACAGCGTTACATTATTTCAATTATTTATGATTAATTAGTGACGAGTTTTGTTTAGTAATACATAGACTTTCTTGTTAAATTTAAGTGCAAAGAAGGCAAAAAAAAAACATCTCTTTTTAACGGAACTGAACATTTAGCGAACACTTCTGATAAATACACACAAGGGAGTTGTACATGTGTAAAGTGACACGTGACCAAGAGGACAAAGAATTGGAAAGTTCCGGAAAAAACATACAAACAATAAAAACATCAAGTTGTATCGGTGAAATTGGTACGCTTATTAATTGTACAATACTAATTTGTTTGTTTATACAGGGGAAATAACCCAAATTTATAGACATATCACTGTGTGCAGTTGTCACTGATGGGTTGTCCTTGAATAGGACATGTAGAGATGACTGGTGCACACTACAGTCGATTGATATGACTAGCTTACGGTAGAAAAGTCTTAGTCACCAAGACTACCCGACCATTTATACAGGCGGTCCTCAACTTTCGCACATAATCGGTTCCTAAAAGTGTGTGAGAATGTTGAATGTTTGAAAGTAGAGGGAAATAAAAAAAAAAGGTTCAAAAATGTTATTTTAAAATATTTACGTATCGATAATAGGAACATATTGTTTGAAATATACATTTTATACATATACATACTTAATTTATCGATACGTGTTTAAGTACTTTCAGGTGTTTTCTTTATAAGCCTATCAAGAGTTAATTGAATGCCACCAATTTTCTTTTTTCTCGGTACAGAGTTCTATAGCATGCTGTATCTTTCTCAATCACCCTACGTACTTGAGATACGCGTTCTCCATTGTCGTCATATTCTTCCATTAGAGTGATAAATTTCTCAAGGTGCATGAAGGCTTCGTTCATATTTTTGATTGTCAAAATCTTGTAGGTTTTATCAGCTTTTCTTACTCACTTTCGTTATGTATCACTTTCAAAATGGCGATCATGACATTACAAAAAAAAAACGATTGCTCTGGGAACAACAAGGGCGGAGAAAGACCGGGTATAGACCGGAAATTCCGTAGGCCGGGTATACCGAAACAGTCGGAAATTATCGAAAGTATTTCACTAGCGCTTTTATAAACGATTCTAAAAACACATTAAAAAATATTTTAAAAAAATGTTCGAAATAGCGAATTGTGCTTGTAACTCATTCTTTTAAATGTTGTCAGTAATGGGCCCCATCACACGGATGTGGCCCCCATAGGAACAAGATAGCTCTGATTTTAAAATGTCGACTCTATAACATAATTCTCACCCCCCCCCCCAACCCCACACTATTTTGTTTTCTTTTTCTTTAATAGATTCAGTGGTGGCCCAAAAAATTTAGAAATGTTTGAGAAGTTCCTCATTAAAACAATTCAAGCTTGTTGAGGGCTCCATAAGTTCCGACCCCATTCCACCACCCTCAGTCTGAGCAGGTGTTTTACGCCACAGTTAAGAATGATGCCAATCTAGCTTACAGAATATAAAAAAAAGTTACGTTCACAGTCCATATGGTTCATGGCCATTGGACCTTTTATTTTCTGTTGATGATTCTCCAAATTCAATAAAAATTGCCAATGAATAAAAAAAAATTCACATTTTGCCGAATTTCCATACAAGTACATGGGCCTAAATGTTTTACATTTGGGGGACATCACTTTTGTAAAAATCGGTAGCTGGTTATTACATATGTAGATTAACTTGTTTTCCTATTGAATTAGTTACCATCTGTGTTTTAATATTGTTGGTCAAATAGCTTACCATCTGTATTTTAATTTTTTGGTCTAATAGCTTACCATCTGTGTTTTAATTTGGTTGTTCAAACAGTTTACCATCTGTGTTTTAATTTTGTCTGTCAAACAATTAACATTTGTGTTTTTATTTTGTCGGTCTAATAACATAACATCTGTGTTTTAATTTTGTCGGTTAATTAGCTTACAATCTGTGTTTTAATTTTAATGGTCAAAGAGCTTATCATCTGTGTTTTATATTCGTCGGTCAGTAAGCTTTTGTGAAATACAGTGTGGATTCAACTAAACAATTAAAAACTGAGAAAACAAACAAAGAATTCACCAGATGAATGCTCTACTGTTTTTTTTCCCCTTACTAAAAATGATACAAAACCATACTTTGATTTAAGTATTTTAGGTCTTCATAGCATGACAGGCGAAACGTCAAATTTGCATTGTTTATAAATATTTAACTCGCTGCAGTGTTACCATTGAAATATTTAATCTTTCACATCTATTATGAAGCATACAACTTTTTTTTAAAAAGGAAACTAAAAACAAATGTATATATTATTTATACAGATACATTTATATAGAATGAAGCCACAATACATAAACCACATGTATTCAGAAAAAATCATTATAAAGTGATATATATTTTAACTTTCTTAGAATAGTCAGTAGAAATTTTAGAACCTAAAGCTATATCTAATGATGCTGAAAGACGATCTAAGATAAACTGTCACTCACTTAAGCATTTAAATAGTAGACCACCACTTAAAAGAAAGATAACATGGGATTGAAGAACATTTTAACTTGAAACCAAGGCAAAAACGATTTAGGAACTCAATTCTAATCAGTTCCCTGTTTGTAGAAAACGTGTAGAAAAATTTAAGAAGAAAACTGTAAAGTGCAAATTGAAACAAATAGAAGAATAAGATCTACGGTTTCTAGACATATATGAAGGAGGCAACTCCATACGATGAATGGTTGCAGTTCTTTAGGGTCTTTATTAATGAACACATGACCGGTGACGTAGCAGTTGTGTGCGTTCTATATCCCGACCTTTCCTAAAACTCTAATGTCAATGGATCCCGTAAAATTGAACAACGCGATGATCGACATAACCTTTCTTTATTTGGAGACCGCGTACAAAATGTAGCTTATAATTATATTGATTAATTTAGCAATATCTTTCGGGATCAAGCTTGAAATTAAGTTAAAATATTACAATTTATTTCTCAATGGAATAATCCCATAGTTAGATAATGATAAACAGCTTGTTTAGTTGTTTACAACCTTTTCAATATGGTTTGAATATTATTAAAACCATGTAGACATGAAATAACAACCTTCAGTCACTTTTACAGTCATTAGCCTATGTCTCAATAACATCCTTCAGTCACTTTTACAGTCATAAGCCTATGTCTCAATAACATCCTTCACTCACTTTTACAGTCATAAACCTATGTCTCAATAACATCCTTCACTCACTTTTACAGTCATAAGCCCATGTCTCAATAACATCCTTCACTCACTTTTACAGTCATAAACCTATGTCTCAATAACATCCTTCACTCACTTTTACAGTCATAAGCCCATGTCTCAATAACATCCTTCACTCACTTTTACAGTCATAAACCTATGTCTCAATAACATCCTTCACTCACTTTTACAGTCATAAGCCCATGTCTCAATAACATCCTTCACTCATTTTTACAGTCTTAAACCTATGTCTCAATAACATCCTTCACTCACTTTTACAGTCATAAACCTATGTCTCAATAACATCCTTCACTCACTTTTACAGTCATAAGCCCATGTCTCAATAACATCCTTCACTCACTTTTACAGTCATAAACCTATGTCTCAATAACATCCTTCACTCACTTTTACAGTCATAAGCCCATGTCTCAATAACATCCTTCACTCACTTTTACAGTCATAAACCTATGTCTCAATAACATCCTTCACTCACTTTTACAGTCATAAGCCCATGTCTCAATAACATCCTTCACTCACTTTTACAGTCATAAACCTATGTCTCAATAACATCCTTCACTCACTTTTACAGTCATAAGCCCATGTCTCAATAACATCCTTCACTCATTTTTACAGTCATAAGCCTATGTCTCAGAAAAAAAAAAAACGTAAAAATTTGGCAAGTACGATCAAAGAGAGATAACCAAAGAATTGTTTTCGGTCACTGAAATAAAGGACATACAAACATCCATTTAACGTTGCTGGTCGTTTATCCAGACAAAGTCTGTATTAGAAGATGAAAATTACTATATTCAGACTAAATTCTATGTCTAGCAGGATAAAGGAGCAATTGTACAATTGTTGCTTTTAAAACTTATAATAACGAATAAATAAAATAAATGATCATATTATGATAAAGTTGTTGGAAGATAAGAAAAAAAAAACTTTGTAAAGACTTCATTGAGGAGGTGCTACATCACATCTAAACCTAGAAATATCAAACATTTTGTGGGATCGTCTGAATATAACGGCCAATAAGAATCCAATTATCAGAACAACAATAAAACATGCAGAAACTGTTCCTATATAAATGTACATTGTTCTGCTATTGTCATTTTCTGGTGAGCTGTCGACATTTGTTAGATTTGTGGATGTCGTCATGGCACTAGACGATGTGTGTGAAGTTGTCGCTGGTGGGTGGGGAATAATTGGTGTCTCGGTAGATGGCATTAGTATTGTTGTTGTGATGGGAATGGGAGAAGATAAGAACTTTGGTGTGACAGAAGATGACAGTGAAAACAACCCCGTTGTGACAGAAGGTGAGAGAGATGGGAGCCCTGTTGTGACAGAAGGTGTGAGAGATGGGAGCCCTGTTGTGACAGAAGTTGTGAGAGATGGGAGCCCTGTTGTGACAGAAGGTGTGAGAGATGGGAGCCCTGTTGTGACAGAAGGTGAGAGAGATTGCAGTCCTGTTGTGACAGAAGGTGAGAGAGATGGCAGCCCTGTTGTGACAGAAGGTGCGAGAGACGGCAGTCCTGTTGTGACAGAAGGTTCAATATCATCTGGATCTAAATATGACGACATAGAAGTTGATGTCGCCGATAAAACATTCACATAACTATGTCCAACAACCATGGAAGGAGGAATCGACCATGCAAAATCACTGGTGGTACTACTGACAGCTCCATCTGTGGCTACACCGTGTCTGGTCACTCTGGGTTGTCCAGTCTCCTTCATCAGGTTCACTGTTGAGTCAGTGGTTATCTGAGCTGTGGAAGTGTACGATGACGTCGCGCCATCTTGTAACCCTCCTAGAAAAGAAAATGCTTGGATTACAAATCATTCATTTTTTAAAATTAAATTAAAAAAATTTTCTAAGGAAGATTTTCGTGAAGTTTAGAGCGCTTTACACTCTTTTTTATGGTATCGGGTTCCAGCCACCAGTGAAATCTCGGGATTATTAAACACCAACGAAAGATGTTGTAAGTAAAAGGCTTTAGGACACACTTCTAGTTTCCCGTAGCTGAGCCAATTCTACAATACATAGTCTCCCATACAGTGGCGTAGTGAGCTTAACTCGCGCCCGGGGCATAATATCTTATTAGCGCCCCCCATTCAAAAACCATATAATATCATATGTAAAATATACCATTTGGCGCTCCTTTGTGAGTAGCGCCCGGGGCACGATGACCCCCTTGCCCCCCTCCCCACTACGCAACTGCTTCCAAGGGGTGTTGATCGATTCCTATACTACGACAAATTTCTTAAAGATGACCGTCGGTACAGATGAAAGCCGCTTTTAAATTCTCAAGTTCATTTTGTGTTTGAGATAGTAACTTTTTGTTCTTTATAACACCATTCGTTCCTGCCTTTAAAAAATGATGATTTTGAATATTTATTCTTTTATTTGGACAGCGACTTATGGAGACAACACATAAGCCCCGTGGCTAAACGAAGTGATAACGAGGCTGCAGGTATAGCTGGTGGAGTAAAAAACTACGAAACTACGGTAAATTTTTAAACCAGTTCACTAAAAACCTTTATTATTATTATAATTGTAATAAAGTTTTTTTTTTTTTTAAATTTCGAGTTGGCAAACGTAAAGAAAAAAAAATATCACGTGCTGTTAAAAATAAGCAGTGACTCTTAGGGGGCGTGGCGACTAAGAATATGGTCAACTAAATGAGGACAATCGCCAGAAATTAGTGCCGCGATAGAAGCGATGTATAACAGTTTGTGGCGTTCACTGGTCAAAACATGTCTTTAAAAAAAAATCATTCCCCAGGCTCATATAACAGCACTGACCTTCTTACAGCCTTTCCCCCTCCTCCCCTAAAGTCCCGATCTGTGAAGTCCCTGTAAGATGGAGGTATGCATCTCTTAGATACCACTAATAGGACGTTTTATTTAGTGCCCTACTTTCATCCCCAGCATAGCAGATAGTGCACTGGCCATGGAGACACCACGGGCTAAATATATATATATATATATATATATATATATATATATATATATATATATATATAACTTACTCCATGACCTGAAAAATTATTCGTGGGGGGCTGGAACAAACATTGAAGTTTTGTTACAGTTTGGTAACAGAGGAATCCAACTACGGGGCCCATTCAGACGATGGGCCTGAACATAAGCTACAGAGTCGCAGTTAGCCATTGTGGATAATCCTAATCTGAAAAAGTGCAAAAAACATTTAACGGCGCTCTTTTGGTGCTTCTACCTAGTTCGGCGCCCTATGAGGCCGCCCAATCTGCAGCACCCTTCCTACGCCACTGCACATTCGCCCCTATTACATCCATTAGCAAAATTAAAGTTTAAAAATAAATTAAGTTTGATCTGTGGCAAGTTATGTTATTTAATTTAACGTCATACTGAAGATTGCTGCGTATTTAAAGGTTAATTAATTTGCACCAGCACAACTATTGGTTCCAAGGCAACAGATTTCTTCAATTAGAAATCAATGTTGTTTGACACATGTTTAATTTTTTAACTCACCAGTACATAAGATTTGAATGGCGACATCAAGCTGTTGATTTAAATCCGAGAATGATTTCATTTTGAGGAACAGGTTTGCACCAGAAGAAATGTTTCTAAGAGTGGGTTCGTCTATGTTGTCGGTGACGCCTATGACCAAGATCTTTCAATAAAACACACATAGCAAATCATTTAAATGAAAGAAGAAACTCTATGGGTTCTCATAATGTACAATCAGTGTCTAAAACATTATATAGACAGACTATAATTTAGAAGAGGTTGGTTAAATGAACTATGGTGTAGAAGAATTCAAGGTGATAGGAATTACTTCTGGTAAGGATATATTGTGAACAAGGATGGGTCAACTGCGACCCGCGGGCCTCTTACGCTGTTTTGTCCAGCCCGCGCCCCGAATTCATTGATCTACGCTCGGTCCGGCCCTTCTATTGAACTTAAGAACCCACTATGGCCCGCGGTTCAAAAAGTTTTGCCGACCTCTGATCTTAAATCCATTTCTACATAATGCACGTTGGTTTAAAAGTGAAGTGAATGTGGGATAAAAAGTACTACATAAAAGTACTGTATAAAAGTACTATGCTAAATAAAATTACTATATAAAAGTGCTATAATATATAAAAATACTGCACTATATGAAAGTACTTTACTGTATAAAAGTACTGTACTATACAGAAGAATTATTTTAAAGTACTTTATAAAAAAAACTCAACTGTTTCATTACAAATTGTAATTTATTTGAAGATGGAAAAAAAAATTGTTGTATTGGCTGCATACATTATTAGATTGATTTAGATAGTTAAATACCATGCCTGAATAAATATCAACAGCTGCCGATAATGCATGGACTGTTTGGTGCTTAACCCCAAGCTGGTGACTTCATGGATTCTTATATTTTCACGTATTAAAAAGTACGTTTTACGTATTTTAAATGTTATATGAGTAACGAACGTGATGACAAAAAAATTTTGTCAATAAGTTTTTCTCCCTCTAATTAATTGTAAAAATGAGTAGCAATATTTATATACAAAATATCTTTGAAATATTATCCTTTAAAATATTTAACCATTACAAAATTCCTAGCCGACTAATGGGTGGGAACAGCTGACTGACGCACGGGTTGGAACCGCTGACTAATGGGTGGGAACAGCTGACTGACGCACGGGTTGTAACAGCTGACTAATGGGTGGGGACAGCTGACTGACTCACGCGTTGGAACAGCTGACTAATGGGTAGGAACAGCTGACTGACTCACGGGTTGTAACAGCTGACTAATGGGTGGGAACAACTGACTAACTCACGGGTGGGAACAGCTGACCAATGGGTGGGAACAGCTGACTCATTCTTTTGTATGCCTTCATTGATAGACATATACCTGCAATTTGGATTTAACTTTTAAAAGTTTGGCGGCTGTCAAAGTTCTCTCCGATCTCTTATAAGTACCGTCTGTCAACAAAACAACTAAATCATGGACATCTTCGCGATCTCCATTTATAGGCAACAAAATCTCTGTTCTGACCACATTAATAACCATGGCTGTATCTGTGTCACCCTCTCTGAGAAAAAAAATATAATTGCATCTTTCAATGAAATATGAATCTATCTATCTATCTATCTATCTATCTATCTATCTATCTATCTATCTATCTATCTATCTATCTATCTATCTATCTATCTATCTATCTATCTATCTATCTATCTATCTATCTATCTATCTATCTATCTATCTATCTATCTATCTATCTATCTATCTATCTATCTATCTATCTATCTATCTATCTATCTATCTATCTATCTATCTATCTATCTATCTATCTATCTATCTATCTATCTATCTATCTATCTATCTATCTATCTATCTATCTATCTATCTATCTATCTATCTATCTTTCTATCCATTAAAGCGTTTCATTTCAATTACTTTGTAATACTGTTAAAAAAAAACTAGAGCTGCTGTTCGATTAAAAAATTGACCGAAATTAACGCATGATTAAAAATGTTATTGCAAATTAACCCACAATTTAATCGACACAATATAATACATTTGTTTGTATTCCAACTATTATGTTATAATATCATACCATAACATTGTCATCATAAACAAGTCAGATTGATTTACTAAATAATTATAATTAATCAAAACCATACCACCTGTCAATGAAACTAGGAAAACGCTTCTGTGGATGTTTCACTAATTGTATCATTCAATGTCATACATTAGAATTAAGAAATGACAATTCTATTGTTTCAAGGTCATATAGCGGCTATGATTTTATGTAAACGTGACAGTTTCTGTGTTCGGGTATTTTTTTACCTTTTTTTAAAATCTTGTATGATCTGGTTATATAATTGGGTTATTTACTGATTTATTATTCTGCAACTCTGAAATAACAGCATTTGGGTAAAATTTAACGCATTTAAGTGTTTGTGTTAAAAATATATTTAACGCATTAATTGCATTTTAAGTGCATTATTCATCAGCCCTATATAAAACATTAAATTTAACTCAGTGTCACGATAATTCTGAAAAATACAACAGAGTCTTGTATAGATGTGTGCACCATCCTAGTCTAAGACCATGTCTAGACACTGTCTGATTACAGGTTTCATGTATATATATATATATGAATCTATTAGTGAAGCTGTTGCAGACGGGACCAGCAAGATACTGTATTATCAAAATACGATACACAATTATGCGCAATAGAATGATGATACAAAATTTTTAGCATCTCGTTAATTTGATATAATTACAACCGGGTTAATTATACACTAGTTTTTTTTACCTTCAACAATACACTGTTGTACCTCCACCAATACACTACAGTATATATTGTAAACTAGTGAATGAAACTTTTCTCTTTTTACATCGACCGGTAAGGGAGCAATAGGTTTATTGTCGAGGGCTATATAACAAAAACATCTTCAATTTATATTACAAGTGGGGTTTTAGTCGACATACCTGGGGGTGAGGGTGTGTGTGTGTGAAATGCGACAATGCAGGGGTGATAGATCTACTTAATAAGTGAAAAGACCTTAACTTTAAATCGTTGAGTGAAATTCTGTTATTTATCGATTTTGTGAACTTTCAGCATTTTGGTCAAATTAACGCATTAAGGTGTTGCGTGAAAAATTTTAATTGCAAATAATTTTGACGCGTTAATCGTAAATTAACGCAGTTTAAACATCAGCCCTACAAAAAACTCCCAAGGCCCTTAGGGAAGATGAAGTGTAGAGTTCAAAGGTTTCTTTAACATCGACGTATGAAGGGATTTTGTGGTTAGTACAACACAGGCCGTATTTCATTTCCCAACTTACCTATTTAAAGCTAGGTGGAACACTGATATATTTTAATACATGATGTATAATTGTTTAAAAATTCAAATTCATTGTGTAAAGAAAACACACTCTAAAAGAAATAAGCAAAATAATAAAAAAAAAACAACAAATCACCTCAGTCTGAAAAGTGAAATGGATTTTATTTTATCTTTTTTCATCATGTGTTGTTTCAGATAAAACGTTTGACTAACATAAGAGACAGGGGATAACATTGCCATACGAATGATTGCAGCTCTGACATGGTCTGGACCGATGGGTAATGGACTGAGAATATTTTGTATAAAGTCTTGACATTTTCTGAAGCTTGTTTCACCAACACTGGCGGACAGGTCTAAGATGAAAACTATGTCCAGTTTCAAAGTGGGACATTCTGTAGATATTGAAGTTATAGAAGAGTATGCAGAATCTATCTATCTATCTATCTATCTATCTATCTATCTATCTATCTATCTATCTATCTATCTATCTATCTATCTATCTATCTATCTATCTATCTATCTATCTATCTATCTATCTATCTATCTATCTATCTATCTATCTATCTATCTATCTATCTATCTATCTATCTATCTATCTATCTATCTATCTATCTATCTATCTATCTATCTATCTATCTTGCCGTCCGTCCGTCGATCTGTTTTTCTCTGTCTGTCTATCTGTCGTTCTGTCTGTCCGTCCCTTCGTCCGTCAGTCGATGTTTCTGTCTTTTATCTATCTAATTTCACTTACACTTACTCTATTTCAATAATAACAAAGACTCAGGGTCATTTAAAAAAAATAAATCTTGAAATTCTCCGTAAACTTCCCGCTATTGTCAAGCTAGCTCAGTTAAAGTCCTGCTAGCCCAGTTAATGTCCAGCTAGACCAATTAATGTCCAGCTATCTCAATTAATGTCCAGATAGCCCAGTTAATGTCCAGATAGCTCAATTATTGTCCAGATAGCTCAGTTAATGTCCAGATAGCTCAGTTAATGTACAATTAGCTCAGTTAATGTACAATTAGCTCAGTTAATGTCCAGATAGCTCAATTATTGTCCAGATAGCTCAGTTCATGTCCAGATAGCTCAGTTCAAATAAATATTTTTTTAATTAGCACATGAAGATAATGAAATGAAATACTTGTTTTTCAAATATTAGCTATTAATGTCAAGGTCAGCCTTACGAATGTATATCTGTAGACACTGTAGGGTCCCCCGAATGTATCTTTGGTTCGAGCCCCGGCTCCAAGAACGGCCCTGGCCTTACGGCGTCCATATGTTAAATAGCGGACTGACGTTGGTGGTGCCCAAGCGGGATCTAAAATTACCGCCACATAGGTGCCCAAAAAAAAAATTATAAGTTGTACAATGTAGCCCCTTGCTATAAGGACCTGTCTGAAATTTTTTTTCCCCATTAAAAAGATGAACCTACTGTTCTGTATAAGCCGTGTGCGCAAGCGAGTGCACATTACGTCAGTGCGCACAAATGTTTTATTAAGTTTGCGCATTACATCAGTGCGCACAAATGTTGTGTTAAGTGTGCGCATTACATCATTGCGCACAAATGTTTTGTCCAGTGTGCGCATTACATCAGTGCGCAAATGTTTTGTTAAGTGTGCGCATTACATCAGTGCGCACAAATGTTTTGTTAAGTGTGTGCATTACATCATTGCGCACAAATGTTTTGTTAAGTGTGCGCATTAGATCAGTGCGCACAAATGTATTGTTAAGTATACCTTTCTATTGAGCACAAGAAAAATAGATTTTCTTCCAAAGTTGCCCAGACCAAGATCTTAAGCTGCACTCAGCCTTTGGTAAAATAGAGTGAACGTTGCTTGACACAAAGGAAGTGTCTACCAGATTTTAGTATAAAAACAATACATTGGGCGAGTTGTACATTCTGGAAATCCGAACTTGTTAGCAAAATTAGACCAGCCAAAGTAAATAGCATCATGGGCTTTTGTTTGGGAGGAGGGAAGTGAAGCCTGACAGTTATAAAAAAAATATTATACGGCCCCCTAGATGTACAAGGGGTGGTCTTGACAACTTTTTTTGCCTGCCCCCCCCCCCCCCCCCACACTCCTTTCAAATATACGGTTACAAGAGGCCCGTATAAACGTGGTATAAATATTTTTTAGGAAGGGTTAGAGAAATAGTGAGTTTGAACTTACCTACATCAGCTGTACTTGAAAAACACTTCGTTATAAATACTGACATGATCAGTTTACAAATTAAAAATGTATGACTGAAAAAATGCTTCATTTTCAAAAAAAAAAAGCTACATCTGCTCTGTTATTAATAAGTAAAACAACAACTTCAGATTGTTTTACAAACTAAAGAACAGATAACAATTTATATCACCGCCCCCACGTACCATGAGAATTGTATTTAAAAAAAAAACCCAACAAAAAGCTAAGTAAACTCATTATTTACACAAACCTTCTGACTCTCAAGAAATGTGTAAATGTACAGAATGATTTATTACATGCAGGATATAAGAAAAGGGAATTTTCGGTGCTGACAAGACTTTCCAGTGTGGTTCGTCGCACAGATTAGTGTAACCGCTACGGTTTGGCTATTCGTGCGTCATGCCAACAAAATGCATTTTTTTGTAAGTAGGCAACTAGACCGAAAAAACAAACCAACACGTATAAAAAAAAAATTGCAGCTAAGTGCTTAGTGCACCTGGTCAGTATTTAAATTTCAATTTAAAAAATATTTGAAAGATTTAAGAAAAAAATACTAGGTGACTTTAATGGCTTTTTAGGCATGCGCCGATTTAGGCATGCGCCGATTTAGGCATGCGCCGATTTAGGCATGTGCCGATTTAGGCATATACTTAGCGGACCAGTCAACCAAACCTAGAGTGAATTAAAAAAAAAAAGACACATATCTCAAAACTTTGCAAACATATATATGTATAACATAACACGTAACTTAACATAAATGTGTTGATAACCTAACTAATGTTTTAACTTTGTAACTAATGGATGAGTTGTCCATCTTGCCCTGAGAAATCTTTAAATAAACTGGAGTTCTCTCTGACAAACCCCTACTGTTAATATATTGGGATCACTGACAAGAGATTAGATTTCCCTTTGAACAAGGGTCCCCAATTCCTCGAGAAAAGGCATCATATGATGAAAGGTTTATAATAGAAACAAACATACAATTGTTGGATCTATCTAAGTTTAATATATCCTTGAGAAAAAATAACGCTTGCAAATAGCCGCACTCTTTTTTTTATGTGGTCGTCTGCTAATAGTGTCTGGATATTTTAACCTGTACAGTTCTTGATTTCAAGTGACTTTATCTTCGTAGGACGTAGGACATGGTGTTAAAGAAAAAAGAAAGTTTATAGACGTCAGTGTTGCTCCAAAAATGGAGGAGAGGGAGGAGGGGGGGCAAACCAAACACTTTACAGGGCCCCCCGAGACTCTTGGGCCGCAACGATTTCAATTTTTAAAACATTTATCTATATTGCTGCTATTAAGATGGGCTCTTGTTGATATATAGGAGATGGAGGGCGCCAGTTTCCTTTTAATTCTAGATTTGTAAAGATTTGTGTGTGGAACAAAGCTGTAATGATACATTTATAGATTTTGTTGTGTGACCCACCTCTAACTCACCCGTCACTTACCAGTGGGTCGTGACCATCGCTTCCAGATCCACTTATCTAATGTATCGATCATTTAAATATAAACCTAAAAAAAAAATATTAAAAAAAAAAAAAAAAAAAAAATACAGAGTTGACCCGTGATGTATCTTCAAATTTATAAAATCAAATACCCCCTTCCCCCATAAAAACATTTTTAAATGATAAGATTCTCTGCCGAAATAACTGGCCATAAGCATCAGAGAAATAAATACATTATAGACAACCAATCTTTACAGTGTAAACATTTTGTTTACATATTAAATAATAAACAAAGTTGATATGCCATGAAGGGTAACGACAACAGACGAAAAATTCAAAATACAAAACATTATTTTTTCGGTGAAAGAAGAACAATTATATGCAGGTCGGGATGTCTTATCGTTGGGACTTTTTCCCTTGACCCTTGCCCAGTGTAGGATCCACGCATAAAGTAGCTTAGGGCCACAATTTTGTTGGGGGCCCCAAAAATTTTATGAGTAAACGATTGTGATATACACTTAAGTATTTGGCACTGACATATAATATCTGGACTTATAAAGGGCCCCATATCCCAAAATAGCCTAGTGCTTTTTAAAAGTCTAAATCCGACCCTCCCCTTACTAACCAAATGTTTCGATTTTTCACTGCAACAGGATCCTCATCTAGCCTATCTCACTTCCGATATTTTTTTTGTTCTTTGAACCTCTGTCCCTGATTGTATACCTTGATCATTAACTAATATAATGCAATAAATTATTATAAATCAGCATCGATTACTTTATATAATGCAATACACCATTGCAAATCAGCAACGATTACTTTGTATAAATATTAGTCCCTGAAAAATAAATAGTATTTGAAAAAGAAAGTTCAGTGTAGAGATGGCGACCACCATGTTTTAAATGTGCCCATGTGTAAACAAATACGTTTTGAACCTTCAACCCGGGCAGGCAAAGAGAGAGAGAGAGAGAGAGAGAGAGATAGATAGATAGAGAGGGAGAGAGAGAGAGAGAGAGAGAGAGAGAGAGAGAGAGACAGAGAGGTGAAGTACGAGCATGTCATGTTATTTGTATACAAACTTACACGAGACTTAGAGGACGTGACAGTGATGCCCTTTGACCCCGGGGATCAAGCTGATAATGGATGGGGACGTGCAGTCCTAATAGGAACAGAAACTCAACAAACATGCGGCACATAGCGATAACGATGAAACGGATTTATTTATTTGACTGCGGATGTATCTTGATGTTAGCATACATTTGGTGGTAATACTTTACAGTACACAGCTTTATAAAACCAACAACACAACAATACACTTTTTCTTTCAGGTGTTGATATTTTAGCGATTTTCGTTTGTTAATCATGCATCTATCTATCTACCTATCTATCTATCTATCTATCTATCTATCTATCTATCTATCTATCTATCTATCTATCTATCTATCTATCTATCTATCTATCTATCTATCTATCTATCTATCTATCTATCTATCTATCTATCTATCTATCTATCTATCTATCTATCTATCTATCTATCTATTTATCTATCTATCTATCTATCGATCGATCGATCGATCGATCATATAAACATAACTGTGCATCCTAAAACGATTTTCCTGCAACGTAAATAATATGAACATATGGATTTGCTTTACAAACACAGTTATGTCTGTCAACTGTCTTACTGTCTGTCTATCTGTGTAGTACATACACACAAATTGTAACCCTAAAAATAATTGTTATACAACTTGTTGATTTATGCATATGAGAAATTTATTTCTACTAAATGCAAGTAAAACCAATATTTTCACACACTTTCAAACATCAGTATATTTATTATATTTTAAAACTCTTTCCTTACACTGTAAGCTTCAAATGCACGTTAGATGGCCAATGTATGAGATGTCCAGTAAAAGAGATGGTGTGACCTAGACATCATCATTATGTTTCCCTGGGTCAATATTGTAGTTAAATATGTTAATATTCAAGTTCATGCCCTGTGCCCCGTCTATCAAGACCAACGGGTCAACTGACAGATGTTGATGATCATGAAACTGACTGTGTGACAGATCGTGGCAGTGACCGTGTGACAGTAGGTGAAAGAGTCGACCATATCCTGGGCCTAACGGTTTAGGTCGGGCAGAGGGGTGCCTCATGGACGCGACAGTCAAGTTAAGCGTGGGTTCGGACACGGATGCGAATACGTTCAGTCGTCCTCTGGCGAGAGTTGCAATAGTCGGCACTGGTTTGGCATTAGAAAATGTAGTTGTTGACGGTGGTGGAGAAGTTGAAGGTCCAGGTGTTGATGAAGATTGAAATAACACATTTACATTGCCCAGCTTGTGTCCAGTGTACTGAAACTTTGAGTCAGGTTCTAGGGATGAGAGCAAAGGGCTTTTCCATATCTGTGGTGGTACGTCTTCAGAATTGTCAGCTTCTGGAAAAAGAGCCATTGAGCTAATGAGAGCTAATGATAGTTAGTGATAGATAAAGTTAGCTAATGATAGCTAAAGATAGCTAGAGAAAGCTATAGAAAGCTATAGATAGCTAGAGATAGCTAATGATACCTTATGTTAGTTAGTTATAGCTATAGTTTGCTAGAGATAGACAATGATTGCCAAAGAGAACTAATGGTAGCTAGTGATAACTAAAGATATCAAAAGATAGCTGACTTATTCCATCATTAAACAAAAAAAAAAGTAATAAACAAATGTCAAACAAGTGTTTTGGGGAAAGCTGGTGTCATTCGGTGGCTCTTTCGCAGTGAGCCTCTTTGTATGCTGTATGAGTCCAGCCAACTTTCAATGTGTAGCGTAGCGCCTCTATAGGCGTAGCCATGGTGACATTTAAAAAAAACAGAGACAAACATGTGTTCATTGTAGGGGATTTGATATAATATGGGCAGCTGAAGTTAAGTTTAATTATCGAAAAATAATTATTAGGCCATCATTAGGACATCATTAGGACATCATTAGGACAAACTCTGGTCTAACTAAAGAATAAAAACATTTTTGGGGGTAAACAAATCAGTAGAAAGTGAATAATTTTTGTTCCTGAATTAGTTAATAGCATTTTTATCAAAAAGAAATTCACTGATTGAAATAAATACATTTTACTACGCCATTTAGGTTGCAATGCAACAAAACACAAAAAATTACATACTTGCGATGTAGGGGAACAAATTATTATCCAAAAAAAAATGAACGCTTAAATCCATAATATTACACTCACTCATCCATCTTTGCTAGCCTACGCTTTTTATACATTTACATTATTGTATCAAATCATCTTCATTTAGATCTATTGATTTTGTTTGCAGAATATATGTAAAGACATGGAGTACACAAACTAATGTGTGAAATACTATTTCCAGGTTTGAATGTAATTTCACAAATAATGTGATCATGAGGAATTTTGTCGCTGATTAATCCCTACAGAAATAACTGGTGGTTTACGTTTTCTGAAAGAGTCTTTACGAGAGTTGTCATACCTTTTGTCCCTTGATCAGTTGATTGTGTCCCTTGGCCAGTTGATTGTGTGCTTTGGTCAGTTAATCTGCCCCTTGGTCAGTAGATCGTGTCCCTTGGTCAGTTGATCGTGTCACTTGGTCAGTTGATCGTGCCCCTTGGTCAATAGATCGTGTCCCTTGGTCAGTAGATCGTGTCCCTTGGTCAGTTGATTGTGTGGTTTTATCTCCTGGTCGACTAGACTGACCCCTTGAAACTGTTGATGAAATAATTAAGATTTCTGAAAATCGTTTTGTATCCTTGGTTTTATATATATAAATATATATATATATATATATATATATATATATATATATATATATATATATATTTCAATATGAAAAAATAAAAAAAAAACACATTAAAAAACATTGCAGATTTTGCAGGAATTGATGGCGAAAAAGAAATAATTGAAGAATGTGATAACGTTGCCAGTATTGTGAAAGATGATATTGTTGATTCTAAGTCGTGACAGATGCTGACAAGTAGAGACACAACCTAAGGACTGTGACATCGTTGTGTGCTAATGCATGCGTCCGAGTATTTTTCAATTCAAATTTCAAAGTTGATCAGGCTGTAATATAACAAACCAGGCTAATAGAATATTATCTACCTGCCTGCCTTGCTACCTACCTAACTTGCGATGAGACAATGCATCGCATTTGAAAATCAAAGGAATCTGTGCTTTTTGCTTTGGCTTAAAAATATCTTTTGTATTTTGTAATACCTTTGTATTTTGTATCGCCAGTTTAACTAACCGCAAAGACATGGTGTTGTGTAATAGATCTTACAACTGCTCATGCTTTTATTTCATCTTTGTTTTTATCATGTAATAAATGTTATTTGAATCGTGTAACTTTGCCTCATTAATGGTGTGTTGTCTTTGTGAGATGTGCAGCTAAGTTGAACGCTTCCTCAAGTGAACTGTAATAGTATAGACAGCACAGGAGACCAACGATAGAACATCACCATTTAATCAAATAACTCAAAACCATAACTGTTGCGAGCACTCCAAATAATGTTGCGAGGTTCTTTTATATACTTGTAGTGAATGTTACAATTTCAGTCAACAACATTAATAAACGAAGTCGACTCCACTTGAAGTAACAATAATAATATTTAATTCTTGAATATGACTGCATGAACACGAACTGTCACATAATGGTGAGCTCAGGAGGAGTACAATAACTGCTGTATAGATAAAACTACAATATGCATCCGCATACTACGATGCCCAAAGCTAGACTGATCTCACAAGTGCTAAAATAAAGCATGTGCTTCCCTCTGACGGTTGTAGTATACGTCATTTCTATCAAAATGACGTTTACACTTGCAGTGGCGCAACCGGGGGGGGGGCAGGGGGGCTTGAGCCCCCAGACCAAATCACCGTACATATTTTATTATATAAACTATCGTTTTTTATATGTGAGCCCCCCCCCCCCAGCATTTTTTCTATATGTGAGCCCCCCCCCCCCAGCATGTTTTGCTGGTTGCGCCACTGTACACTTGAACTCAGAATAGACTACATTGCGAGATGGTGGAATGACGCAATGGATACTGTGGTGGGCGGAGCCTACCAGATTGCGTCATCAAACTTAGACTATACTATTTCTCCACATTCCTCTCCTCTACCCAAGCATGATGTAAACCCAATACTAATACCGACAAAAGGAAGCCACATGAAACAAAGTTCAATCATAGAAAACATTAAAATCACCATAACAACAAAAAAAAAAATACACCATGATTAATCAAATAAATAAAGCATATAATTATAAACCAATACATGCTAACAATATAATCAATACGGTAATACCATCAATATATAAATATATATGTATTTTTTCCGTTAACATTTTTCTTTTTTTCTCTCTTGGTCACTGATATATATATATATATATATATATATATATATATATATATATATGTATATATATATATATATATATATATATATATATATACATGTATTATTATTATTTTTTATTTTTTGTATGTGACTTGTTTACTTTTTTCATGTCACTAATTATTCTTTTTTTCCAAGTGTATATACATGTATAACAATGTACACACAAATGAGGCCAGGTACAATTTTCTTCATTGATGTAAGTGAAAACTAATTTCTCAAAAAAAAGTTTGACTGATGATTAAAATAATAGCATGTCCACTTAGATATTAGTGATCAGTTGATTGTGTGGAGTGATCAGTTGATTATTTGGAGTGATCAGTTGCTTGTGTGGTGTGATCAAATGATTGTGTGGAGTGATCAGTTGCTTGTGTGGAGTGATCAAATGATTGTGTGGAGTGATCAGTTGATTATGTGAAGTGATCATTTGCTTGTGTGGAGTGATCAAATGCTTGTGTGGAGTGATCAGTTGATATGTGGAGTGATAAGTTGCTTGTGTGAAGTGATCAAATGATTGTGTGGAGTGATCTGTTGATTGTGAGGAGGGATCAGTTGATTGTGTGGAGTGATCAGTTGATTGTGTAGAGCGATCAGTTAATTGTGAGGGGAGGTCAGTTGATTGTGCGGAGTGATGAGGTAATTGTGTTGAGTGATCAGTTGCTTGTGTTAAGGGATCAGTTGATTGAATTGGGTGATCTTTTGATTGCATGGGATGATCAACTAATTGTGTTGAGTGATCAGTTGATTGTATTTTGGACTCACTTGATTATATGATTGTGAACTTATCGCATTTGATTGTAGGATTATTTCATCTTTGAGTGCTATATGTTCAAATAAGTGTGTTATGAAATCATTTGTTGGCTTACTCTGTATTGATTGTGTTATAGATTCATTTTTATTTTGTTGTGGAATCATCTGATTTTGTTGTGGAGTCATTTGACTTTTGTGAAGTAATATAATTGCCTTGTGGAATCTGATTGTGCCATTGAGTCATATGATTGTGTTGTAGAACCTGAATGCGTTACGGAGTCATTAGATTTTGTTGCAGAGTCATCTAATTTTGTTGCAGTCATCTAATTTTGTTGCAGATTCATCTAATTTTGTTGCAGAGTCATCTAATAGTGTTGTGGAGCTATCTGATCATGTTGTGGAGTCATCTAATAGTGTTGTGGTCTATCTGATCATGTTGTGGAGTCATGTGATTGTTTTGTTATCTAATTGTATCTATTATTAGCACCAGACTTTACTTTCTGTACAAGTTTATCTTAAGAATTTAATTCACATTACAGCTTTGCCTGTTAATAAAACAAATTATAGGTAAGGCTGTCAACAAAATGAATTTCCCCACTATTTGAAAGCAAATCTTTCACCATGGAATTAATACGTTGATAGAAAATCTTTCACCATAGAATTAATACGTTGATAGCAAATGTTTCACCATGGAATTAATACGTTGATAGCAAATGTTTCACCATAGAATTAATACGTTGATAGCAAATGTTTCACCATAGAATTAATACGTTGATAGGACTGAAAGGATTTCATGCAACTAATTTTTTAAAGTTTGTCATTGAGATTCCTTGCATAAGCTGTCATTTTTTAAATTTTAAAATTAATAAAAAAATACATTTCCTTTTTAAATCGGTCCTGCACAAAAGGAGAAGACAAATAACCAATAACACTGATTATGAAACAGCTTTTTGCATTATAAAAATACAAAGGTTAAGGGCATCCTTAATCCTATTTCTATTTTTATTTATATAGCTTGTATTTATATCCGGAGCCAAAAGCTGTCACAAAAAAATGTTCCGAGGCCAGATGAAGAACATCTTTTTTTCAATTTCAGCTTTTAACACCGTCTCTACCTTAGAAATGAAGTTTTTGTTTGAAACGGGAAATTAAACTTACCGTAACAAATGATAGATTTGATGATATTCAATCGATGATTTAAATCAGAGAATGATTCAATTTTAAGGAACATGTTTGCACCAGAGGAGATGTTTTTGAGCTCTGTTTCATCTATGTTGTTGGTGACGCCTATGGCGAGAATCTGTGAGGTAGAAGAATAAAAAAAAAATAGGAAAACAAAACAAAATGTAGGACGGATAGCCGAATGGTGGGGATGCTTGACTGTTGACCTGATGTCTTAGGTTCGAGCCTCGATGAGAATCCAAGGAATTTTTCCAGGTCTGAGTCAGCTCAGTTCTAAATGGTCACCTGACTTATGTTGGGGAAGTAAAGGCAGCTGGGCGTTATGCTAAACACACACATTCTCTTTATATGCTGAGTTTCAGAAACAGATGAATTCATCACTTCATCTGCTTAGATGGCTCTTTTGTGTAAAGTAACGTTACTTACTACAACTTACAAAGCAAAATAACAAAACCTTTTGGTTAAAAAAAAAGCTAAATCAAATATAGTACAATTGTATAAATTGGGCTCATTAATAATAATAAGATTCATAAAAGTACTAAAATCAATCCATAATATATTTTTTTATATTTACGATTAGAAATCCAAACCGACTTTTATAAGAACAAAACAAAAACGATTGTCTACCTTATGTTGCAAATGATACAGGCTATACTCAAAGTTCTTATATAATACTGTTATTATTTCAAAATATATGTAGAGAAATTAAAGAATAATTAGGTCATTAAGTCACTTTTTTTCCTTTTTTTCACCCCGCATTGTTCGTTCGACTGGTGGCATTTTTCCCTCAAAATCTGTCGTGGTTGAAAATCAAGAAAGTTTGTGCAGAATTACTTGAGCATTAGAATTAATATCATTATGCATTCGATAATTTAGGAAGTAAAATGATTAAATTTGATTTTTAAAGTATATGTTTCATATTCTTTATAATTTGTTTAAATTAGTGAAACTAAATATCACCTTTAATAAATTGTCCAATGTTTTATGAAATGGTGTTAATTTTCTGCCGCTGGTTTAAGTATATGAAGTACCTGTAAGGATGAGATGAAATCTCTCAGATCCTATAAACCACTATTGGGATGGTTTTGATGGCGTCCTTCTTTCATCCCCACCATAGCCGAAAGTGTAAGAGCATTGGAGGCACTACGGGAGATATAGAGAAACAATAACCTAAAATGTCCGTTGGTCCTCATCGGAGTTCGACAGCCCTGCGTGTTTAGGTAACACGTATCAATTTTTTTTATGCATCACTTGTAAATTATCTTTAGTACTCATGCTAAAATTGACATAACTAGCATTTATACCCTTGATTGTTGTCCAATTTCGGCTAAGGATAGTTTAGATTGTTGGGCATCGTACTAGTCATACAGTCTGATACAAAAAAAAATTAGCTGTGACTTCAGAAACAGATGGACAGTTCTTTTATCTAACCCTAATGGGAATTCACATTTTTTTCCAAATAGATATTAAACGGCAAAAGAACGAGGTTGGCTTAATGGACACCAATAGAGATATTGATTTTTAATAATGGCCTTAACAGCTGATCCATAACTCTGCTTACCTCCCCTTACCATCCCTTACGAAAAAAAGCCAAAAAAAAAAAGCCCAACTTGACTAGGTAACAAACCTGCAAATTGGATCTATCTTTTAAAAGTTTGGCTTCATTCAAAGTATTCATCTTTCTCCGAGATACGCCGTCATTGATTAGAATGACCAGATCCTGGACATCCTGTCGATCTCTGTTACTTTTTTTCTGACATCTTGAAGAGCCAGGTCAGTGGATGTGTCACCAAAACTGATAGAAAAAAAATAAATGTGAAGTTTACTTTCTATGTTTTCATATCAAATTAGAATATTGGACAGTTTAAAATAAAAAAAAAACAACTTAATTAGATAAATAAACTTTACAGAAAACAACTGTACCTAATCACTTAATATTTCCATTAGCTTACATGTATTGTATAGATGAAACAGCTTTTAGTTTGTCTATTTTTTGAATATTAGAATTCAGATGAGACACAATTTGAACATTTGTTGAGTAGCGAACAAGCGCAACCCTGACAAAGTCGGGTTCTATGGGTAATGGAGTTAAAATATTTCTAATAAATTCTTGACTTTTTCTGAAATTTGGCTCAGTGACACTGGTGGATGTATCCAGGACTATAACTATAGTTGGGCAGACTGAAATGAAAAATACATATTGATAGAAAAAGTGCAAAAGATGTATGTATGTATGTATGTATGTATGTATGTATGTATGTATGTATGTATGTATGTATGTATGTATGTATGTATGTATGTATGTATGTATGTATGGGGCCATCCATAAAGTACATCACGGTATTTTTGACCATTTTTTACCCCCCTCTCCCCATGTCACAAATCTCGGCCCCCCCCCCTTTTCCCTAAAGTACTTCACACTTTCGAAAAAAAAATTTAATTAACATCTTATTACCCATTGTAAATAAAAAGGTAACAGATAAATGATGTTTATTATATAATTGTCAAGTCTAATTTTTGCAAATTTTTTTTTTCAAATTCAATTGATTGAGTTACTGTTTCAAACAATAACTGAGACAACTGTTGACAATTAGTTATTCTACTATTAAAGTCATTTAATAATCTGATTTTAATATTTATATATTAAGGCAGCTAATAGTAAATTACGTTTTAAGTTTTCGATTAAATTTTAATTAGTTGTTAATTAAAATTTTTTTCGAACGTGTGACGTACTTTAGGACTTTGGGGGGGGGGGTAAAAATGGTCAAAAATAGCGTGTTGTACTTTATGGACGGCCCCTAGTGTAGTATTCCACTGAGCTTCTCGATTGTGTCCCCCCCGGTCAGATGAGTGTGTAAACTGACCTGGTGATTGACCTGCCACATCACTTGTTTGCATCGTCTGACCCAATGACTGTGTAGATAATACACCATGTTGATCCGTGCTTGTCACGTCAAATTTTTTACTTTCTGAAAAATATCAAATAGCAACGTAAATTCTCTCTCTCTCTGTCTCTCTCTGTCTCTCTCTCTCTTCCTCCTCTCTCTCTCTTTCTTTCTTTCTCTCTCTCTCTCTCCCTCTCTCTCTCTCTCCCTCCCCCCATCTCTCTCTCTGTCTCTCTCCCCCCTCTCTCTCTTCCTCCTCCTCTCTCTCCCTCTCTCTCTCCCCCCTCTCTCTCCCCCCTCTCTCTCTATCTCTCTCTCTCTCTCCCCAATATTTCAAGCAGTGGCTATCAAAAGCTTATTTTATTTTGTTTATTTAAAACAGTAGTTTATTACATCTTAACTTTCAATTTGTTGAATGTATCAGTTTATTTTAGTTGAAATTTTTATATTTGTTTTTTTTCTAACAGTCTATTTTTAACTTCAAGCAACAGGAAAGTGTTCAGAAACATTTGTTACAAATAATCTTTATCTAACACTTGAGCGACGTTAGAATAATATTAGACGTAGGACAAATAAGCACGGTTCTAGTGGCTTTTAATTATAATTTATGAATCAGTTATTTTCTTTTACTAGACTTCATGTTTGACACAATATTATTTCTATATCCTTATCTTTGTTAGATCGGTTTTGATCGTGATGATTCCGTGATATTTCTCAGTGATATGTCTCAGTAATATTTCTCTGTGATATCTCTAAGTGATATCTTTCTGTGATATCTCTCTGTGATATCTCTCAGTGATATCTCTCAGTGATATCTTTCTGTGATATCTTTCTGTGATATCTCTTGTGATATCTCTCAGTGATATCTTTCTGTGATATCTCTCTGTGATATCTCTTTGTGATATCTCTCTGTGATATCTCTCAGTGATATCTTTCTATGATATCTCTCTGTGATATCTTTCTGTGATATCTCTCTGTGATATCTCTCTGTGATATCTCTCAGTGATATCTTTCTGTGATATCTCTCAGTGATATCTTTCTGTGTTTTTTTTATTCTGTGGTTATCTCTCAGTGATATCTCTCAGTGATATCTTTCTGTGATATCTCTCTGTGATATCTCTCAGTGATATCTTTCTGTGATATCTCTATGTGATATCTCTCAGTGATATCTTTCTGTGATATCTCTCTGTGATATCTCTCAGTGATATCTTTCTGTGATATCTCTCTGTGATATCTCTCAGTGATATCTTTCTGTGTTTTTTTATTCTGTGGTTATCTCTCAGTGATATCTTTCTGTGATATCTCTCTGTGATATCTCTCTGTGATATCTCTCAGTGATATCTTTCTGTGATATCTCTCTGTGATATCTCTCTGTGATATCTCTCAGTGATATCTTTCTGTGATATCTCTCAGTGATATCTTTCTGTGATATCTCTCAGTGATATCTTTCTGTGTTTTTTTATTCTGTGGTTATCTCTCAGTGATATCTTTCTGTGATATCTCTCAGTGATATCTTTCTGTGTTTTTTTATTCTGTGATATCTCTCAGTGATATCTTTCTGTGTTTTTTTTATTCTGTGGTTATCTCTCAGTGATATCTTTCTGTGTTTTTTTATTCTGTGGTTATCTCTCAGTGATATCTTTCTGTGATATCTCTCAGTGATATCTTTCTGTGATATCTCTCAGTGATATCTTTCTGTGATATCTCTCAGTGATATCTTTCTGTGATATCTCTCAGTGATATCTTTCTGTGTTTTTTTATTCTGTGGTTATCTCTCAGTGATATCTTTCTGTGATATCTCCCAGTGATATCTTTCTGTGTTTTTTTATTCTGTGGTTATCTCTCAGTGATATCTTTCTTTGATATCTCTCTGTGATTATCTCTCTCTAATGATGTAAAATTATACATAAAAATATCTCAAAGGAATATCTTCTTTACCATAATTTATCCCTATACACATGAAAGCTCTAATAAACGTGCCTCGTTTATAAAATGAGTGTTTTTTTGTAATTAGTTATCAATAATCATTCAGAAAAAAATAAATACAGATAGATACATATTTTATACTTTTCAGGCTTTTGTGTAAGTTGCGTTTTTCGGCGAAATCAAATTACAACGTTTAGCTCCAACACATATATAATGTCATACTTGTAATCATAACTATCACATACGAGATGTTGTTTTTTTTTTTTATATTATTTTTAGCCAAGTATCAACACTTTCTCTTCTCATGGTCTAGTCGTCACGTCAATAAAAACAAACAAACAAAAAACAAAAACAACATCAACATATAACGTCAGCATAATGTTTCTGTTAACTTAATATACGATAACTATAACAATTAAAATGCTTATCTTAACTTAATATACAATAACAATTAAAATGCTTATCTTAACTTAATTTACGATAACTATAACAATTTAAATGCTTATATTAACTTAATATACGATAACTATAACCAGTAAAATGCTTATGTTCAGTTTTTGTTTTTCTACTTTTTATCTAAAATCTGTTTATCACCTGACATTGGTAACGTTTTTTTTTTTGGTTGTATAAAGGAAATCATTTATTTTAATTGAAAGAAAATGATAACTTTGGCTCGTTTGAGAATATTATTCATATTATTTAAAATCTCATTAATAATTGTTGGAGGTGTAATTTAAAAACGCTGTTAATTTTTTTTTATTATTGAAAACAAATTTAAAAGACACAATAGACACATAACAGATTATTATTACCTGAACATGCTATTTTTGTCAGCTCTGGAATATTATCGTATAGATCGTGGAATAAATCAATAGTTAAAGAAACATTTTTATCAGTTGCAATTTTCTCAAATAACAGATTATTATTACCTGAACAAGTTATTTTTGTGTTCTTAAATATTATCGTATAGATCGAGGAATAAATCAATAGTTAAAGAAAAATTTTTATCAGTTGTAATTTTCCCAAGAGCAGTTTATTATTACCTGAACAAGTTATTTTTGTCAGTTCTTCAATAATATCAGTTAGATCATTGAATGAGTTCACGGTTATTAAATAATTTTCATCAGTTGCAATATTTTCTAACTCTTCTTCATCTAAGGCACTGCCAACGCCAATTGTGTAAATCTGAAATAATCATAATAATAAAAACAGCAATTAAGATATCATTTTCTTCGGACAGAAAAATATCAACGGAACTCATGTACATAGAAAAACACTATCCTTAGTATAAATACTGTCCCAGGTATAAGTCCTGCCACAGGTTTAAGTACTGCCCCAAGTATAAGTACTGTCCTAAGTATAAATACTGTCCCAAGTATAAGTACTGTCCTAATTATAAATACTTTCCCAAGTATAAGTACTGTCCTAAGTATAAATACTGTCCCAAGTATAAGTACTGTTCCAAGTATAAATACTGTCCTAAGTATAAATACTGTCCCAAATATAGATATCTAGAAAGAAAAAATTAAGGTAAAGAGATAATTCAAAATGGCGCGTAACCCCTGCGTAAATTGAGGGCGTTTCCCCAGACTAACAAACGTTCCATCGTGACTTTTTTGTTCTGTCCCATTAAGGGACACAACAAACACAAATGGAATTCTTCTCATGCACACAAAAACACACACACACAAAATTGGCATCAGTATAGTTGGTGTCACCTAGTGCTGGAAAACTCTAAGGTGTCACCCCCAACACCTCGGCCTTAAGACATCCACCATGGACACAGGGAAATATTTCGCGTTGTCCTGCTGTCACATGTTCTGTGAGGTTTTGATAAAAATCTTCCAAATATTTCCGTCATCCCTACCCATCCCCTTCCAACAAGTGGTTGCGCCATCAATCCATGCGATAGTAACAAAAGGCGTAGACAATGGGTTTGGTCGGCCAGCGATTAGGGAAGGTGTTAAACACTCCGTCTAGAACTATGAGCCGGCCAGGGGATGTTTCCTATTGGGGCTGACTAAATGGCGCCATCTATCTGGGAAATGGTTAAAGGGGAGGGAATTAGGCGTATTAGATTTGAGCAGGAGAGGGGTGCGCACTCTGCCCATTATCACCTCCCCACCCCACCGGTGCTGGAAGACCCACGCAATGGGAGGGGCCTTAGATCTGCTGGTCGTGAGATTAAAAAGCCAAGTCGAGTTCAGTGGAGAAACTTGAGTAGAGTTGAATGAAGTGGGGAGTCGAATTGAGATTCTCGAAGAGAACGGTATACGAGAGAGAGAGAGAAAGAGAGAGAGAGAGAGAGAGAGAGAGAGAGAGAGAGAGAGAGAGAGAGAGAGAAATAGAAACGTAGTGATTCACTTTTTATTTACTCCTTTGCAGCATTGTTATCGCAGCATGTAAATAAACACTACTCGCTGTGTTGGTATTCTTTTCTTGTTGTGTTGTGCGCATCCTGTGGAACCACCTGGCTGAGGAAAAAATTACTAGCACAAACAAACTCAGTTGGTGATCAACACCCAAGACAACGGCCGTCACAGATCACCCATTACCTTGACACTTGTACTAGACCATACAGAATCGCCTATTAGTGTAATGTTTGTGAAGTTCGTCCAATCGGCCCAAAAGTTGATGAGTTTTTAAAGATAGTAGTGAAACAACTGATTTTTACTATCATCATTGGAGCTGGTCTGCTAACCTAGATATTTGATTTCTCCAGATTTCTTTAATTTTGGAGTGATGAAGATGTAATAAAATCAAATAACAGGTCTGGGTATTTTTCTTTTGTTATCTACATATACAATTTTTGATTATTTTCTATATATTTATTATAATCTAGATTTTAATAAAATATTTTATAAATAATTCTTAAAAATAGAAGTTGGAAATTTTGATTTAAAAAAAATACATAAGGTAAAACAATGAACGTCTAGGTTAGGCTGTATTGATTTTATATAAAAACACTCAAGTTATGGAACATTTGTTATAAATAGACATATTTGATTGGCTGAATAATATTTCTTTAAAGTTTCAATCCATTGCAGCAGATAATTCAAAATGTTTTTTTTTCAAACACAAAAAACAAAACAACAACAAAAAACTTTAAAGTATTATAACTTTGCCCAAAATTAAGATTTAGCACAAAATTATATTTTTTTTTCAAAAAAGGTTTAATCACAATTTAGGGAACAGCTTGCTCTTTTAACTTGCAGTAAAAAGTAAACATACAAACAAGTTACAAAAATTTCTTTGTTGTTGTTGATCACCGTCCTTTTCGACACGAAGATTTGATTCTAAGATTCAACTCAACAAAGTCTACAATAACGTAAACCCGATCTTAAATTTCCATAGTTTTTTTTTCTTATTTCAAAGCTTAGCTCCCATACATCAATATAATCTGTGAGATTTTATAAATGTTTTATTCATTACAATTTTATATATGTTCAAGTTGAAAATCTGGTAAAGTTAATCTTTTTAATAGGTTACAATATGATTTTGAAAGTCCTTTACCTTTAAATTGTTTCTTTGTTTTAAGTTGTTTGTTTATTTTATTGGAAGACTCCCCGTCGGTTATTAAAATAATTAAATCTGCCACATCAGGTCGATCACCTTTTAGTGAGTCAAGACATCACCATTGGTGACTTGTAGAGCCAAGTTTGTATACGTGGAGCCATCGCTGGAAAACATAATGGAATTTTTCACTCGACTGGAAAACAAACAATCATTTAATAGCTACCAATTGATTAATAGCTACCAATTGATTAATCAATGAAAGAATCAAACAATGCAATCTATTTACAAATGTAAATGAATGTCTCCACAGCTGTACATCAAATGTCTCTACAGCTGCACATACAATGTCTCCACAGCTGTACACAAAATGTCTCTACAGCTGCACATGCAATGTCTCTACAGCTGTACATACAATGTCTCCACAGCTGTACACAAAATGTCTCTACAGCTGCACATACAATGTCTCTACAGCTGCACATACAAAGTCTTCACAGCTGTACATAAAATTTCTTTACAGCTGCACATACAATGTCTCCACAGCTGTACATACTATTTCTCTACAGCTGCACATACAATGTCTCTACAGCTGTACATACAATGTCTCCACAGCTGTACATTAAATGTCTCTACAGCTGCACATACAACGTCTCTACAGCTGCACATACAATGTCTCCACAGCAGTACATACAATGTCTCCACAGCTGTACATACAATGTCTCCACAGCTTAATAAAATGTCTATACAGCTGTACATACCAAGTTTATACAGCTGCACATACAATGTCTCCACTGCTGTACATACAATATCTCCAAAGCTGTACATACAATGTCTAAACAGCTATACATAAAATATCTATACATCTATACATAAAATGTCTATACAGCTGTACATAAAACGGCTCTACAGCTGTACACACAGTGTCTATGCAGCTGTACATACAATGGCTAATGAGCTGTACACTAGGTATATGACTTGAAAAACAAATTTTGTACTTTTATAAGTGGAGTGCCAGTTTTTGATGAACATTTATATTAAAATAATAAATACAACAAAAAATCATCAAATTTGTGGAAAAAGTTCACCCACCAAAACATTTTTTAGTTTACAAATAATCCATTTGGCTCTTTTTACTGAAGTTCACCTTTACTCCTGTTGTTTACCATAAATTTTTTTTCCTGTTCTCCATGTTAGATTTTCCAATTATACTTGAGTTTGGATAAATAGTTTAATTTTGCTTAATTTTATTCTTAAAAATGTCTTACAAAAAATCATCACTTTCCGTTGCTAAAAATAAGGACAAATGGGCGAATAATTTGAAAAAAAATTCAAAACTCTCTTTAGAAAGGAAACAAAATTGGAATCGAGATCGAGCAATAGCATTCACATTCTAGAATGCCAAAAGAGTGGATGACAATCGGTCACTACATGGGCTTGACCTCTATGGAAAAATCCAGATTCATGAAAAAAGTAGAGCTATTTGAATTTCCCAATACTGTCTTTGCGATCAGTGAGCAGAAAAATTTAAACTTTAATAAATTAAAAGGTATGATGTTCATTTGAAAAACCCTGTGGGTGACATACGGGAGCAGTTTGATAAGTTATTTGATGTCACAAACAAAACTGGTCAATGGTTATGTGCTGAGGACAAATTACTTTACGAAATACAAATTCAAAGTGGGGGTAAGACGGGATATGCTTCAACTAAAATTGCTAGTCAAAGTACAATTCATCCATCTAAACGGAAAATTGTTTGCAAAATTAATGAGGGACAACAACAACAAAGCAGTTTTGAAAGTGATTCAAGTGATAACGAGAATTCTCAAAGTAGCTCTGATGGTTCTGATGCAATACAGTCATCCACAGAAAGCTTGGACCAAAGCACACATAAGAAACAATCACAGCAATCTACTTCTAGTGCAGTTTCATTAGTTCAATCTGGGAAACTACCAGTTCGAAGAGCAGCATTATTAAGCAAAATTTTGCATAAGTCCGGCATAAAATAGCAACTTCTTCTCAGCCAGTTGTCTATCGAGCTGTATTCAGAGAAGCAAGTAAACTAAAAACAAACATTAATAAATACTTATGCGTAATAGCTTATGGAATCTACATTTTGATGGTAAAATTATCAAGTAGTTGTATTAAAAAATGAGGCAAAAGAAGTGAGGCTAGCCGTCTTAGTTTTACCTGATGGTAAAGCTGCTACAATTGGATCTGCCATTCAAAAAGTTTTAGATGAATATAACTTATGGTCAGCTATAAAGATGATAGTGTCAGACACTACAAGTGTTAATACACGATCGAAGTCTGGTGTTGTGGTGAAACTTCAGAAACTGTTTGTTCAACATGGTGAGTCTGCACCAGTCTTTATAGGTTGTCATCACCATATACATGATCGTGTTCTTAGACAAGTGTGTAATGCATTGCTCGGTGATTCAACTGAGTTTCCTAACATAAATTTTCCATTTGTAAATAAGATACTTAAAGATTATGAAATGTTAAAAAAAAGATTTTGAAAATAAAACAAAGAAATGTGCTCCAATTTTAGAAAAAAATAGGAAATAGGTTGGAGAGATGATATGAAATTTTTGCACCATCTAGTTTGCGTTTTTTTAAAGCATTTTAAGAATTCTCAACAAATGCCAAAAGTTAATTTTAGCGCACTGCCTGGCCTCAGCAATGCCCGATGGAACTCTCGAGCAATTTTTGCATTGTTGGCTTTCATACTATTGCCTGATGAACGAAAGAACCTTCAGAAATTGTGTGAATTTATCTGTGGACAATAGAGTGATGCCTGGTTTAGTGATTATCATTACAAAGCTGAACAATATGAACTTATTTTGCATGCCGTTAATGATTATCCAATGGGGTTGCGCTGTCTTCGAACTCATTGGTCTCAAAGTCCATCTCCAATACTCACTCAACGTAGCAATGTGTGTGCAGAAAGAGCAATAAAAGTTCTGCAAGGTATTATTCCCCTTTGCCACTCACCAGAGAAACTGAATTAACGTTTTATTTTTACAAATTCAAAGTTTATGAAACAATACTTGAAATTATTAACAAATGTCAATTTTTATAAAACTTCAAAATGTTTGGTGGGTGACATTTTTCAACTTTTTAAATACATTTGATATGGTTTTCTGTTTCTACAATAAAAAGTCATCTGTTGATGGTGTGCCATACAAATGTTGTTCTGAAGTCATACACCTACTGTACACACAATGTCTATACAGCTGTACATAAAATGGTCTACAGCCATACATACACGTATTCAATACGATGCACATCCTTGATTTTCTCCTCTCTCGCCATATTTTCGTTAAGATACGACACAACTTGAGCTTCACTTGAATAACGAACTAGCGCCACCCTGACATAGTCTTGCTCTATGGGTAACAGACTCATAAGTTTATCTAAGAAACTGATACAGATATCAAAATTTTGTACTCCAACACTTCTAGACGTGTCCAAAATGACGACAACATCAAGCCTTCCACCTTTACAATCTGAAATAAATTGAATGATTTAATAGTTAGCTATTATGGCGCCCTGTGCGAGTTGTTTTTTCATAATCTGAAAAATGAAAAAAAAAAACCCAAAAACAACAACAACATTTAACAGCCCTCTTTAGGCGCCCCTTTCATAGTTCGGCGCATTCTGCGGCCTCACAAACAAAAATGTAAGAGACATTTCGATTTTTTGTACGAAAAACAATAGTAGTCGGGTTCATCTTAGCATCATATTTAATAGATGTTATCGCTAGAAGGGCACCCTTTGAAGTTGGGGTCCTAAGCAGTTGGCTTAAGTTATAAGAACGTTTTTGACTACAAGACATTAGCGAGCTTCAACTTCACACATATTATGTGTTTTGTAGATTGGGGGGGGGGGGAGACTACGCTATCACTGTCGTGGATCACTGAAAAGTGCTCAACATGCCCCGCCCCCCATGGCCGTGAAGAACATTATAATAATACTAGCTGTACCCTCCAAAACCTTTGCATAGAGTTATATCCTTTTAGGTTTGATCAGTAGGCTAAGAGGTTTATTTTGCTTTTGGACAGATACGATTTTTTCATGATTTTTATTAGGGAGCGACCGATATGCCTTTTTACCGATAGTCCGATACCAATATTTTCCCCCAGCATTTTGCCGAAACCGATACCGATATTTTGCTATTAATGAAAGGGTGTTTTGCAGATGAAAAAGATTAGAAGAACAAAAGATTTGAAAAGACAGACCGGAAGACCGAAGTCAGAAACACAAACCATGCCTGTATAATCTCAGAAATCTGCATGTTTATTGTTTAAAATTAAACTTATAACAAACAATTTGTTGTTTTTACTTTTACTTGTACACAAACAGAAAAGTAAGATAAATTTGTAAATAATTAATGTCAAACAAAAAAAGTAAAGATGTATTAATTTTTAATTGTAACTTCACTAACTTGTGAGAGTTGTGATGAAATTTAAATAATTTTCTTTGTTAATCTTTGTAATTTTTACTGAATTTACTTGTAGCAGATTTTTAAAAAAGTTTGAAAAATTAAAAACACTTAATCATATCAGTAAAGCACTTCATTCAGGTGAACAGTTAACTGGAAGTCTGTAAGTAAACTTTAACTCTGTAAACCAAAACCAGTTTAGAGTTACTAGATTTGTGAAAAAAAAAAACAATGTATCGGCAGCCAAAAAACGGCCGGTCCGATATTTAACCCATAGTGCCAAAATCGGTCCGACTATCGGTCGTTCCCTACAAAAATCGGCCGATCCGATATTAACCGATAGTACCATTATTGGTCCGATACCGATCCGATTATCAGTCGCTCCCTAATTTTTATTACTATTGTTTACGTTTGACAATTTTAAACTGCAATACTGTTGTATTAATTCTTTACTTTCGATTTAACGCAAAACCCACACCGCTATTATTTATATATATTTATCGATGAGCCCCAAATATTAATATTGACTGAAGAATGTATTAAATTATTTTACGTTTATTAGGACTGCTATTAAAAGCTCAATATTATTACTGTTTAAGCTATATCAGTTCTATTTTAAAATCTCATATGGAATGAAGGAAATTGTCAAGGATCGTGAAACATTAAGATGTAGTTAATGTCTTTAGCCTAATCAGCATCACCCACAATAAAGTTTGTTAATTCTGTGGTATAATTTTATAAAATTTAAAGTTATTTCGGACGAGTTCCCAGATGTATATATAGACCACTGGTGAGCAAACTAGACCAGCCTCAGGCCACATTGGGTTGTTACATTTCACAGAAGGGCCTGAGCAAGAGCAGGTGGGCTGTTTAAATGAAATTATATACTTATACTAGCTGTACCCTGCAAAAACCTTTGCATAGAGTTATATCCCCCCTGGGCTTGATCGGTACAATAGGTTACTTTTGGTTTCGGGCAGATCCGATTTTTTCATGATTGCATTTTAAACTTGAATACTGTTCTATTAATTCTTTACTTTCGATTTAACGCAGAACCCAAATCGCTATTATGTTATTAGATTGTAAACGTAATTGATGCGAACGAGCTGAAAAGACAAGAGTGGTCACCGGCTAAATAGCGTGACGCGCCGGACTTGACCCACGGATGGTAGTTTGTGCACGTCTTATCAGGTCAATTTTATATACATCCGTATTTAATAATGACAGATTGATTGTTTTAAACATTAGTTCTGACATTTAAACTTACATAGAATAAGCTAAGTATTTAAATATTTAAATGGCATGTCTTCAAGTTCATGTTATCAAATGCATCATTTAAACTTTGGTGACAATACGAGATAAATAAAATCAATGATCTTAAAAAATACAATGAATATGCTCAGTTTTTTCCTAGTTCAGTGGTTTTGAAATTGTGCGTTGCCAGCCACTTATAGATCGCTGACGAATTTGAGTTGGGTTGCGTCAAATAAAAATAATAATAAAAAATTAACGTAAGAGAATCTAAATTTCAATAATAACAACTATATTTCTGAACGTTACAAATAAAAATAAATCTAAAATCTGAAAAAAAAATAGGGAAATCAGTATTTTAAGTTAATGAATTAATAATGTCTAGTAGTTTTACTTTACAAGTGGGTTGTGAAAACATAAACAATTTTCAAAGTGGGTAGAAAGAGTACAAGTTTAAGAACCACTGCTCTAGTTTTTCTTCATTAAGAAGTCTAGTGAATGCAGAATCTTTTTGATACTTCAAGGGAAATGTTAGCAAAAGTCTTATTGCTAATATCATCTATCTATCTAATCTATCTATCTATCTATCTATCTATCTATCTATCTATCTATCTATCTATCTATCTATCTATCTATCTATCTATCTATCTATCTATCTATCTATCTATCTATCTATCTATCTATCTATCTATCTATCTATCTATCTATCTATCTATCTATCTATCTATCTATCTATCTATCTATCTATCTATCTATCTATCTATCTATCTATCTATCTATCTATCTATCTATCTATCTATCTATCTATCTATCTATCTATCTATCTAATCTATCTATCTATCTATCTATCTATCTATCTATCTATCTATCTATCTATCTATCTATCTATCTATCTATCTATCTATCTATCTATCTATCTATCTATCTATCTAGCTATCTATCTATCTATCTATCTATCTATCTATCTATCTATCTATCTATCTCGTTCGGCTTGAGGTAATCCTAACCGCTAGGATATATGACGAACTTGTCTATACACAAACGAAATACTTTGGGTCGATAAAAGTTGCATTCATTTAATCGAACAATACCTCTGATATACGTTTTTATATATATTTATTTGAACTTAGCAAGAAAGATATTTGTATGACTGACTTACCATTTGCAAATAAATTTGATGTAGAATTACCCATGGCGACAAAGGCCGCCAGTATCAGTTTCCAAGTGAACATAGAAAAGCTGAACAAATGTTTTTCTGTTCTGAAATGAGTCAATTTATGAACAGCGTTACATTAGTTCAATTATTTATGACTTATTAGTGACGAGTTTTGTTTAGTAATACATATACTTTCTTATTATATTTAAACCGAAAGAAGAAACAAAAAACCCTATTAAACAGGAACTAAGTATTTAGCCAAACACTTAACAGATGCTGGAGGGCGTTGTACACGTGTAAAGTGACACGTGACCAAGTGGACAAAAGAATTGGGAAGTTCCGTGAAAACAAACAAACAATATAAGCATCAGGTTGTATCGTTGAAATTGGTACGTGCTTTAATTGTACGATACTCATTTGTTTACACCGAGGTAATAGACTTACCACTGTGTGCAGTTGACTCTGATGGGTTGTCCTTGAATAAGACATATATATATATATATATATATATATATATATATATATATATATATATATATAAATATATAGATATACATATATAAATAAATAAATAAATATATATATATATATACATATATATATATATATATGACTGGTCTACAGTCGATTGATATGACTGGCTAACGGTATAAACCCTTAAGTCACCAAGACTATACCAGGAGCCTGAAGCTAACCGACCATTTATAACTCATTCTTTTGAATGTTGTCAGTAATGGGCCCCATCACACGGATGTGGCCCCCATAGGAACATGACAGCTCTGATTTTAAAATGTCGACTTTAAAACACAAACTTTTTTTTTATTTCCCTTACCCCAATTGTTTTTTTTTCTTTTATAAATACAGTGGCGACCCTGGAAATAAATTATGTTCAAAGTCTAAATGGTTCATGGCCATTGGACCATTTTTTCTGTTGATGGTTCTCAAACTTTAATAAAAATCGACACTGAATTAAAAAAAAAAACTAAACATTTTTCCGAGCCTCTATTCAAGTACATGGGTCTAAATGTTTTAAATTTGAAGACGTCATTTTTGTACAAACCGGTAGATGGTAATTGTCAGGACAGTGAAAGTAGGTCAGGGTGTAGGTGAACTTCAGTTCAAGCGTTGGGACAGTTTAATGTAATTCGATATGAGAGGGGGGAGCAGAAAGGGGGACAGAACCCATTCACTTTAACGAGGTAAGGGGATTTTAGACAAAGAATAGTGTCAAGGTAGAATTCAGGAAGATACGCAGACGTGGGTAGGGTTCATGAGTTCAGGGTAGGGCTGTGCTACAACTAAATCAAGGCAAGAAACAATGTGTCAGCGGGGAGGAATTCAATTAATATTAGAAGTGCGATGTCACGTTTAGTCTGCTAGGTTCACCAAACTCTTAATTATGCATTGAATGGGAGACTTAAGAATGATAGGATGCTTTGTCCAGCCAGTCTATATAAGAGAATGTAAAGTTAGTTCGGGAGGAATTGTTAAGAGGAATTGTTGAGCGTAGATTGACCGCGTTGTTGTGTAGTTTTGTTAGAGTTTGAGGAAAGTGGTTAATTGGGAAGAAACGAAGGAGTTAGTAAGAATCGTGTGGTTATTTTCCAGGAGTTGATAGTTTGTAATGTGGTTGTGAAGCTGTTAATCTATAGTGGTGATTTACCTTTTGTAAACAAATTAGAATAAATAAAGTGATAGTGATTTATGATATTCAATTCATCTGACTTGTCACAATTTATTGGATGTAGTTGTGAGATGCATAGTGTGTTGTGAAAGAAAAATAAATAAAAGAAGTATTAAAAAGCCCAATCGCCATCCCTGACAGTAATTAAATTAGTTAATTATTGTGTGTTCCTATTCAGCTATTGACCATCTGTGTTTTATATTTACTTGTCGAATAGCTTACCATCTGTGTTTTATATTTTCTGGTCAAATAGCTTACCATTAGTGTTTTATATTTTCTGGTCAAATAGCTTACCATCAGTGTTTTATATTTTCTGGTCAAATAGCTTACCATCAGTGTTTTATATTTACTGGTCAAATAGCTTACCATCAGTGTTTTATATTTACTTGTCAAATAGCTTACCATCAGTATTTTATATGCAATTATCTGTAAAAATATTTCAATCTGATGACGAAAACGTACATTTTAAAATTGTGGAAGTATGCGGGAGTATGTTGGAGTCTATGGGAATATGTGGGAGTCTATGGGAGTATATGGGTGTTGTGGGAGTATTGGAAGCATTTGGGAGTTTCTTAGAGTATGTGGGATTTGTAGGTGTCTATGGGAGTATGTGGGAGTTGTAGATGTCTATGGGAGTATGTGGGATTTGTAGGTGTCTATGGGAGTATGTGGGAGTTGTAGATGTCTATGGGAGTATGTGGGATTTGTAGATGTCTATGGGAGTATGTGGGATTTGTAGATGTCTATGGGAGTATGTGGCACGTATGGGAGTCAATGTGATTAGGTGGGAATTTATGGGAATATGTGGGAGCATGTGGGAGTCTATGGGAGTTTGTGGCGTATGTGGTAGTCTATGGGAATATGTGGGAGCATATGTGAGTCTATGGGAGTGTGTCGGAGCATCTGGGAGTATGTAGGAGTTGTAGGAGTCTATGGGAGTATTTGGGAGCCTGTAGGAGTATGTGGAAGTTTTCGGAATCAATGTGAGTATGTAGGAATTGTGGGAGTATATATGCATATGTTGAAATAAGTGGAATTTATGGGAATATGTTCGAGTACATGGGGGTATTTGGAAGTCTATGGAAGTATATGGGAGTTGTGGGAGTATTTGGGAGTTGTGGGAGTATTTGGGAGTTGTGGAAGTATTTGGGAGTTGTGGAAGTATTTGGGAGTTGTGGAAGTATTTGGGAGTTGTGGTAGTATTTGGAAGTATTGGGAGTCTATGGGAGTATTGGGAGTCTATGGGAGTATGTGGGTGTTGTGGAAGTATGTGGAAGTTTATGGGAGTATGTGGTAGTTGGAGGTGTCTATGGGTGTATGTGGCGTATGTGGGAGTCTATGGGAATATGTGGGAGCATGTGGTAGTCTATTGGAGCATGTGGAAGTCTATGGGAGTATGTCGGAGCATATGGGAGTATGTGGGAGTTGTAGGACTCTATGTGAGTATCTGGGAGCATGTGGGAGTCTATGGGAAAATGTGGTAGTGGGACACACAAAAGTACAAACACCGGCCACACACAAAAGTACAAACACCGGCCACACACAAAAGTACAAACATCGGCAACACATAAAAGTACAAACACCGGCAACACACAAAAGTACAAACACCGGCCACACACAAAAGTACAAATACCGGCCACACACAAAAGTACAAACATCGGCAACACATAAAAGTACAAACACCGGCAACACACAAAAGTACAAACATCGGCAACACACAAAAGTACAAACACCGGCCACACACAAAAGTACAAACACCAACCACACACAAAAGTACAAACACCGGCCACACACAAAGGTACAAACACCAAACACACAAACGTACAACACCAACCACACACAAAAGTACAAACATCGGCCACGCACAAAAGAACAAACACGGGCAACACACAAAGGTACAAACACCGGCCACACACAAAAGAACAAACACGGGCAACACACAAAGGTATAAACACCGGCCACACACAAAAGAACAAACACCGGCCACACACAAAAGTACAAACACCGGCCACACACAAAAGTACAAACACCGGCCACACACAAAAGTACAATAGATGAGGACGTGTAATAGTAACAGTAACAAAAAGTCAACAAAAATGCTGCATATCGTGATAACGATTTGTCGGATTATTTTATTTCACTGCGGATGTATCTTGATGTAAACATACATGTGGTTGTAATACATTACAATTACATAGCTATATTTGACTGCGGATGTATCTTGATGTAACTATACATTTGGTTGTAATACTTTACAATTACATAGCTATATAAAAACAACAACACAACGATATACTTTTTTTCAGGTGTTGAAGATATTTTAGCGATTTTTGTTTGCTAATAATGCAACTGATGTTGATGAAAAATACAATCATACCCCACTATATGCTGTCCCTCTATAAAGCGTTATTTTCATCCAAATAATTTCATTCTGTCCTTGATAATTTGTTTCTCTAGCCCTTTAAAAAAACGATAGCACAGATGATCATGTGTTTTATTGGCATACATTCTGCAACTGTGTCATGGAAGTGCCTACCCTCCAACCCACCCCTTAAACAACATCGTTATTAAAAACTAAATTGACAAATGATTGGCTGACTAAACAACCTATCTATCTATCTATCTATCTATCTATCTATCTATCTATCTATCTATCTATCTATCTATCTATCTATCTATCTATCTATCTATCTATCTATCTATCTATCTATCTATCTATCTATCTATCTATCTATCTATCTATCTATCTGTCTGTCTGTCTGTCTGTCTGTCTGTCTGTCTGTCTGTCTATCTGCCTGTCTGTCTCTCTGTCTGTCTGTCCGTCCGTTCGTCCGCCCTTCGTCCGTCCGTCCATCCATCCATCCATCCATATATCTATCTATCTATCTATCTATCTATCTATCTATCTATCTATCTATCTATCTATCTATCTATCTATCTATCTATCATATAAAAAAACTGTGTTTCCGAAAATGATTTTCCTGAACGTAAGAGCACAAAAAAAAAAAGAAAATATTGATTTGATATACTTAGACAGTTTTCTCTGCCTATATTACTTTCTGTCTATTTATGTAGTATATAACAGAAACTGTGTTACTAAAGATATCTTCTATACAACTTATTGATCTATTTATATTAGAAATATATTTCTATTAAATGTAAGTAAAACCAATATTTTTACACACTTTCAGAACATCAGTATATTTATTATATTTTAAAACTCTGTCCTTACACTAAAAGTTTCAAATGCTCGTTAGATGTGATGTCCAGTAAAAGAGATGGTCTGAACTAGACATCTTCATTATGTTTCCCTGGATCAATGTTGTAGTTAAATATGTTAATATTTAAGGTCATGCCCTCTGCCCCGTTTATCAAGACCAACGGGTCAACTGACAGATGTTGACGATCATGAAACTGACTGTGTGACACATTGTGGCAGTGACCGTGTGACAGAAGGTGAAGGAGTCGACCATATCCTGGGTCTAACGGTTTAGGTCGGGCAGACGCGACAGTCAAGTTAAGCGTGGATTCGGACACAGATGTGGACACATTCAGTCGTCCTTTGACTAGCGTTGCATTAGATAACAATGGTTTAATACCAGAAGATATAGATGTTGACTGTGGTAGAGAAGCTGAATGTCCAGGTGTTGATGAAGATTGAAAAAACACATTTACATTGCCCAGCGTGTGTCCAGTGTACTGAAACTTTGAGTCAGGGGCTAGGGATGAGAGCAAAGGGCCTTTCCATATCTGCGGTGGTACGTCTTCAGAATCTCTTTGTTCATCGACATTGTCACCTTCTGGAAAACAAAAAGCCATTGAGCTAATGAGAGCTAATGATAGTCAATGATAAAGTTAGTTAATGATAGTCAAAGATAGCTAGAGAAAGATATAGATAGCTAGATATAGCTAGAGATAACTAATGATACCTTTTGATAGTTAGTGATAGCTATAGTTTGCCAGAGATAGCCAATGATTGCTGTTGAGATCGGACCCCCCCTCCCTCCACCACAGTACCCCATATTACGTCCCCACCCCTTAAGCACAGTTTAAAGTGACCGAAATCAAAGCCCTATTGTCAGGCTTTGATGTCCGTAACGCCCTCCCCCTATTCTTCTCCCGAAATCAAAGCACCACTGGACTCTGGTCAAACCTCCGAGTCAGGCTTTGATGTGCGTAACGCCCCGCCCCCGATCTCCTCCCGAGATCAAAGCCCTACTGGACTCAGGCCGAAACACCCCTCCCCCCCCCATCCCCACCCACCAGATCGGGGACCAGAAGTTTTTAAGTTAGTTTTAAGTCAGTGTGTTGGGTTAGTGTTAGATTGGAGTTTAGACAGAGATGTAGTTATATAGATTCAGTGTTGGATTAGAGTGTGTATGAGATAGTCGTGCAGTCACGAGTAGCTTAAATAAAGTTCACTTAGTTTATATTTCAAATCAATAAGCGTTGACTTATCTGTTGATATACCTGTGTGTTTCACTGTGTGTTTATTATCTACAAAAGAGCCCGTAACAATTGCCAAAGATAATTAATGGTAGCTAGTGATAACTAAAGATATCAAAAGATAGCTGACTAATTCCATCATTAAACAGAAAATAAAGTAATAAGCAAAGGTCAAACAAGTGTTTTGGGGGAAGCTGGTGTCATTCGGTGGCTCTTTCGCAGTGAGCCTCTTTGTATGCTGTATGAGCCCAGTCAACTTTTAATGTGTTACGTAGTTCCTCCATAGGCGTTGCCATGGTGACATTTAAAAACAAAACAGAGACAAACATGTATTCCTTATAGGGGATTTGATAATAATGTAAAACTATAAAAAAAATTATTAGGACATACTCTTCAACACCTATGTTCTAATTTAAACATTAATTTAAAAAAAATAAACTTAAAAAAAAAACTCCATTTTTGGGGGAAAAAATCAGTAGAAATTGAAAAATTTTTGTTCGTTTATTCCTGAATTAGTGTGTAACATTTAAATCAAAAAGAAATTCGTTGATTTAAATAAATCGCCTATACGACGCCATTTAGGTTGCCATGCAACAAAACATATATATATAGGATATATATATATATATATATATATATATATATATATATATATATATATAAATTACATACTAGCGATGCATGGGAACTAATTATTATCTAAAAAATAGCTATCGTTTAAATCCATACAATTAGAATTACTTATCTACCTTTACTAGCCTACGCTTTATATACATTTACATTATTGTATCAAATTATCTTCATTTAGATGTACTGATTTTGTTTGCAGAATATATGTAAAGACATTGGGTACATAAATTAATGTGTGAAATACTATTTCCAGGTTTAAATGTAATTTCATAAAAAATTTGATGATCATGAGGAATTTTTTCGCTGATTAATCCCTTGAGAAATAACTGGTGGCTTACGTTTTCTGATGAGGTCTTCACATGAGTTATCATACCTGTTGTCCCTTGGTCATCTGATTGTGTCACTTGGTCAGTTGATCGTGTCACTTGGTCAGTTGCCCCTTGGTCAATTGATCGTGTCCCATCGTCAGCTGGTTTTGTTCCTTGGTCAGTTGATAGTGTCCCTTGATCAGACGATTGTGTCCAAAGGTCAGTTGATTGTGTGGTTTTATCTCCTGGTCGACTAGACTGACCTTTTGAAACTGTTGATGAAATAATTGAGATTTCTTAAAAATTGTTTTGTATCCATTGCTGGACAATGTACTAAAATATTTTGTGATGAAAAAATAAATATCAGTGAAATGTATGAATAATTTGGTGCATAAATATATATATCAATCTGACAATATGAAAAAACGGACAGAGCTACCAATAAATAAACTAAAGACAGCCACACAGGACAGGTGACTATTTGAGAAATATGTCTTTTGAGGTGGCCGTTGTGCGTTCCCCCAACGACCATATCGGTCAACGGTAAGATGATGATAACTGTCTGTGCCATATGTAGTGACACTGTCAAGACCTGTGACACTAATAGTTAATGTTCTTTGGAGGTAATGATACAGTCAGGGTGTAATCGTTTGTGACAGATGCTGACAATACTGACATACATAATGTCATTTCTTCAATCGACTATTTTGATGATGTTACTGATGTGAACTATTGTGCTATATTGTGGTATCCAGGGGGGGGGGAACATACAGATATTTACAGATGCGGCAGGAATTGATGGCGGAAAAACAATATTTGAAAAATGTGATAACGTTGCCAATATTGTGAAAGAAGTTTATCTCGATGTCATTGTCGTGGCAGATGTTGACAAGTAGAGACAATATAATGACTGCGACATCGTTGTGTATCAATGCAGTGAAATATGTTGACAAGTAGAGACACAATATAATGACTGTGACATCGTTGTGTATCAATGCAGTGATAGCTGTTAACACGTAGAGACATAATGTAATGACTTTGACATCGTTGTGTATCAATGCAGTGACAGATGTTGACAAGTAGAGAGACAATATTATGACTGCGACATCGTTGTGTATCAATGCAGTGACAGATGTTGACAAGTAGAGACAATATAATGACTGCGACATCGTTGTGTATCAATGCAGTGACATATGTTGACAAGTAGAGACACAATGTAATGACTGTGACATCGTTGTGTATCAATGAATGCGTCCGTTTTTTTTTCAAGTCTAATTTCAAAGTTGATCAGACTGTAATATAACACATCAGGCTAATAGAATATTATCTACCTGTCTGCCTTGCTACCTCCCTAACTTGTGATGGGACAATGCATCGCATTTGAGAATCAAAGAAATCGGTGCTTTTTGCTCGGTTGCGAATCGAAAACATTCTCAAACTAATTTTCCATTCCTTAGCAGTTCAAGATCGCATAGGCACAATAAATGAGTCCTTCAGAACACAGCTTACCATAGTTATTTTGTGTTAAGCAGTATGTGAAGCTTTTTTTCAAATATGATTATACCATGCTATTTAAAGAATCTATTGCAATATTATAATTCAAATGACTGATTACATGAGCGTATAAAAGCAAGAATTTCAAGTTTTTTTTATTATAATTATTTATTTATAATTAAGACCAATGTTCTTAAAAAAGGGCAAATAAATCGAATATATAACAACATGAACAGCACAATTATTTGATCAAATAATTTATTAAAAGATCTAACTAAAATAAAATACAAATTTAATTCGTCTAATTGATTAAACGATTTTTTTTAAAGTTCGATTTAAAAAATGTAATATTTATTATTGACTCGTATCGTGTATGTCATCGGAGCAAGTACAAAGGAATATACATAGTGAAAAATAAACTTTGTTGTATTCGAGTTTATAGAACAGAGGTGGGCAAACTTTTGAAAATCGCGGGCCGAGTAAAAGCAGATGGATGAATTTTTGAGACAAACTAATATAAATTAAAGGTATAAATTAAGGTTAGTGCCGTGCCGGATTAAACAGTACGGCGTGGCAGATTTGGCCCACGTGCTGTCGTTAGCCCATGGCTGTCACGGACAGTGTGGTATATTTGTTATATTGAAGTGGAAAGGGCTATTTAAAACAAAAACTATGGCCTACCTTTCTCTGCGTCAACCTTCACCTGAGTTGTCTCATCATTTGATCGTGTCACGTGGTCAGTAGGTCGTGTCCCCTGGTCAGCTGGTATTGCGGTTTGAGCTTGGGGTCTAATAGTCTGACCTACTGAAACTGATGTCGCAATAACGGTGGTCTCTAAAAAGGGCTCATTTTCATTTTCCGGGTAAACGCCTCCTAAAAAATTTGGCCATGACACAAAAACAAAAAAAAGGTCGATAAAAATATTATTGTTAATGATACAACTCAGTGTGATAGATGGAGAATGTTTGGTTTGAAGGGAACACGTGACACATAATGACGTTGTCATGACGCTGACATACGTCACGCTGTCGAGATCATTGGGCAGAGTGGATTCGTCTGGAGGCAATGAGGCTTATTAGGGCATTCCCATTTGTGATATGACAGATGGTGTTGACGGTGACCTGCTTAGTGCCACTTTTGTGACATCTTCGATTTGAGCCACCGTGGTGCATTTATAAAATTTCAGCAAAATTAAAAAAAATATATATCATCCCTACTTTTAATGTCCTATTCTTGGCGTGCGTGCCGAATTGGATTTGGTAGTTTTCGTATCGTGCGGTGTGCGTTGTAACCGTGTATTGTAACCGTGTATGATGAGGTACACAATGGATAACAAAGAAATATACGAAATATTGCAATAGAAAAGAGCATGTGGTCTTTATTGCCATGAACAGAAAACGATATAAACAGAAATAACAAAGAAATGAATGAAATACTGTAACAGAAAATAACATTTGGCTTTTATTGCCATGAACATCTTTAAACACAACGCATACACCGCACGATATGAAAACTACCCTCGCACGGGGAATCCCAGAAAGAAAGATAGTGAGGAGCCGAACTGAACTTGCGCGCGGGTGCTCTATCGTGCCACACCAATATGCCTTTGTGCTGCAAAATGGCATAATAAAGTGTTTTTTTTTCTTTTCAGTGCATTTTTAAAAAGCTTTTTTTAATGCTTCGTTTTGATTTTAACATTGAGAGAATTAAGGGTGAAACGTAACGGGTGACATAAATTAGCACCCATATCTTTATCTAATGGTGTTTAGTTTGGTTTGGTTTGGTTGGTTGGTTTGCTTTGGCTGATTTGGTTGGTTTAGTTTGTTTGGTTAATTTGGTTGGTTGATCGGTTGGTTGGTTTGGTCAGCTGGTTTGTCTGTTTGATTTGGTATGTTTGGTTGGTTAGCGTTGACGGGTAAAACGTAATTTGTGACGGGTTTGGCTTGATTGGTTGGCTCGGTTGGTTTGTTTGGTTGATTGGTTAGCTGGTTTGGTTAGTTGGTTTGGTAGGTTGTTTGGTTTGGTTTGTTTGATTGGTTGGTTTGGTTGGCTTGTTTCGTTGGTTGCTTGGTTTGGTTGGTTAGCGGGTAAAACGTAGTTTGAAATGTAGATCATTTTGTACATTAGGAAATTGGCATAAATTAACACCCATATCTTTATCTAAGTGAATATAACCTAATTAATTGTATTTAAAAATTCAGTAGTTAAATTGATTAGGAAGGGGTTTCACATTACACCCAGATTTCCCGAGCATAATATCTAGTAACTTATATTCAGAGTGTTAAAAAGCGATGAAAGAATTGATTAATCCGACACAATTATCTAATGAAACTGAATATAAAGGTCTGAAATATTCACTGAAGTTTATTTGTCGTATTGGTTAATGTCTTCCTAGTAAATATGAACTAATTATTTAATAAATTCGCCTTTTAAAGACGGTGATAGAATTCTTTGTATCTATTAAGGTGTAGCAACAATTTAAACTGAACTGAACTTGTGTAATATAAATTACTAGATATTAAGCCCGGCGTTGCTCGGGAAATCTACATGTAATGTGAAACCCCTTCCTAATCAATTTAACTATTGAATTTTTAAATACAGTTAATTAGGTGCTGATTTATGCCACCTTCCTATTGTGCAGAAATGACCTACCTTTCATACATCACAAATTACGTTTTACCCGTTTAACCAACCAAACCAGGCCAAATAACCAACCAAACAAACCAACCGAACAACCAACCAAACCAACTAACCAATCAAACAAACAAACCAACCGAGCCAACTAACCAAACCTACCAAGCCAAACCCGTCACTAATTACGTTTTACCCGTCAACGCTAACCAACCAAACCAAATAAACCAAACAGCCAAACCAGCTAACCAAAACAACCAACCGAACCAACCAATCAACCAACCAAACCAAACCAAACTAAACACCATTGGGTAAAAGATATGGGTGCTAATTTATGTCAGCCGGTACGTTTTACCCTTAATTCTCTCAAAGTTAAAATCAAAACGAAGCATTAAAAAAAGCTTTTATAAAAATGAACTGAAAAGTTAAAAATAACTACTTTATTACGCCATTTCGCAGCGTTCCCATTCTGCAAAAAAAAAGTACTATCGGGAAATGACGTCATAGAGTATTTATAGTGACGGCTTTCCCACACGCTGCTGCCGGACGGACGACAAGATAGCTACTTTATTAGTAGGAATTTGGATTTGGTTGTTAAGTTATTATTGAAATTTCAGAATAAACTATAATTTTTTTATGTTGTGCGCATGTTTTTTTTTAATACTGATACACCCCACTTAACGCTGTTTCTTTAATGATGCGTTTTGATGGAACATATTCCCTCCTCCCACGTTAAGCGGGGTATAACATATATCATTTGACTTAAAAATATCTTGTGCATTTGGTATAGCTAGGACATTGTGTTGAGTAGTAATACCAGATCTTACCTGAACAAACTACGGGTGTAATTATACCGAGATAATTGTTCAGGTCAGTGAACGTCTCAATGTTTAGGAACATGTCTGTACGTGATGAAATAGTCTTCAATTCCACTTCATCTATCTCCTTGGTAACGCCGATAGTAAACAACTGTAATAGATAAAAGACGCAAATAGTTAAAAGAAGCAGACAGTAAACAACTGCAATAGATAAAAGACGCAAATTGTTAAAAGAAGCAGACAGTAAACAACTGATCTACTAAAAGTATGGAGATTTTTTCCCCTAACTTTAAAAGACACCGGTTTTTGGGAACATAATTATGCCTTTAATACACTTTAATACACCTTAATACACATTAATAAACATTAATACACTTTAATACACTTTAACACAGTTTAATACACTTTTATACACTTTAATACACTTTAACACAGCTTAATACACTTTAATACACTTTAATACACATTTACACAGTTTAATACACTTTAATACAAACATATAAATGAACGGAATGCGCAAGATTTTGTTCTTCATCTTAAACTAGTTAATAAGTGTCTAGTAATAATAAAATGACCTAATAATTGTGCACTATTTTTCCCGTTCAGTTTTCAGTTCTATGTAAGGACATATACATTTAAGATTTTCGCAGTAAAAAAGCTAATAGAAACTATCGGGATCAGATGAAGAAGAGTTGACCTTGTCCTAGTAAAGATGAAATGTTTATTTCTTAAAGTGGACTTCTTTACAACACGGTCATCCGTCCCCTCCGCCTGTTTTATTTTAAACCATGACCATTCCCTGGGGTGGTATGGCTAGTAAAATGTCCAACCGACTTTCACTTCTATTAGTAAATGTCAAGTAACCTGACAATGACATCAGAGAAAGTCCAAGCAATTAAAGAATTGAAAAATGACTGATTTTGTAACCAAACTGGTCCCAAAGTGCTTGTTAATGTTTGGTGCAGTTCGCAATTGTAATTCTTCAAAGTTAAATGAACTTTCAACATTGCAGCTCATGAGAACTCTTGGTTAAAACTAATAAAATGTCTCACAGGAATATCTTAGAAGATGATCGCTGCACTGTTAGACTGATGTTTGGTTTTCATGCTGCCCATTTCAGCTGTAACCATTTTAAGAGCATTTTCGAAAAAAAATGCTCTATTGTCCCCGTTTTGTCTGTCTGTCTGTTTGTCATCACCCTAGATCTCAACAACCATAAGTCCTAGACCCATGATGTATATATCATTTTGTAGGTCTTGGCCTGCCAAGAAATGACTTTTTCCATTTCGCGATCTGACCTATCAGGGCCGTAAAAGGGGCCTTATAAAGTACCGTTTTTTACTATATAAGCTATATTAATAATGGAGCGCCCTATATCTCAGCAACCATAAGTCCTAGACCCATGATGTATATATCATTTTGTAGGTCTTGGCATGCCATGTGTACATCAAAAGTTTATTTTGCGATAGGACCTCTCAGGACCGGGCTTCAGGGCTCCTAAGGGGCTTATATATTATATATAGTTTATAAGCTAAACAAAGGGGCGAAATCATTATTTATTTTTGTAACAGTTATTCAACATGACTTACTTCCCTTACTTTTTATAAAACCCATAATCAATGACAACTTTGCAGCACAGCTCAATCAACCAAAAGTCATCATTTGTTGGGACTTCAATCAAGATTTCAAAGAGCCCGGGGCAGAAATTGAAAATTTCTCCGAAACAAACTTCAACATTCAACTACTTTCACCAAGATTGGCAACAACAATTTATCAAACAACAATTAAGCTAATCAAAGGGTCGTAATCATTATTTATTTTTGTAACAGTTATTCAACTTGACTTACTTCCCGTACTTTTTATAAAACCCATAATCTCTATACTTATAAGACGCATTTGTTGTCTATCTGTCTGTCTGTCTGTCTGTCTCTTCCCTTATAACTCAAGATCCAGATAACCAAATAATGTGAAATTTGTTACACATACACATAATTACATGGGGAAGGTTATAGGACAGGTTTCGTTTCATATCGATGGGTAGTTTAATTGTAATTATTTTTTTTTTACTTTAGTATTTTACTATATTAAAGTAATCTCGACGGCGCCATAAATAAAATTCCTCTGTGACGTCATTTCCCTATGATCGAATAGAACGCGCGCTGGTGCTGTATTGTGCCTTTGTGATGTAAAGAATTGTTGATGTTTTTTCATGCTCTCTGATCTGTACAGTTTGAGGAAGGTAAAGGAATGAAGAAGGATTTTAGAAGAAAAGTGTGAAACCATAATAATAAGTATATATATATATATGTATATATATATATATATAGAGAGAGAGAGAGAGAGAGAGGGGGGGGAGGGAGAGAGAAATAAAGAGAGGGAGAGATAAAGAGAGAGAGAGAGGGGGCAGGAGGAGAGAGAGGAAAGGAGGGTAGGAGGGAGGGGCGAGAGAGGAGGGAGGAGGGAGGGGGGGTGGACAGGTGGGAGAAAAGGAGGGGGAGATAGGGAGATGGGTGAGGGAGTAGGGGGAGAGGGAGCAGGGGGAGAGGGAGAGAGAAAGGAAGGGAGAGAGAGGGGAGGGAGGGAGAGAGAGAGATAAAAAGTGAGGGGGCAGGGAGGGAGAGAGAGGGAATGAGGGAGGGAGGAATGGGGAGAGAGGGAGAGGGAGAGAGAGGTGGAAAGGGGAGGGAGGGATAAAGGAGGGAGAGAGGGGTTAGGGAGGGAGAGAGAGGGGAGGGAGGGAGAGAGATAAAAAGTGAGGGGGCAGGGAGGGAGAGAGAGGGAATGAGGGAGGGAGGAATGGGGAGAGAGGGAGAGGGAGAGAGAGAGGTGGAAAGGGGAGGGAGGGATAAAGGAGGGAGAGAGGGGTTAGGGAGGGAGAGAGAGGGGAGGGAAGGAGAGAGGGAGAGGATGGGAGAAATGGGAGGAAGAGATAAAGAGAAATAGGGGGCAAGGAGGGAGAGAGAGGGAAGGAGGAGGGAGGAGGATGGACGGGGGGAGAGAAGGAGGGGGAGAGGGGAGAGAGGGAGATGGGAGAGGGACGGAGAGAGATTTGAGAGAGGGAGGGAGGGAGGGAGGGAGAAAGGGAGGGAGGGAAAGGGAGAGAGGGGGAGGGAAGGAGGGAGAGAGAGACGAAGGGAGAGAGGGGGTAGGGAGAAAAAGAAGGTAAACAGAAAACCTTATTTTAAACCCGGGCAAAGCCGGGTACTTGCAACTAGTATATAATAATACATAACACGCGCACCAAATGAATGGGTTATTGAACGGAAGTGAAAAAAGAGGATACACAGACGGTTGACGAGGAAAGAAATAGACCATTGTAAAACAGTGTTTTATGTGTGAGCACAGCTCAATCAACCAAACGTCATCATTTGTGGGGACTTCAATCAAGATTTCAAAGAGCCCGGGGCAGAAATTGAAAACTTCTTCAACATTGAACTACTTTCACCAAGATTGTCAACAACAATTTATCAAACAACAATTGACGGAGTTTTCGGACGATTTCTTTTTTTTTCATGCGACTAATGTACAGATAATGGACACCGTTTGAGGCACATATTTTAAAATAAGTTGTTTGAACGGTGATACATGTTTTTTCGCGGCAGTTCTGATGCTATGAGATGCGTCAGAATACGCAGTCATGATATTGCTAGGTTAAAAAAAAAGGGAAATTAATTTACCTGTAAATATTTTCTGTGTTTTATAAGAGTGGCTTCTCTCAGCGTTGGTCTTCTTCTGGTGGACTTTCCATCTGTAATTAAAATAACCAGATCTCTGGCGTCAGGGCGGTCACCTTTATCAGGTACCAAAACTTTTGTTCTTGTTTCACTTAAAACTTTGTCTGTGTATGTGAAACCTTTACTGATTTTAAATTGAAATAAAAAAAAAACAATAAAAAGTTCAGTATTTTATAACTAAAAATGATATGTATAAAATAGTTTCAAGTTTTGGTCGTCATTAGTTATATCATCGAATGGCAACAAACTTTTTGAACCGCGGGATACTTAGGTTCTTATTTTGGACATAAACACACACAGACACATTATCACATACAAACACGAAAACGCAAACACACTCTCGCAATTACACACTTGCACACACTGACACTTACACACGGGGACACTCATGCATACACTAACTCGCACTGTCACGCATATGTATATATGCAGTTGAACAGTTGTATGTCAACTTACGTGTACTTTATGTATGAAACCGCTTGAATTTTTTCATCTTTGCTCATGTGATCATTCATGTAGGAGACAACTTCAACATCAGAGGAGTATCTTAGCAAAGTGACACGCACAGAGTCTGGTCCTATGGGCAGGGGTCTCAGAATATTTCTGACGAAATCCAGACTTAAAATAAAGTTACTTTCGCCAACACTAGTGGACGTGTCCACGATGACCACAAGGTCCAGTTTTAATGTCGGACAATCTGAAACAGGACCACATGATGTTACATTTAAAGAGTCAAATCTTTCTATTTGGATACAACAAAATTTTGCTTAAGCCTTTTAAGGTTAAAAAAAGCAAACAAACATCATTAAGAAATACATCTTACTTTGTAGATTATTATCGAGTCTACAAACTCCTTTTAGTGTAGTTTTTATTAGTCTATCCACTTCACCACCATTATTTAGTCTCCAGCACAGACTATAATTATAAATTATACAGCCGCTACAATTGTTGTTAATGTGCTTTACATATCCATATTTGTGTGCTATCAGTGCTCGATTTAAGAAAAAAACCAGTGCCGGGGATGAAAAAAAATTCTGCACAGCCGGGGATAAATGTTTATGGTTTCATCCCCGGCAGGGATATATTAGCTAAAGCAGAGTCGGGGTAGATGGAGCCCTATGTGTTATCTATTATCATAGATATATAAGACTATTATTAAAGGAACACATTTTTATTAAGTCATTTTCTAGAGGACTTTTAAATAGCGGTGCGCTTAGTTATGATTTATCTTGTTTGGTTTTCTGTCAGCCTGAATATAGGCGGGTAATATGATCTTAACTGAACTTCATCTTTCTGTACAAGCCTAAAGCTTTTAATTTGGAGTGTTTCATAATGAAATCTATAATTTACTCATTGAAAAAGTAGTTAAATCTATTACTTCGAATGAGAGACTATGTGTCATGCTATGTATTCTATATGATACTGGATACTGAATCGGTTGATATGTTGATATCATATTTTAAGCTGATAGAAAATCTATTTATGAGATGTGATTAAATTTTCTATAAAGTTAAAAATTTGGCAGTTTCGGAAATTAAACGACTAATAAAATATTTACTACTAAATTACTTAGATGATAATAATAATTATAATAATAATTAGACTTCACTTTGTGTATCTATAAATGATATACAAACCCACATTATACAGTACGCGCTCATTTCTAATTAAAAATTTTTAGGAACACTTTGTAGCATACTTGCTAAGATATTACCTCGAGGACAGCATGTTTGTGTTGTCAATACATATTGCTTACGAAATTAATCTCCCTTTGTTTACATCATAGTAATAAAGTCTTATATATCTAGTATTTACATCATGTAGGTATTGTGTAATATTGAAGTATAACGACACTGTCTGCAATATCATAATCTCAAATTTAATATGATTATAGATATACTCTTTCCTGTATAGCTGTTTAACAATGTGACTTACTGTTAGAGGCGTTTTGAGGAGTACACATGACTGTAGCTGTACTCATCCAAACCAACAGAACTTTCAACATTGCCATCATCGATACTGCAAACATATTATTTGTTCCATTATTTTTCCCCATCTTCAATCACGATTCATATCAACAAATGTTCTGTTTAACACGTGTTAAAACTTGTAGCCAATGTATTAACATTTAGAAATATTTTGTTTTGTTTAGTTTAAAGTGCAGACACGTTAAAACGGAAAAAAGCTTTTTGCACCCTCTTCTGAAGGCATATGGTTTACTAAGTTAGGACAAGTCGAGTAGTTTCTTTACATTGGGTGAAGGCAATATGGTTTACTAAGTTAGGACAAGTCGGATTGGAAAAGTTACAACACAAAGATGTAAGTGTAAATGTTACGAAGTAAAATGTAACACATGAAGTTCCTATAAGTAGAATGTGACGCCCTCCCCCCCCCCCTTTATTTCAGTCTCCAGTTACGTAAATTCTACCATCTATCTACTAAAAACTTCTCTCCCAAAACAATCCAGTGACTGTCACATTAGAAAAACAGCCCATTGAAATCAAACCGACAATAACATAAGTGACATAATCAAGAAAGCCAAAGGGAAAAAAAAGGTGTCAATTGATTGACGCAAAATGAGGTTGGGGGGGGGGTGTTGGTGAGTCCATGCTAAACTCAACAGCTTAACTTTTGGCTCGAGAGATGAGAGAGAGGACTACAGTCAACATTTTGACCCCCCCCCCCCCCCCATTAGTTAGTATTAGAGAATTTTCTTAAAAAAATGTATCTGTGATAAAAACAGACTCACACAATAGAGTGGTGATACGTGTATAATGGGTACTACGGGTTGTTTTTACTTGAGTATTATGTAAATGACTTATTATTATTAGTATTACATCGCGTATTTTAAGTGTCTAGCGTTATTCAAACTACTGATAAAATGAGTGCACTATAATTAATACTATTTTTAGTGCACTAAAGATATTATTTCTTTTTAGAAACCAGATAAAACAATTGAATATTTTACAGGTCGTGAGAGGTTTTTATTTTTTTAATATTATTATTGACCAGTTTAGAGGGTTGTATACTTTTAAATCGATCACTTTGTTCATCAACAGATTTTAATAAGACCAGCCCCGTAGCGTTGAAATTCTACAGCAGGGTCAAGGCATTCTACAGCAGGGGCCAGGCAATAGCAGGGGGGTGTGTGTGCAGGTAATACATTTTACTAAGTAAAAGAAATAAGCAGAGGGGGGTAAACAAAACGCGGGGGGCCCGGCCCCCTGCACCCCCCGCACGCTACGGGCCTGAATAAGACACAACACTAATTTAGCTCACCTAATGATTTACCTGCAAACTTTATCAAAACAGATTCAGGCAAGTGAGTGACGTATTAAAAAGGCACTTTTTTTTCAACTGAGCATTATGTGATGAATAATCATTATTCTTAGATTATCGCGTAATTTAAGTGGTCAATGTAATAAAATATTTTAAATTGCTGACTAAATGAACAGAGAAAAAATACAAATTTTGTAAGATATTATTTTTAATTAAGACAATATTTCTTTTAAAAAATTGCCACACAAATTGAATATATTACATCATGTCTGAGAAATATTTTTTTTTCTAATTAACCTTAAAAAAAAGGGTTTTATATAAAAAAAACAATAAATTAATCTATTTATAGATAAATCTAATTTTAATACAATAAAATTAAAACGGTCAAATTGATTTAACGAGAAATGTATCAGTAGGCCTATAGTGATCAAAGTGAAAAGTATTAGTCTCTGCTGTTAAGCCATTATTAGTTGGCCTACTTAAAGTAGTACATACGTAGTATTTCTAATAAAGTATTGTGTTTTTGTCATTAACTGAGCTGGGGTTTATTTGATTTTTACAAGACAGGGGTTTATTGGACTCAACAAGACTGGGGTTTATTTGATTTAACAAGACAGGGGTTTATTGGATTTAACAAGACAGGGCTTTATTTGATTTAACAAGACAGGGGTTTATTTGATTTAACAAGACAGGGGTTTATTTGATTTAACAAGACAGGGGTTTATTGGATTCAACAAGACAGGGGTTTATTTGATTTAACAAGACAGGGGTTTATTTGATGTAACAAGACAGGGGTTTATTTGATTTAACAAGACATGGGTTTATTTGATTTAACAAGACAGGGGTTTATTTGATTTAACAAGACAGGGCTTTATTTGATTTAACAAGACATGGGTTTATTGTAGTCATATATCTGAGAACCGTTGATGTAGTCATTTATCTGAGAACCGTTGATATAGTCATATTTCTGAGAACCGTTGATGTAGTCATATATCTGAGAACCGTTGATGTAGTCATATATCTGTAGTAATACATCCTAGTATCATAGACATTGGGACATTGTTAGGACCGAGAACTATCACTGACAAGTCTTCGGGTTGCAATGGCTTGGCGAGCTTAACTCGCGCCCGGGGCAGAATACCTTTGTGAGTAGCGCCAGGCGCACGATGCCCCCCCCTTGCCCACCCCCTCACTAAGCCTATTGCGGGTATATCCCCTTCGCAATGATGGGAAAAAAACATCAACTTTTCATTGAAATCCAAAAGTTACGCATGCCATTAACTTATGGGTATTATATATGTAATATTTCCAACAGTAATATAATTTTTTTTAAAATATTTTCAATATTTCAGCGTGCAAGGAATATTAGGACAGTCTAACAACGCAGTTCTCAACCTTCTTCGCGAATGAACCCAAAATTTATTTTAAACGAAAATTATATGTCTCTGCGTACCAATCTATAAGTTTTCTTGTAGCCCCTTTGGGGTACGCGTACAGTCGGTTGAGACCCGCAGGCCTAACATATTTTTTTACATTTCAAATAATCTTATAAAATAAAAATAAAACAGCTAAATCAAAATAGAAAATACATTTTAAATAATAAACTCTCTATTTAGACAATCCAACTTATTTATAATTTTCGTAATGACATTTATAATAAGAGAGTATCAATAGATTATATAAACATAAGGGCTCAACAGACACATTATTCAAGAGAGTCAACAGCCATCAACAAGATTTTAAACCGCCCTGACTGTGCCACCAAGATCTAAGAATTACATTTTTTATTGTTGTTCAATTTGTTTGTCATTTACAATTAATTTTGTATTAATGTTTTTTTTAATTTTCATTTATAAATCAATGTTGTTCGTCCTTATTTTTTTTTGGCCATTCATATTGCAACTGACCTATATAAACATAAAATGTGAAAGATGTTTTTGTTACTCAGGAAATAACACAGTAACAAGTGCCCACTTGTTTAATTACAATGCAATTTAAATAAAATGTTTTTAATGTGGGAATTTGAAATTGAATGACTGTTGTATTTTCGAATCAAGTCAAGGTCTCGGTGTTTGAATCTCTGTACGTCTGATGGAATTAGGCAAGTGGACACTGGACATTACTAGATTAATTATCATTAATTTTGTAAAATAAAATAAATAAATAAATAAAAGTGTGCAATGGCAACTAGTAGAAAATCTAAATGACAAAAAAAAGGTAGCTGTAGCTAGCTATTGAGCCGTGGCTAGCTATTGAGCCGTGGCTAACTATTGAGCCGTGGCTAGCTATTGAGCCGTGGCTAGCTATTGAGCCGTAGCTAGCTATTTAGCCGTAGCTAGCTACTGAGCCGTGGCTAGCTATTGAGCCGTGGCTAGCTATTGAGCCGTGGCTAGCTACTGAGCCGTAGCTAGCTATTGAGCCCTAGCTAGCTACTGAGCCGTAGCTAGCTACTGAGCCGTAGCTAGCTATTGCGGCGCCCCGTGCGGGTTAAATGTTGTGTGTGCGCCCCCGTTCTCCCTACCTAAAAAAAGTGCTAAAACATTTAACACCGTTCCTCCTATGCGGTTGCACCACCCGCAGCACCCTTCCTACGCCACTCCTGATGAGAAAAATGACAAACACCCTTTCTTTTTTTTTTTAGAAGATGTGAGAAATATATTTCAATCAGTAACACCAATTGTAGTGGTATTTAAATACAGACAAAAGTGTGAAATACAAAAGCACGGAGACAAAGCTGCATACAATGGAGCTACATTACATTGAGGTAAAATAACAATGAGGCAAGCAATGGGGGTTTAAGGTGAATAAATACAATAAGGAAATGTCCGAGGAAACTAAAAATAGCACAAGGCAAAGTTTCGAAAACAATTTTTTTAAAGACACGTCCTTTTCTTAAATTCTTATGGCTCTCTTGCAACAAAAAGGTTTATCTGATGTGCACAACAAATCAGTGCATATATAGATTGCTTTTTCCTTTTGATGTGATGTAAACCTCAACTTTATATGGATCATTACACCCCCATCTCCCTTTTTTCTAACACAAATCAGTTTGATTATGTACATTGATTATGTCATTTTCTATGCTGTTCATTTGATTCTGGACTTTATCCATTTGGTTAATAAGTCTGTCCATTTGATTGTGCAGTGTAGACATTTGTTTGCGAAGTTTGTCCATTTGGCACGCCAGACTGCGGACAGTGTTTTGTTTTTCACACGTAGTCGAAGATGCCGTTGATTGATCATTTCGATTACTTTCAGTAGTCGACCAAATAGGTGGTGGTCTATTTCGACTACTTACAACAGTCGAGGGAGGGAATGATGGGCTATTTCGATGATCTGTCGATTTAGACAGACGAGGCGGTTGATCTGTTTGTGTACGTGTTGGTGCAGTCTTTGTATTCCGTTCCAGAGGACGATTGTTTGAATGCGATATCGGATTTTCAGAGGTCAGAAAGAGATCTTCAGGCTGCGGTGCATATTTAACAGGCCGTGTAGTTTCGGCACGGGATCTTGCATTGGTCGCTGGCCGAATTGATCGTTGCGGCTGATTCCTTCTTGTTGTTGTCTGTTGGTAGAATTCTAATGGCTGGCCACTCTTTGTACTAGTTGTTGGTTCTCTTGTGCGAACTATTGGCCGTGCACTGTAATCAGTGTACTGCGATGTCCGGCTCTTGGGTACGTCGTAGTTCCCAGTGTTTGTTCTCACAGTACCTAGTGGGTCTGGATGAGAAATTTGCAATAACTTTTGACTGTCCAATAAAACAAAAAGATAAGAATAAAATCACTTTTGAAAGTTAACAGAAACTCTTGAAAATTATTTTCACATGAATCAAATTATTTACCAAAACATTTTTTTTATAAAGAATAAATATATTTAAATAGAAAAAAAAGACGACGTTAAACCACAAATGAACATGAAGACCAGTGCAATTACTGAGTGCATTTTTGATAAGATACATTCTGAACATTCTTCATGACACATGAACTGAGTTGAAAGCGGGAGTATGAGGTGCAGATTTGGTTTCTTAGTTTAGGTGACTTGTCTATTTTTACTTTGGGTGTAAACAAAAAGAGGGATAAATGGCCGAACGGTGTAGTGCGCTCGTCTGGCGACATGAGAGTCCTGGGATTGATCCCTCGGTGAGAACCACAGGGAATTGTATTGGTTACAAATGTATCAAGTTCGACTAGCATTTGAGTGTGTGCCTGAATCTAGTTGGAGAAATATAAAGGCGGCTGAGTGTTATGCTAGCCACACTATCCCTGTATGTACCGTGGTTAAAGAAGCAGATGAAATCTACACTTACTCTGTCCAATGACCAGCGAGAGGCTAAGTGAAGTTTTAGTTTTTTCTATGGGGAAAAAAACCTAAGCAATATATAAAAATCGAATTTAATCTATCTATCTATCTATCTATCTATCTATCTATCTATCTATCTATCTATCTATCTATCTATCTATCTATCTATCTATCTATCTATCTATCTATCTATCTATCTATCTATCTATCTATCTATCTATCTATCTATCTATCTATCTATCTATCTATCTATCTATCTATCTATCTATCTATCTATCTATCTATCTATCTATCTATCTATCTATCTATCTATCTAATTTATCTTTCCGTCTATCCATACATCCATCAGCCACTCTGTCTGTTTACCTGTTTATCTATTTGTACTTTACTTTTTGTAGACAAAAAATCTAAGCCTTTACCTGAACAAGACACATCTGTCAAGTTACGTATGACATCAGTAAGTTGACTAAATGAGTCCATAGTGACAGAACAGTTTCTGGAGGTTGCCATCATCTTTAATTCACGCGGATCGAAGTTAGAGCCAACACCAAGTGTCCATATCTGTAATAGAAACAAAAAATAGTTTTGACTGCAACTTTAAAAAAAAAATATTTTATTACTGGCTGAGCCCTTTTCCCAAAAAAAAAAAATGACATAGCAAGAAATAATGCTTTCTAAAAGTTATCTTGAGCTAACTATAAGTTCAGATTTAGTGGGACTGGGGAAATTCAAAGTTTTCCTTGTAATTTCAAATGGGGTCCGATTTCCTAGCAGTTGTTTGATGTACAACGCAAATTTTAGCTTCCAAAGCATCCAACTGGTCACTGTATCGCTAATTTAACAGGGCTCTAGTAAAGCAGGTACTTCATTAGAAACTTGACCACGATGAAAGACACATAGGAGTCCAATCAGGAGGCAAAATATCTTACTACTTTAACCATTCCTTTGATTTAAAAAAAAATATTTACCTTCAGATTGTTTCGTAGTTTTAGCCGCTTCGCTTCTCTCATGGTAAAGGCAGGTGTTGTGGTTCTGCCATCAGTTAAAAGAAGTATTAAATCAGGTACGTCTGGTCGGTCTCCGGCTTCTGCAGTGAGTACATCATTAGCTGTTGTTTGTAGGGCTAAATCTGTGAAAGTTGCTCCACCTCTGGAAAAAAAAATTGTGAAAATCTAGGTTATACACGTAGACAATCCGTCCATCCATCCATCCATCCATCCATCCATCCATCCATCCATCCATCCATCCATCTATCTATCTATCTATCTATCTATCTATCTATCTATCTATCTATCTATCTATCTATCTATCTATCTATCTATCTATCTATCTATCTATCTATCTATCTATCCATCCATCCATCCATCCATCCATCCATCCATCCATCCATCCATCCATCCATCCATCCATCCATCCATCCATCCATCTATCTATCTATCTATCTATCTATCTATCTATCTATCTATCTATCTATCTATCTATCTATCTATCTATCTATCTATCTATCTATCTATCTATCTATCTATCTATCTATCTATCTATCTATCTATCTATCTATCTATCTATCTATCTATCTATCTATCTATCTATCTATCTATCTATCCATCCATCCATCCATCTATCTATCTATCTATCTATCTATCTATCTATCTATCTATCTATCTATCTATCTATCTATCTATCTATCTATCTATCTATCTATCTATCTATCTATCTATCTATCTATCTATCTATCTATCTATCTATCTATACTTGCGTGTATTCATAGCGAGAAACTGCCTTGATTTTATCCTCCTTGCTCATGTTATCGTTGAGATAAGACACAACCTGAGCTTCATATGAGTAACGAACGAGCGCGACCCTAACGTGGTCTGGATCTATGGGTAACGGCTTCAAAAGATCTTCTATAAACCTGATGCACTTAGGAACATTTTCTTCACCAACACTTTTAGATGTGTCCTGAATAACAACCAAGTCCAGCTTTCCCCAGTCACAATCTGTAATTAAAAGTAAAAGGTATTCATTACACAGAACCATTTTTTTTAATGCATTAAATAATTACTTCATAAGAATAAAAACGTATTTTAAGTCAATAAATTTGGATTAACGTCCGGGCGACAGTTGAGAGAGTTATACATTATTGTACACAGATTGTTAAAAAAAATGTAACACCCTTAATGGCATACAGGAATTTATCAACTTTGCAAAAATTGAAATATTTATTTTTTTGCGTTTTCTAAACGTAATATTTCTAAAAAATAGTTTACTTTTGTTGATATTTAAAATTTTTGGCCTGTAAGGATTTTTTTTTTATTTTTTGGCATCACTATACTATCTCAGCCTGATCTTTATGATAACAAACAAATCTAGCTAAAATTGTCACTTTGTAAAATATATATATATATCTGCTAGTTCATAGTTGGGGGAAAACTTTACGAATCGTGACCCGCGATGGTCACTTAAATTTTGACAGAATGGCTTGACCAAGAACAGAAACTTGACAGAGGGCATTTACCTGAACATGCCACCGACGTCAAACCAGGAATGATATTGTCAAGTCTGTTGAATGAATCAACCCGGAGAACGAAATATCTTTCAGTGGCAATGCTTGCCAACTCTTCCTCGTCTAAGCTCGAGCCAATACCGATAGTGGCTATCTGGAACGGCATAAAAGTTAAGTGATTTATTATGTCTGAAAATAAAAAAAAAATTTAATATAATGCGCCAAACGCAAACCAATCAGAGCACTCGCATTAACGTGAGTGTTTGAAAACTAAGCTCTATTATATATTTATCAAATGACGTAAACGAAAAGGCAACAAAATATTACAATTACCAACCAATATATTGTTTATATTTTGTTTTTTTTTTGTTACGTGAAAAAATAAAGAAATATCCTTACTCGTCAATATTTTTATATCTTGTGATAGTGAGTTTAGCTAGTGCGTTAAAAAGGGAGACTTACAGATACATTGTAAATTTTATCTAAGGACAGCCCCGTAGCGTAGCGTGAAAATTCTATAGCAGGGGCCAGGCCGATAGCGGGCGGGGGGGGAAGGGGGCAGGAAATAAATGTTACGAAGTAGAGCAAACAAGCAGAGGGGGCCAGACAAAACGCAGGGCCCCCTGGCCCGCCCGCACGCTACGGGCCTGTCTAAGAATGAGATATTATCTCTTAGATTTTATAAATTACTAATCGGAGTGGCTTTAAATGATTTCCTGTTGCAAGATGGTATACAAAGGGTCACCAAAAGTTGAATATTTACAATCAAAAATATTTTCAATTACTTAAAACCTATTTTTTTTTCTTTTATACATCTTTTTTTTTAGTTGATAGGTGGACCACAAAAAAACGAAGAAGTTTTTAATTGATAGGTGGACCACAAAAAACGAAGAAGTTTTTAATTGATGGGTAGACCACAAAAAAACGAAGAAGTTTTTAATTGATAGGTGGACCACAAAAAAATAAACGAAGAAGTTTTTAGTTGATAGGTGGACCACAAAAAAAAACGAAGAAGTCTTTAGTTGATAGGTGGACCACAAAAAAAAACGAAGTAGTTTTTAGTTGATAGGTTGACCGCAAAAAAAAAAACGAAGTAGTTTTTAATTGATAGGTGGACCACAAAAAAAAAACGAAGTAGTTTTTAGTTGATAGGTGGACCACAAAAAAAAAAAACGAAGTAGTTTTTAGTTGATAGGTGGACCACAAAAAAAAAACGAAGTAGTTTTCAGTTGATAGGTGGACCACAAAAAAAAAACAAAGTAGTTTTTAGTTGATAGGTGGACCACAAAAAAAAAAACAACAACAAAGTAGTTTTTAGTTGATCCAAAATTGAAAAAAGTTTTAAAATCACTGAACTAGGCTAGATGTATCAAAGATTAGACCTACACTGTAAACTGGTCTGAACTAGACTAGATGTAACAAAGATTAGACCTACACTGTAAACTGGTCTGAACTCGACAATTGGCAATTTTCTTTATTTATTTAAAAATGTTTTCTTTTCTGCGTTTTAAAAACACATTTTTATGGAACCTTCTTAATTATAGAAATAAAGTAATGCATTAGTTTCCACCTTGATATTAGGTCTGCGACGTAACAAAGTGGCTTCTTGCTTTGTTAAGCTTTGATTTCTAGATTGACCGTCGGTGATTAATATAATGAAATCCGGCACATCAGGTCTGTCACCATATTCTGTAGTCAAAACTTCTTGATGGACTATCTGTAGGGCTAGGTTTGTGTACGTACTTCCTTCACTATAGAGGGAAAAAAAGATTTAAAATCCTATCTATCTATCTATCTATCTATCTATCTATCTATCTATCTATCTATCTATCTATCTATCTATCTATCTATCTATCTATCTATCTATCTATCTATCTATCTATCTATCTATCTATCTATCTATCTATCTATCTATCTATCTATCTATCTATCTATCTATCTATCTATCTATCTATCTATCTATCTATCTATCTATCTATCTATCTATCTATCTATCTATCTATCTATCTATCTATCTATCTATCTATCTATCTATCTATCTATCTATCTATATGTCTGTCTGTCTGTCTGTCTGTCTATCTATCTATCTATCTATCTGTACTTGCGTGTGTTCATAGCGAGAAACTGCCCTAATTTTCTCATCTTTTCTCATGTTATCATTGAGATATGACACAACCTGAGCTTCAGTTGAGTATCCAACGAGTGCAACCCTGACATTGTCTGGATTGATAGGTAACGGCCTCAAAATATTCCCTATGAAATCGATGCTGAGAGCAAAATTTTCTGCGTCGACACTCCCAGACGTATCCAGTATAATGACCACGTCCAGCTTTGCATTGTAACAATCTGTAACACAGAATAACATAAGGACAATTGTAACACGATGCACATGTGTTTTTTTGTTTTTGCTGCTATATAACCGGGGGCTCAAATGCGGCTCTTAACTTGGCTCTGTGACGAGTTTGGTGTGGCTCCTAATGAGCTAGCTTTGTTTTATTCTGTTAATAGATTTCATTCAAATTTTTTTTCTTTGATGCGCCTCTTTAAAATTGTTTTATCATTTGAATTTTCTGGAGTGCGGCTGTCATCAGCCTAAGGTCTAGCCACACGTTGGCGGGCAATTTAAATCAAAGCCTCAAAAAAATGAGCTTAGAAGGATGTAAAACGAGATAGTTGATAATAATGCACCGATGTAATGTTTGATCTTGTGCACGTGACTTCTAGAATGTTGGGCAGATTTTTCTTACACCATTTTTCGGTGATTCCAGCATCCCTTTAAGCTGTTAAAAACCTCCTTTCATCGCTCTCCCCCCCTCTCTCTCTCTTCCGCCCTCCCCGTATAGACTCAGCGCGTCTGGGAAAACGGAGACTTTGCCCAATTTACAAAACAGTAATGATAGATTATAGTTGAAAAATTGTACTGGTTTATAAAAGATTTAAACACCGGTTAAAGATTATTATGCATGACGAGCAGACACTGAATAAATTAAATAATGACATATAATGAATGTCATACAGAACGACGAGCGTTTTAGGGGAAAAAAATAGCTTGATATTTGAGAGAGTTCTTGCACTTACAGTACAAGTCAAAGTTATATTCAACCAAGCCGGTGGTACCTCGGTTACGTGCTGGTCTGCAGCGTGCCTCAGTCATAGTGGCAACATCCGTGTGAAGCGTACAGTGTGAGCTACAGCGTTATTATAACTGCCCATCTATCACTTCAACTGAGAGTAGGGAAGTGTCTAAAATATGGGGGAAAATTGTACTATTGTGTCGAAAAGCACCACTATAACGACAACGACGGTATCTCGAAGTTCTTAAAAGGTGTCCCTGTATGGACGAGATGAAATCTCTTAGATTTCTATAAACCACGAGTGGGACTTTTTTTTATGGTGACCTTCATTCATTTCCACCATAGCCAATAGTGCAATGGCCTTGGAGGCGCCACGGGAGACATAGCGGGGACTTTACCAATGACCTGAAAATCTATTGGTCCTCATCGGAGATCGAACCAGGAACAGTTCGACAGTCGAGTGCTTTACATACGACCACCTCTCTCCACATTCTTTAAAGATAGTTTAATAAATTATCAATTGTAATGTTGTTTGTTTACATCGTACGAATAAAGATTGTATTGAGCCAACAAATAGCAATCCATTCCATTAGAAAAAGTAAAAACCGTCCAACACAATAACTTATAAATTCAAATTGTACTTTATAGCATACAATAAAATTATAGTCTGTGTTACTAACTTTACGTTAAAGTACTCTCTGCAAGATACACTATTTGCAACGTGCTCTCAGTGTAACTTGTAAATATTAGTAGGCTAGTAATGTGATATACAGCAACACAATACTAACATTTTTTATAAAATATTGCATCTTACATGATATGCGAATTAAATTCGGACTATAGATTGGTAATTTATTCAGACTAAACCATTTTATACTCACCGCCTGCTACTACTCCACAGTGAATTAAACTGACCAACAAGGATACCCAAATAAACCAAGGTTTAAAGTAATTCATTTTAGCTGGCTGATATATTTGGGTTTATTGTCTTTAGCTTGAAAATTTCCGTTTTTAATAACGTGGATTTCAAAAAGATAGCAAATATGTCCTTTATAAAATATAATCCTTAAAGTTTCTTTTTTTTGTTCAACTTGCAAACATTACTACACAGGGTCTTCGAACATTTTTATAAGTTCGGTAAAAGTCGGTAACAGGATTGCACAGCAGAAATGTACTTCCTTTTTCTACGGAACGAAACGTGAGTGCATCTAGTGTTTCTTATAAAATAATATGACACTCTCTGTGTTGCGTGAGCCGCCAGCATTTTGCTACATACACACAAGCGACACTTAAGATAAGTGATATAACAATTATGACTTTACTGTAGACTCTCTATTGTACTATCTAATGTGACGGAATAACAGCCACACAAAGGAAGCAAGTGTCTTTCTATAAGTTGTCAATTTCCGCCCCGCCCATTCGCTGAAAAATAACCCACACCCTCGCCATAATGTATTGTTTTCTGACCTCGCTAGTATTATGGTTTTCTGACCTCGCCATTATTATGGTTTTCTGAGCTCTTGACACTGACCACTACTTTATATCTTTATTGTATTGTAATTTGCATTTTAAAAACATTTATGGTACTGTAATTTACATTTTTAAATATTAATAATATAAAATAGAAGTCAGCCTAAGAAAATATTGTACTTTTTTTTCCTTTAGACTTTCTTATGTCTAACTTAGTTTCAGAAAATTAAAAACTAATATTAGAAAAAAACAACAACAAATTATACTCATTTAGAAACTAGTCGAATGCTACCGTAAACAAAAATAATGGCAAAGCAGATGACTCCACAAAATCGGTGAATTAATCATTAGTTTATAAGAGAGAATAATAAGTTTTCGGATATACAATGACGGCAGTAATTCTGTCTCTACGACACCTTCTGTCTCACTCTTTGCTTATATCATTGATGACCGAATGATCTTAACAGTATTTCAACCCCCCCCCACTCCCTCTACCATAGTGGGTAAACCATTGTTTGGGTTTTCCTATTGACCATTAAGAATGAAATACACATAGGCCTACTGGTTTGCATGAAGACCTAATAAGATTCTCCCAGTGAATTCATATATAGGCAGCATAATCCATAAAGACGGTCCTGATTTTTGAAACTCTTCCTGATTCTAATTTTTAAAAAAAATGACAATATTAGCCCGAAAAAAAAAAGTAAGTCACGTCTTGCAGATAAATTCAATGAATCATCCCGAATTCAAGAATGTGCATCCCCGTTGTTATCCATGTGTATCGAGTTAACTGTAAAGTTCTCAGAGATTATATTGAAGTGGGCGAACAGTTAAAACCCTATTGCTATTACTCCAACTTGTATCGATAAGGGATTGGGTGATCTTGTTCGTTAAATGCTTTTTATTTCATCAATGAGTGACGGTATAATCTTTAGGAAGTACGCTGTGTGCATAGCGTGCAATATTCATATTTCCATCCTTTAGTGGAAAAACAATACCTGCATATTATACTGCCGTATTCTAGCCATGACCAGTAACAGATACAAATGATGCCCTAGGATTCGATCCTTTTATTTGTTCTTGCCGGCAATAATTTTCACCTTTAATGTTACACCATTAACATAGGCCTAGCCCGGGCCTGCTATATTATGAATGATTGTGTTATGTTTAGTATGATTGTGTTATGTTTAGTATGATTGTGTTATGTTTAGTTACGGGAAGTCCCGCTCTAATGGGTTGCGCTTTGGTCATGAGTTGGATCCGCCTTATATAGCACTGGCTCAATTCCTGGCTTGTCTAGGCAAATATCTAAGTTTACCGTGGTGGCTCCGTTGCCGAAGCACTATCGACTGTGGTGGGGGATGAAAGAAAGGCACTTAGAAAAAAAACAACACACAACAACCGTCCCATCAGTGGTTTCTAAGATCCAGTGGCGCAACCAGCAAAAGATGCTGGGGGGGGGCTCACATATAGAAAAAAAATGCTGGGGGGGGGGGCTCACATATAGAAAAAAGACAGTTTGACATTCTTTTTAGTAGCTTTATATAGTAAAATATGTATTGATGATTTGGTCGGGGGGGGCCTCAAGCCCCCTCCCCCTTAGTTGCGCCACTGCTAAGATCATTACAGGAACTTTTAAAAACAAAACATGGCGACACGCTGTAAACGGTCCTCATAAAGAATGAATTACTAGCATTAGGCTACACAAAATATGGTTTACGATTATTAGTTTCTTCACGCCCCCATGAGTCAAGTGCCATTAGTTAGCCTCTGATGGGCAGTATTTCAGTAGTGGCTTCAGGGGTGGCAATTAGGGGTAACCGCCACAATGAGGGGGGTCCCGAAAGTTCCATGCCCCTTATAAATTAAATGGCTCTCATCCTAGGCCCAGCGGACTACAAAGACCGAATCTTTAGTATTTACAGTACATTTTTAATTACTCATCGTTGCTGCACTTTTAAAAATATCGTTTTAATTCGTAAGTAATTTTTATTTTCTGATATGAATGTCACATTTCAAATATTTTTATCAAATGTAAGGCCTAGATGCCTGTTTTACATTTAAATGTACATGTCTTTCTAAAGCTATATTATTGTCAGTCATACTTCGCATGCATGATTTATTCATAGTCAAATTAAACAGAGTTACTTTCTCCTTAAGAGGAAGTTGAAATGTTTATATTTTTGCTTCGACATTTAGTAGTAGATACACAATAACCACTACATGATCACCTGAAGGTAAGCATGTTTTTATTTTAATGTAATATTTTATATTTATGAGTATTTTACACAAGGTTGATGGTTGCAACAATTTCCAATACGAGTTTAAACTAAATGTCAGTTTAAAAACAGTTTGGACTTGATCTTGGTTTATTATGTCTCTCTAAGATTGTAACTCGTTCGTGTTTGTTTCTCTTACGAAGTGGCTACGCTTACGTCAAGCGCCATCTATTATTATATCTATTGACGTAAGCCGGAAAAAAAATACGAATTACGTCTTGACGTAAGCGTAGCCTGTCCGTTTCTCTTACTCTTGGCAAGAGTCATGCATCATCAATAGGCCAATTTTATAACATGACTTTAAAAAGAATTAAACCCGTGTTTACCAACGCAACGAGGGGGCATAGCCACTACTAGGGGGTAATTTGAAAATTTCATTTGTGTGTGTGTTTCTTTTATTATGATAAAGTATTTAAAATTTATAGATTTCTTTATAGCTTATTCATTCTTAAAAAAACTTTTCCCCTTCCTCATTCTTATGGTCTATGCCAGAGGTGCTATTGCTTATCATAATATATTTCTCTGCTCACAAAATCTAGACTTTGTTCAGTGAAAGACATTTGTTTAATTTCTCAGACCTTTGCATTATTATCAGCAATACAAAAAAAATCTAACAATTCTGAGTGAGAATATTTAGAATGCATATTATGCCATTTCATACTTAAAGATAACAATTGTTAAAATTTTTGTAAAACAAATTATAAAACAGAATAACAGTGCATATCAATTTTTAAACTAACCCAAGCCTGTGTTTTTTTTTATTTTGCTCAGTATTATTTCAATAGTCAGTATCGTTCTGAAGGAATTCAAAGACACTAGCTGATAGGTCTCTTCACTTTTTGTTGTTTAACCACTTGTTTCATATAAGGTTCCCTACAAGATAGTTTTAAAGAATGTATCATGGGGCATGGTCGCACTATGTGAACTTTTCTGCTGTATTATGGTTTTCTGACCTCGCCATTATTATGGTTTTCTGAGCTCTTGACACTGACCACTACTTTATATCTTTATTGTATTGTAATTTGCATTTTAAAAACATTTATGGTACTGTAATTTACATTTTTAAATATTAATAATATAAAATAGAAGTCAGCCTAAGAAAATATTGTACTTTTTTTTCCTTTAGACTTTCTTATGTCTAACTTAGTTTCAGAAAATTAAAAACTAATATTAGAAAAAAACAACAACAAATTATACTCATTTAGAAACTAGTCGAATGCTACCGTAAACAAAAATAATGGCAAAGCAGATGACTCCACAAAATCGGTGAATTAATCATTAGTTTATAAGAGAGAATAATAAGTTTTCGGATATACAATGACGGCAGTAATTCTGTCTCTACGACACCTTCTGTCTCACTCTTTGCTTATATCATTGATGACCGAATGATCTTAACAGTATTTCAACCCCCCACTCCCTCTACCATAGTGGGTAAACCATTGTTTGGGTTTTCCTATTGACCATTAAGAATGAAATACACATAGGCCTACTGGTTTGCATGAAGACCTAATAAGATTCTCCCAGTGAATTCATATATAGGCAGCATAATCCATAAAGACGGTCCTGATTTTTGAAACTCTTCCTGATTCTAATTTTTAAAAAAAATGACAATATTAGCCCGAAAAAAAAGTAAGTCACGTCTTGCAGATAAATTCAATGAATCATCCCGAATTCAAGAATGTGCATCCCCGTTGTTATCCATGTGTATCGAGTTAACTGTAAAGTTCTCAGAGATTATATTGAAGTGGGCGAACAGTTAAAACCCTATTGCTATTACTCCAACTTGTATCGATAAGGGATTGGGTGATCTTGTTCGTTAAATGCTTTTTATTTCATCAATGAGTGACGGTATAATCTTTAGGAAGTACGCTGTGTGCATAGCGTGCAATATTCATATTTCCATCCTTTAGTGGAAAAACAATACCTGCATATTATACTGCCGTATTCTAGCCATGACCAGTAACAGATACAAATGATGCCCTAGGATTCGATCCTTTTATTTGTTCTTGCCGGCAATAATTTTCACCTTTAATGTTACACCATTAACATAGGCCTAGCCCCGGGCCTGCTATATTATGAATGATTGTGTTATGTTTAGTATGATTGTGTTATGTTTAGTATGATTGTGTTATGTTTAGTTACGGGAAGTCCCGCTCTAATGGGTTGCGCTTTGGTCATGAGTTGGATCCGCCTTATATAGCACTGGCTCAATTCCTGGCTTGTCTAGGCAAATATCTAAGTTTACCGTGGTGGCTCCGTTGCCGAAGCACTATCGACTGTGGTGGGGGATGAAAGAAAGGCACTTAGAAAAAACAACACACAACAACCGTCCCATCAGTGGTTTCTAAGATCCAGTGGCGCAACCAGCAAAAGATGCTGGGGGGGGGGGCTCACATATAGAAAAAAAATGCTGGGGGGGGGGGGGCTCACATATAGAAAAAAGACAGTTTGACATTCTTTTTAGTAGCTTTATATAGTAAAATATGTATTGATGATTTGGTCGGGGGGCCTCAAGCCCCCCCCTCCCCCCCTTAGTTGCGCCACTGCTAAGATCATTACAGGAACTTTTAAAAACAAAACATGGCGACACGCTGTAAACGGTCCTCATAAAGAATGAATTACTAGCATTAGGCTACACAAAATATGGTTTACGATTATTAGTTTCTTCTACGCCCCCATGAGTCAAGTGCCATTAGTTAGCCTCTGATGGGCAGTATTTCAGTAGTGGCTTCAGGGGTGGCAATTAGGGGTAACCGCCACAATGAGGGGGGTCCCGAAAGTTCCATGCCCCTTATAAATTAAATGGCTCTCATCCTAGGCCCAGCGGACTACAAAGACCGAATCTTTAGTATTTACAGTACATTTTTAATTACTCATCGTTGCTGCACTTTTAAAAATATCGTTTTAATTCGTAAGTAATTTTTATTTTCTGATATGAATGTCACATTTCAAATATTTTTATCTAAAATGTAAGGCCTAGATGCCTGTTTTACATTTAAATGTACATGTCTTTCTAAAGCTATATTATTGTCAGTCATACTTCGCATGCATGATTTATTCATAGTCAAATTAAACAGAGTTACTTTCTCCTTAAGAGGAAGTTGAAATGTTTATATTTTTGCTTCGACATTTAGTAGTAGATACACAATAACCACTACATGATCACCTGAAGGTAAGCATGTTTTTATTTTAATGTAATATTTTATATTTATGAGTATTTTACACAAGGTTGATGGTTGCAACAATTTCCAATACGAGTTTAAACTAAATGTCAGTTTAAAAACAGTTTGGACTTGATCTTGGTTTATTATGTCTCTCTAAGATTGTAACTCGTTCGTGTTTGTTTCTCTTACGAAGTGGCTACGCTTACGTCAAGCGCCATCTATTATTATATCTATTGACGTAAGCCGGAAAAAAATACGAATTACGTCTTGACGTAAGCGTAGCCTGTCCGTTTCTCTTACTCTTGGCAAGAGTCATGCATCATCAATAGGCCAATTTTATAACATGACTTTAAAAAGAATTAAACCCGTGTTTACCAACGCAACGAGGGGGCATAGCCACTACTAGGGGGGTAATTTGAAAATTTCATTTGTGTGTGTGTTTCTTTTATTATGATAAAGTATTTAAAATTTATAGATTTCTTTATAGCTTATTCATTCTTAAAAAAACTTTTCCCCTTCCTCATTCTTATGGTCTATGCCAGAGGTGCTATTGCTTATCATAATATATTTCTCTGCTCACAAAATCTAGACTTTGTTCAGTGAAAGACATTTGTTTAATTTCTCAGACCTTTGCATTATTATCAGCAATACAAAAAATCTAACAATTCTGAGTGAGAATATTTAGAATGCATATTATGCCATTTCATACTTAAAGATAACAATTGTTAAAATTTTTGTAAAACAAATTATAAAACAGAATAACAGTGCATATCAATTTTTAAACTAACCCAAGCCTGTGTTTTTTTTTATTTTGCTCAGTATTATTTCAATAGTCAGTATCGTTCTGAAGGAATTCAAAGACACTAGCTGATAGGTCTCTTCACTTTTTGTTGTTTAACCACTTGTTTCATATAAGGTTCCCCTACAAGATAGTTTTAAAGAATGTATCATGGGGCATGGTCGCACTATGTGAACTTTTCTGCTGTATTATGGTTTTCTGACCTCGCCATTATTATGGTTTTCTGAGCTCTTGACACTGACCACTACTTTATATCTTTATTGTATTGTAATTTGCATTTTAAAAACATTTATGGTACTGTAATTTACATTTTTAAATATTAATAATATAAAATAGAAGTCAGCCTAAGAAAATATTGTACTTTTTTTTTCCTTTAGACTTTCTTATGTCTAACTTAGTTTCAGAAAATTAAAACTAATATTAGAAAAAAACAACAACAAATTATACTCATTTAGAAACTAGTCGAATGCTACCGTAAACAAAAATAATGGCAAAGCAGATGACTCCACAAAATCGGTGAATTAATCATTAGTTTATAAGAGAGAATAATAAGTTTTCGGATATACAATGACGGCAGTAATTCTGTCTCTACGACACCTTCTGTCTCACTCTTTGCTTATATCATTGATGACCGAATGATCTTAACAGTATTTCAACCCCCCCCCCACTCCCTCTACCATAGTGGGTAAACCATTGTTTGGGTTTTCCTATTGACCATTAAGAATGAAATACACATAGGCCTACTGGTTTGCATGAAGACCTAATAAGATTCTCCCAGTGAATTCATATATAGGCAGCATAATCCATAAAGACGGTCCTGATTTTTGAAACTCTTCCTGATTCTAATTTTTAAAAAAAATGACAATATTAGCCCGAAAAAAAAAGTAAGTCACGTCTTGCAGATAAATTCAATGAATCATCCCGAATTCAAGAATGTGCATCCCCGTTGTTATCCATGTGTATCGAGTTAACTGTAAAGTTCTCAGAGATTATATTGAAGTGGGCGAACAGTTAAAACCCTATTGCTATTACTCCAACTTGTATCGATAAGGGATTGGGTGATCTTGTTCGTTAAATGCTTTTTATTTCATCAATGAGTGACGGTATAATCTTTAGGAAGTACGCTGTGTGCATAGCGTGCAATATTCATATTTCCATCCTTTAGTGGAAAAACAATACCTGCATATTATACTGCCGTATTCTAGCCATGACCAGTAACAGATACAAATGATGCCCTAGGATTCGATCCTTTTATTTGTTCTTGCCGGCAATAATTTTCACCTTTAATGTTACACCATTAACATAGGCCTAGCCCGGGCCTGCTATATTATGAATGATTGTGTTATGTTTAGTATGATTGTGTTATGTTTAGTATGATTGTGTTATGTTTAGTTACGGGAAGTCCCGCTCTAATGGGTTGCGCTTTGGTCATGAGTTGGATCCGCCTTATATAGCACTGGCTCAATTCCTGGCTTGTCTAGGCAAATATCTAAGTTTACCGTGGTGGCTCCGTTGCCGAAGCACTATCGACTGTGGTGGGGGATGAAAGAAAGGCACTTAGAAAAAAAACAACACACAACAACCGTCCCATCAGTGGTTTCTAAGATCCAGTGGCGCAACCAGCAAAAGATGCTGGGGGGGGGCTCACATATAGAAAAAAAATGCTGGGGGGGGCTCACATATAGAAAAAAGACAGTTTGACATTCTTTTTAGTAGCTTTATATAGTAAAATATGTATTGATGATTTGGTCGGGGGGGGCCTCAAGCCCCCCCCCCCCCCCCTTAGTTGCGCCACTGCTAAGATCATTACAGGAACTTTTAAAAAACAAAACATGGCGACACGCTGTAAACGGTCCTCATAAAGAATGAATTACTAGCATTAGGCTACACAAAATATGGTTTACGATTATTAGTTTCTTCTACGCCCCCATGAGTCAAGTGCCATTAGTTAGCCTCTGATGGGCAGTATTTCAGTAGTGGCTTCAGGGGGTGGCAATTAGGGGTAACCGCCACAATGAGGGGGTCCCGAAAGTTCCATGCCCCTTATAAATTAAATGGCTCTCATCCTAGGCCCAGCGGACTACAAAGACCGAATCTTTAGTATTTACAGTACATTTTTAATTACTCATCGTTGCTGCACTTTTAAAAATATCGTTTTAATTCGTAAGTAATTTTTATTTTCTGATATGAATGTCACATTTCAAATATTTTTATCAAATGTAAGGCCTAGATGCCTGTTTTACATTTAAATGTACATGTCTTTCTAAAGCTATATTATTGTCAGTCATACTTCGCATGCATGATTTATTCATAGTCAAATTAAACAGAGTTACTTTCTCCTTAAGAGGAAGTTGAAATGTTTATATTTTTGCTTCGACATTTAGTAGTAGATACACAATAACCACTACATGATCACCTGAAGGTAAGCATGTTTTTATTTTAATGTAATATTTTATATTTATGAGTATTTTACACAAGGTTGATGGTTGCAACAATTTCCAATACGAGTTTAAACTAAATGTCAGTTTAAAAACAGTTTGGACTTGATCTTGGTTTATTATGTCTCTCTAAGATTGTAACTCGTTCGTGTTTGTTTCTCTTACGAAGTGGCTACGCTTACGTCAAGCGCCATCTATTATTATATCTATTGACGTAAGCCGGAAAAAATACGAATTACGTCTTGACGTAAGCGTAGCCTGTCCGTTTCTTCTTACTCTTGGCAAGAGTCATGCATCATCAATAGGCCAATTTTATAACATGACTTTAAAAAGAATTAAACCCGTGTTTACCAACGCAACGAGGGGGCATAGCCACTACTAGGGGGGTAATTTGAAAATTTCATTTGTGTGTGTGTTTCTTTTATTATGATAAAGTATTTAAAATTTATAGATTTCTTTATAGCTTATTCATTCTTAAAAAAACTTTTCCCCTTCCTCATTCTTATGGTCTATGCCAGAGGTGCTATTGCTTATCATAATATATTTCTCTGCTCACAAAATCTAGACTTTGTTCAGTGAAAGACATTTGTTTAATTTCTCAGACCTTTGCATTATTATCAGCAATACAAAAAATCTAACAATTCTGAGTGAGAATATTTAGAATGCATATTATGCCATTTCATACTTAAAGATAACAATTGTTAAAATTTTTGTAAAACAAATTATAAAACAGAATAACAGTGCATATCAATTTTTAAACTAACCCAAGCCTGTGTTTTTTTTTATTTTGCTCAGTATTATTTCAATAGTCAGTATCGTTCTGAAGGAATTCAAAGACACTAGCTGATAGGTCTCTTCACTTTTTGTTGTTTAACCACTTGTTTCATATAAGGTTCCCTACAAGATAGTTTTAAAGAATGTATCATGGGGCATGGTCGCACTATGTGAACTTTTCTGCTGTATTATGGTTTTCTGACCTCGCCATTATTATGGTTTTCTGAGCTCTTGACACTGACCACTACTTTATATCTTTATTGTATTGTAATTTGCATTTTAAAAACATTTATGGTACTGTAATTTACATTTTTAAATATTAATAATATAAAATAGAAGTCAGCCTAAGAAAATATTGTACTTTTTTTTTCCTTTAGACTTTCTTATGTCTAACTTAGTTTCAGAAAATTAAAAACTAATATTAGAAAAAAACAACAACAAATTATACTCATTTAGAAACTAGTCGAATGCTACCGTAAACAAAAATAATGGCAAAGCAGATGACTCCACAAAATCGGTGAATTAATCATTAGTTTATAAGAGAGAATAATAAGTTTTCGGATATACAATGACGGCAGTAATTCTGTCTCTACGACACCTTCTGTCTCACTCTTTGCTTATATCATTGATGACCGAATGATCTTAACAGTATTTCAACCCCCCCCCACTCCCTCTACCATAGTGGGTAAACCATTGTTTGGGTTTTCCTATTGACCATTAAGAATGAAATACACATAGGCCTACTGGTTTGCATGAAGACCTAATAAGATTCTCCCAGTGAATTCATATATAGGCAGCATAATCCATAAAGACGGTCCTGATTTTTGAAACTCTTCCTGATTCTAATTTTTAAAAAAAATGACAATATTAGCCCGAAAAAAAAAGTAAGTCACGTCTTGCAGATAAATTCAATGAATCATCCCGAATTCAAGAATGTGCATCCCCGTTGTTATCCATGTGTATCGAGTTAACTGTAAAGTTCTCAGAGATTATATTGAAGTGGGCGAACAGTTAAAACCCTATTGCTATTACTCCAACTTGTATCGATAAGGGATTGGGTGATCTTGTTCGTTAAATGCTTTTTATTTCATCAATGAGTGACGGTATAATCTTTAGGAAGTACGCTGTGTGCATAGCGTGCAATATTCATATTTCCATCCTTTAGTGGAAAAACAATACCTGCATATTATACTGCCGTATTCTAGCCATGACCAGTAACAGATACAAATGATGCCCTAGGATTCGATCCTTTTATTTGTTCTTGCCGGCAATAATTTTCACCTTTAATGTTACACCATTAACATAGGCCTAGCCCGGGCCTGCTATATTATGAATGATTGTGTTATGTTTAGTATGATTGTGTTATGTTTAGTATGATTGTGTTATGTTTAGTTACGGGAAGTCCCGCTCTAATGGGTTGCGCTTTGGTCATGAGTTGGATCCGCCTTATATAGCACTGGCTCAATTCCTGGCTTGTCTAGGCAAATATCTAAGTTTACCGTGGTGGCTCCGTTGCCGAAGCACTATCGACTGTGGTGGGGGATGAAAGAAAGGCACTTAGAAAAAAAACAACACACAACAACCGTCCCATCAGTGGTTTCTAAGATCCAGTGGCGCAACCAGCAAAAGATGCTGGGGGGGGGGGCTCACATATAGAAAAAAATGCTGGGGGGGGGCTCATATAGAAAAAAAGACAGTTTGACATTCTTTTTAGTAGCTTTATATAGTAAAATATGTATTGATGATTTGGTCGGGGGGCCTCAAGCCCCCCCCCCCCCCTTAGTTGCGCCACTGCTAAGATCATTACAGGAACTTTTAAAAAACAAAACATGGCGACACGCTGTAAACGGTCCTCATAAAGAATGAATTACTAGCATTAGGCTACACAAAATATGGTTTACGATTATTAGTTTCTTCTACGCCCCCATGAGTCAAGTGCCATTAGTTAGCCTCTGATGGGCAGTATTTCAGTAGTGGCTTCAGGGGTGGCAATTAGGGGTAACCGCCACAATGAGGGGGGTCCCGAAAGTTCCATGCCCCTTATAAATTAAATGGCTCTCATCCTAGGCCCAGCGGACTACAAAGACCGAATCTTTAGTATTTACAGTACATTTTTAATTACTCATCGTTGCTGCACTTTTAAAAATATCGTTTTAATTCGTAAGTAATTTTTATTTTCTGATATGAATGTCACATTTCAAATATTTTTATCAAATGTAAGGCCTAGATGCCTGTTTTACATTTAAATGTACATGTCTTTCTAAAGCTATATTATTGTCAGTCATACTTCGCATGCATGATTTATTCATAGTCAAATTAAACAGAGTTACTTTCTCCTTAAGAGGAAGTTGAAATGTTTATATTTTTGCTTCGACATTTAGTAGTAGATACACAATAACCACTACATGATCACCTGAAGGTAAGCATGTTTTTATTTTAATGTAATATTTTATATTTATGAGTATTTTACACAAGGTTGATGGTTGCAACAATTTCCAATACGAGTTTAAACTAAATGTCAGTTTAAAAACAGTTTGGACTTGATCTTGGTTTATTATGTCTCTCTAAGATTGTAACTCGTTCGTGTTTGTTTCTCTTACGAAGTGGCTACGCTTACGTCAAGCGCCATCTATTATTATATCTATTGACGTAAGCCGGAAAAAAAATACGAATTACGTCTTGACGTAAGCGTAGCCTGTCCGTTTCTCTTACTCTTGGCAAGAGTCATGCATCATCAATAGGCCAATTTTATAACATGACTTTAAAAAGAATTAAACCCGTGTTTACCAACGCAACGAGGGGGCATAGCCACTACTAGGGGGTAATTTGAAAATTTCATTTGTGTGTGTGTTTCTTTTATTATGATAAAGTATTTAAAATTTATAGATTTCTTTATAGCTTATTCATTCTTAAAAAAACTTTTCCCCTTCCTCATTCTTATGGTCTATGCCAGAGGTGCTATTGCTTATCATAATATATTTCTCTGCTCACAAAATCTAGACTTTGTTCAGTGAAAGACATTTGTTTAATTTCTCAGACCTTTGCATTATTATCAGCAATACAAAAAAAATCTAACAATTCTGAGTGAGAATATTTAGAATGCATATTATGCCATTTCATACTTAAAGATAACAATTGTTAAAATTTTTGTAAAACAAATTATAAAACAGAATAACAGTGCATATCAATTTTTAAACTAACCCAAGCCTGTGTTTTTTTATTTTGCTCAGTATTATTTCAATAGTCAGTATCGTTCTGAAGGAATTCAAAGACACTAGCTGATAGGTCTCTTCACTTTTTGTTGTTTAACCACTTGTTTCATATAAGGTTCCTACAAGATAGTTTTAAAGAATGTATCATGGGGCATGGTCGCACTATGTGAACTTTTCTGCTGTATTATGGTTTTCTGACCTCGCCATTATTATGGTTTTCTGAGCTCTTGACACTGACCACTACTTTATATCTTTATTGTATTGTAATTTGCATTTTAAAAACATTTATGGTACTGTAATTTACATTTTTAAATATTAATAATATAAAATAGAAGTCAGCCTAAGAAAATATTGTACTTTTTTTTCCTTTAGACTTTCTTATGTCTAACTTAGTTTCAGAAAATTAAAAACTAATATTAGAAAAAAACAACAACAAATTATACTCATTTAGAAACTAGTCGAATGCTACCGTAAACAAAAATAATGGCAAAGCAGATGACTCCACAAAATCGGTGAATTAATCATTAGTTTATAAGAGAGAATAATAAGTTTTCGGATATACAATGACGGCAGTAATTCTGTCTCTACGACACCTTCTGTCTCACTCTTTGCTTATATCATTGATGACCGAATGATCTTAACAGTATTTCAACCCCCCCCCCCACTCCCTCTACCATAGTGGGTAAACCATTGTTTGGGTTTTCCTATTGACCATTAAGAATGAAATACACATAGGCCTACTGGTTTGCATGAAGACCTAATAAGATTCTCCCAGTGAATTCATATATAGGCAGCATAATCCATAAAGACGGTCCTGATTTTTGAAACTCTTCCTGATTCTAATTTTTAAAAAAAATGACAATATTAGCCCGAAAAAAAAGTAAGTCACGTCTTGCAGATAAATTCAATGAATCATCCCGAATTCAAGAATGTGCATCCCCGTTGTTATCCATGTGTATCGAGTTAACTGTAAAGTTCTCAGAGATTATATTGAAGTGGGCGAACAGTTAAAACCCTATTGCTATTACTCCAACTTGTATCGATAAGGGATTGGGTGATCTTGTTCGTTAAATGCTTTTTATTTCATCAATGAGTGACGGTATAATCTTTAGGAAGTACGCTGTGTGCATAGCGTGCAATATTCATATTTCCATCCTTTAGTGGAAAAACAATACCTGCATATTATACTGCCGTATTCTAGCCATGACCAGTAACAGATACAAATGATGCCCTAGGATTCGATCCTTTTATTTGTTCTTGCCGGCAATAATTTTCACCTTTAATGTTACACCATTAACATAGGCCTAGCCCGGGCCTGCTATATTATGAATGATTGTGTTATGTTTAGTATGATTGTGTTATGTTTAGTATGATTGTGTTATGTTTAGTTACGGGAAGTCCCGCTCTAATGGGTTGCGCTTTGGTCATGAGTTGGATCCGCCTTATATAGCACTGGCTCAATTCCTGGCTTGTCTAGGCAAATATCTAAGTTTACCGTGGTGGCTCCGTTGCCGAAGCACTATCGACTGTGGTGGGGGATGAAAGAAAGGCACTTAGAAAAAAAACAACACACAACAACCGTCCCATCAGTGGTTTCTAAGATCCAGTGGCGCAACCAGCAAAAGATGCTGGGGGGGGGGGCTCACATATAGAAAAAAAATGCTGGGGGGGGGGGGCTCACATATAGAAAAAAGACAGTTTGACATTCTTTTTAGTAGCTTTATATAGTAAAATATGTATTGATGATTTGGTCGGGGGGCCTCCAAGCCCCCCTCCCCCTTAGTTGCGCCACTGCTAAGATCATTACAGGAACTTTTAAAAAACAAAACATGGCGACACGCTGTAAACGGTCCTCATAAAGAATGAATTACTAGCATTAGGCTACACAAAATATGGTTTACGATTATTAGTTTCTTCTACGCCCCCATGAGTCAAGTGCCATTAGTTAGCCTCTGATGGGCAGTATTTCAGTAGTGGCTTCAGGGGTGGCAATTAGGGGTAACCGCCACAATGAGGGGGGTCCCGAAAGTTCCATGCCCCTTATAAATTAAATGGCTCTCATCCTAGGCCCAGCGGACTACAAAGACCGAATCTTTAGTATTTACAGTACATTTTTAATTACTCATCGTTGCTGCACTTTTAAAAATATCGTTTTAATTCGTAAGTAATTTTTATTTTCTGATATGAATGTCACATTTCAAATATTTTTATCAAATGTAAGGCCTAGATGCCTGTTTTACATTTAAATGTACATGTCTTTCTAAAGCTATATTATTGTCAGTCATACTTCGCATGCATGATTTATTCATAGTCAAATTAAACAGAGTTACTTTCTCCTTAAGAGGAAGTTGAAATGTTTATATTTTTGCTTCGACATTTAGTAGTAGATACACAATAACCACTACATGATCACCTGAAGGTAAGCATGTTTTTATTTTAATGTAATATTTTATATTTATGAGTATTTTACACAAGGTTGATGGTTGCAACGATTTCCAATACGAGTTTAAACTAAATGTCAGTTTAAAAACAGTTTGGACTTGATCTTGGTTTATTATGTCTCTCTAAGATTGTAACTCGTTCGTGTTTGTTTCTCTTACGAAGTGGCTACGCTTACGTCAAGCGCCATCTATTATTATATCTATTGACGTAAGCCGGAAAAAAAATACGAATTACGTCTTGACGTAAGCGTAGCCTGTCCGTTTCTCTTACTCTTGGCAAGAGTCATGCATCATCAATAGGCCAATTTTATAACATGACTTTAAAAGAATTAAACCCGTGTTTACCAACGCAACGAGGGGGCATAGCCACTACTAGGGGGGTAATTTGAAAATTTCATTTGTGTGTGTGTTTCTTTTATTATGATAAAGTATTTAAAATTTATAGATTTCTTTATAGCTTATTCATTCTTAAAAAAACTTTTCCCCTTCCTCATTCTTATGGTCTATGCCAGAGGTGCTATTGCTTATCATAATATATTTCTCTGCTCACAAAATCTAGACTTTGTTCAGTGAAAGACATTTGTTTAATTTCTCAGACCTTTGCATTATTATCAGCAATACAAAAAAAATCTAACAATTCTGAGTGAGAATATTTAGAATGCATATTATGCCATTTCATACTTAAAGATAACAATTGTTAAAATTTTTGTAAAACAAATTATAAAACAGAATAACAGTGCATATCAATTTTTAAACTAACCCAAGCCTGTGTTTTTTTTTATTTTGCTCAGTATTATTTCAATAGTCAGTATCGTTCTGAAGGAATTCAAAGACACTAGCTGATAGGTCTCTTCACTTTTTGTTGTTTAACCACTTGTTTCATATAAGGTTCCCTACAAGATAGTTTTAAAGAATGTATCATGGGGCATGGTCGCACTATGTGAACTTTTCTGCTGTAGCCAGTAGCTTTTCATGGCTGATTGGAATTAGATTTTTCCTTGCAGAATTTTTTGGTTGTAAGATAGATGTATGAAAATTTGTGATTTTTCTAGGACTCACACACATAGTGCATGATGTGGATCAACAGTGACTTAAAAAAAACATAATTGGTATTGAATCTGGTTCTGCTTTTCCAGATCTTGTCAAGTCTGTTCATAGCTTTTGCAATTCTCATCTCATTAGTGCATGCTTTTAATGAGTGTAGAGTTCAAATGTCTGAAAATTCACACCACCCCTAGCCTTTGTTGATGCATGGCTATTTCTATTTGTTGTCACTGTGGTGTTGACCCATTTTTTTTACTGTCACCATTCTTAATTTTAAGCTATTGCCCCTTGTTTACACGTTTGGTGATGGGCTCTTGGTGTTAACTGTTGCTCAAAGATTACTTCATTTACTGTGTCCTATAAGTATATTTTTAACACTTTGGGTAATCACACCATGACTGAGATTGACGGTTTCTGACTTGTCAATTTATAATGAAAGGTGAGATGATTGAAAATAAGTGACAATCAATACACATCACTTCTTCCATATTATATTTTAAAATGTAACCAAAAAGAAAAAAAAAATGTAAATCAGTAATTAAAGCACGATCTGAATTTGTTTAAAAAGAAAAAGAATTATGCGCTCACAAAAGATAGTTTATTAGCTTAAATACCTGTGTGAGTTTATTCTTAAAAAAAATTAGCAGGTACGGCTTTAATAAAAATCTGAAATTTTTATATTTCTTCTGTGGGTTAATAGAAATATGGCATTTTATATCACAGATACGACATAAGATTTAATGAATATATAAGTATTTTAATCATATAAAATATAGGCAGTGTATTAAAAAGTTATATTTGTTAAAAATACTTGGAACAACTTAAATATAACAACAAATCTTTTTAAAAATTGAAATTAAACAATGGGTTAAGAAATTTTAGAAATGTTTAATAAGTCCAATGATTTGTTAGATATGCTGGTGAAGCTAATGGAATGTTAATGACACTACAGTACCTTTAAATGTTTCTAACAAATATTTTAGTGAAAATAAATACCAAAGGTAAAATATTTTATAGACAATGGAATTACACTTTATAAATTTAACTTGTTAAAACTGATTATTTCTCTTAATGCCGTATCTTTTTTTTTTCTTTCAGGAATTGTGTTTACAATGGGGAAAAGAAATCTGCTGCAAACTTTGCACAAATTAATCTGTCTAAAAAGTTACTCGCCTTTTATTTCTACAGTTGGTCAAGATGCCATTTACCTTGCATTCAAAGAACCAAAACCTCTCTTTGAGGAGTCAGAGAAGGCACAAGCATTAAAGTTAATCAAAACTGCGCTGCCTCTGCTGGAGAGGTCTTTTCATTCTCTTAAAGTTTCATTGAATCCAGATTTGCGACAAAATGCTCAGCGTTGTCGATCAGGCTTGCAGTTTTTGATTGACACATTCAAAGATGATACTGAAACATATGAGGAACTGAAACCCATTCTGTCCTGTTGTTCAGTTCAGCAAGTTGAGGACTACATCAGACGCACAAAAGACATTGAACCAGAGTACATCAACCTTGGACCCCAGGACCTGACATTAATACCTCATTCTCACATCTGGTGGTATGAAGATGATAATGATGATGATGATGACATTGATATTAATAACAATATTGAATAGTGAAGACTTACAAAAATTTGGGCATTCTTTTGAAGTAAACCAACATTAATGTATAACCTTTGTACTTGACATGAATAATGTCTGCATTTAACAAGATGGACGACCAAAGCTAAAGACCTTTGAAATTAATTTTCATTTTTGGTCATTCCAAGAATGACAAATTCCAGATGTTTACCTTCTGACGTTTAAAAAATGCTACCACCTCTTCAGTCCTCCTGCCACTCTTCTGTTACAGTTGAGGCAGCTAACATCATCTTTCATCAAATAGAACACACTGTGCTAATTAAACAGTACTCAGTAGTAAATCAAGTCTTTTTTAATGCAAATTTGTGCTGCTAGCATTTTATCGCTGTTGTACGCCGTGCGTCTATCAAGCAGCAACCCTGGAATAGCATGATTAGAGAGAAGTGAACTGATTTGAAGACTGTCTACATCAGTTTTTTTTTTCCATTTCCTACCAATTGAATAAATTTTTTTTTTTTCAAAACATTTCAATTTTATTTGATTTCACATCTTACCAAGTTACCACACATGATGACAATATTAAAATTAAATGACTCTTATAGTTTTATAACTTATATTGGTCCAAAACATAATTATTGTTTTTTTAAATGAGTTCATTTTAGCATGGTAATAGCCAAGTATCTAAAATACTTTTTGAAAAAAAAATCCCCCCCAAAAAAAAGATCTAATTTTACACAGGTGCATACTTTGTAAAATGTTTTTTGATAAATTAAGTCTCCATGATTTTTTTTTTTTTATATCTATATTTTATTCTTTACTATTATGCGAAAAATATTTTGATAGAAAATTCTGTTATATTTAACTAACTTTGTCCTATATTATCTATCTATTTGTGTCTATGTCACGGGTGGGCAACAAATGTGGCCGAGGCCACATCGAGATGGCCATGGTGAGAGGAGGGGTGTATCTGTAATATTCGTTAGCCTAAAGCAGGGGTGGGCAAAATATTTTAGTCGCGGGCCACTATGGGTTCATAAATTTGGCCAGTGTTGGCATGAAGTAATATAAAATAAACTTAGAAGGCTATTTCTATGTTTCAGTGTAACGAATTGACTAGAAAAAAAATGTTTTCAATGTGATGCAGCTGCTTTTAATTTCAAGGCAGAAATTTTTTTACCAATTTAGTCACATAACACTTAAGTACACCCCCATAACTTTTACATCTTGTCATTCTTCAGCGACCCCCACCCCATCACTTTTACATCTTGTCACTCTTCAGCTACCCCCACCCCATCACTTTTACATCTTGTCACTCTTCAGCGACCCCCACCCCATCACTTTTACATCTTGTCACTCTTCAGCGACCCCCACCCCATCACTTTTACATCTTGTCACTCCTCAGCTACCCCCACCCCATCACTTTTACATCTTGTCACTCTTCAGCGACCCCCCATCACTTTTACATCTTGTCACTCTTCAGCTTTCCCCCATCACTTTTACATCTTGTCACTCTTCAGCGACCACACCCTTTCCTCCATTGCGTTATATTATTAGTGAACGGCCACATACATGCAGAAATAATTATATGTATATACATGTTTATATATATGTATATAATATACAGAGATTTTGGTCCCCTACAGGCCCGTAGCGTGCGAGGGGGGCCGGGGGCCCCAGCGTTTTGTCTGCCCCCTCTGCTAGTTTGTTCTACTTAGTAAAATGTATTACCTGCCCCCCCTGCTATTGCCTGGCCCCTGCTGTAGAATTTTCACGCTACGGGGCTGGTCCCCTACTACCAGGTGGCAAGAAACTGTACAGGTACTAAGGTTTTGTGTAGTTTGACATACTATCCGCTTCATCGGTTAAATCTAGTTGGCATAGACATATATACAAAAAGTAGGGCATAACTTTTCTGTATTATATGACATTTAAATTTATAAACTACACAATGTTTAAAAAACAAAACAACACCAAATGTGTTCAAACTGTCTATAGTTTATATATATATATATATATATATATATATAAACTATAGACAGTTGATATGAACACATCTGCCTATTTAAATGAAGCTCTCTTCTTATTAACACACAAAAAAAGAAGCGAAAAACAGAAAAGAGACGTTCACATAAGATACTAGATACCTCCCCCTTACTTGGTTAAGACTGAGCACAGCTACCACCAGCCCCGGAGCGTGAAAATTCTACAGCAGGGGCCAGGCAATAGCAGGGGGGTGGGAGGCAGGTAATACATTTTTACTAAGTAGAGCAAATAAGCAGAGGGGGCCGCAGAAAACGCAGGGGGCCTGCCCCCGCCCCCTCCCCCCCCGCACACTACGGGCTTGGCTACCACTCATTTTTTTTTAAAAGAATTAACAAAAGAAATATATGAAAAAAAATATTTAGTTTATATTAAATGTGTACCGAATAATATAAATTGTTTATATAAATGGAAAAAATAAAAACAACGACAATTAACCAGATGAATTATTTGATTGTAGGTCTATTCGATCTCCAGAAATAGCTAGATCTGGGTAATAAAAAATCCAGATTGGTATTTGTTCTCAAGTATATTGTATTAGTCCAAATGTTTTTCCATGTGTTAATTCTGCCTGTATTTATCAACATGTGTCTTTTTTATCGATGAGCGGCTAGACAAATGTGTATGTGTAGATCAATGATTTAATCAGAAACATATACCAGAGCTTTAAGCCGCTGGCCAAATTATTCTAAAAAAATAAAAATAACGAAGAATAGGGTTATTTATCTGATTCAAAGTAACCCTGAAGTAACATCATTTGGGTCAAATTAACGTATTTACTGAATAATGTACAATTTTAATGGTATAGTCTCTACGCGTTAATGTGCAATTTTATTTCATAATGAATTCGTTTGTTCTACAAATTATGTAGCCTACTACCCGTATTTCGAATCATATTCAGAGAGTTAATTCATTTTTTCTCAATATGGATGGTTCATTTCCTAACTGGCTAGGATAAATAAATAGACTGATCTTAATTTAAAATAAAGGGGTTAATTTTTATAATCTAATGCAGTGGTCGGCAAACTTATCAGCCAAAGAGCCAAATATGAACATTACAACAATTAAAAAAAAATTGGGAGCCAAATCTGCTTCTATTACACTAAATAAGTAGTACACTAAATAAGTTATATACTAAATAAAACAAAATGCCAGAGCCGCACTTAAGGAGCCAAAGAGCCACATTGCCGATCACTGATCTAAAGCATGAGAGCCAGAGGAGCAGACGTGACACAATATGTAGAGACGCCAAAAAGCGTCAATTTTATGGGGACACGACTCAACGCTCCGCGAAGCATTTTAAATGAACCTTAAAAGAGAAGCTAGAGAAGCATTGTTAGAATTTATAAATAATAAATATTTACACGCACACACACACACATATAATGTATATGTCAATTAAAATCAAATGAGTACTTTTCGGTTTATTTTGTATGAATCACAAATTTGATAAATAAGTCTCAAATATCAGTGATTTCCTATAAAACTATTGAAGACAATACAATATGTCCGTTCTGAGTTGCATAGACCTACCGACAAGATTGCGGTATGTTGAAAATAATAAATACTTGCGCTTAAATAAAAGTTTGATTCCCACTATTCAGTGGCGCAACCAGCAAAAAAAGCTGGGGGGGGGGGGGGGCTAACATTATGAAAAAAGACAGTTTGACAGTCTTTTTTGTAACTTTATTACATTAATTATGTATTGATGATTTGGCCTGGGTGTGTGTGTGTGTGTGCTCAAGGCCCCCCTCCCAGCCCCCCCACCCTGGTTGCGCCACTTCCTCTGTTGCATATCTCTTATCAATATAAAACTGTGTTTAGTTTTCAGAACTAAATGTGTTACTTATTCATCAACCTAAAGTAAAGTCAAAAGAAACTAGAATAACTATTTAGTCACTGACAGCCATAAGTGAAGCTATATAGTGAAGCTATCAGGATGAATGGCAATATAAGTTGCGAAATTTTATTCTTAAATTCATTAGTGCGTGACAGGTCAGAGTAATGAATTTTAAAACAGTTGACTTGATGAGCTGTGAAATAAATGTACAAGCTTGCAGTATTGAAACAGATGTCATACATTTATGTTTCTTTGGTACCTAAGGTAAGTCAGTTGTTGAAGATTTTTGTACCGTAAGAAATTAATATAACTAATACGCCACATTTATCAGCGTTTTGAATTGCAGACACGACATAACGATAAATGGTGTTTGAGAGATACAAAAAATACAACTTCCGCTTTTATTGTCACTATTAACCCAAATACCACTGGAGTCCTGTTTTAAGGACACGTCGTAAAATACTTTTCTTACTTAAAAAAAAAACAAACAAAATGTATAGTTTATATTATAGTACTGCATTCCTTACTGTTCTTAATTGTATGTTTTTTTTTTTAATTCCAGTCTTAGCATTACTTTGTTATTCTTTTTGTTTTATATTAATAGCAAGTATCGATTATTAATAAAAAAAATAGAGCAGAAATATAAAATGTAATACATTCTGTGAGAGAATGACATGTAACAACGTCGTCAGTAACACATAGTCCTATGAGAGAATGCCTTGTAACAACGTCATCAGCAACACATAGTCCTATGAGAGAATGACATGTAAAAACGTCGTCAGTAACACATAGTCCTATGAGAGAATGACATGTAACAACGTCGTCAGTAACACATAGTCCTATGAGAGAATGCCTTGTAACAACGTCATCAGCAACACATAGTCCTATGAGAGAATGACATGTAAAAACGTCGTCAGTAACACATAGTCCTATGAGAGAATGACATGTAACAACGTCGTCAGTAACACATAGTCCTATGAGAGAATGCCTTGTAACAACGTCATCAGCAACACATAGTCCTATGAGAGAATGCCTTGTAACAACGTCATCAGCAATACATAGTCCTATGAGAGAATGTCTTGTAACAACGTCGTCAGAAACACATAGTCCTATAAGAGAATGCCTTGTAACAACGTCATCAGCAACACATAGTCCTATGAGAGAATGCCTTGTAACAACGTCATCAGCAACACACAGTTGCTATGAGAGAATGCCTTGTAACAACGTCATCAGCAACACACAATTGCTATGAGAGAATGCCTTGTAACAACGTCATCAGCAACACACAGTTGCTATGAGAGAATGCCTTGTAACAACGTCATCAGCAACACACAGTTGCTATGAGAGAATGCCTTGTAACAACGTCATCAGCAACACATAGTTGATATGAGAGAATGCCTTGTAACAACGCCATCAGCAACACACAGTTGCTATGAGAGAATGCCTTGTAACAACGTCATCAGCAACACATAGTCCTATGAGAGAATGCCTTGTAACAACGTCATCAGCAACACATAGTGCTATGAGAGAATGCCTTGTAACAACGTCATCAGCAACACACAGTTGCTATGAGAGAATGCCTTGTAACAACGTCATCAGCAACACATAGTTGCTATGAGAGAATGCCTTGTAACAACATCATCAGCAACACATAGTCCTATGAGAGAATGCCTTGTAACAACGTCATCAGCAACACACAGTTGCTATGAGAGAATGCCTTGTAACAACGTTATCAGCAACACATAGTTGCTATGAGAGAATGCCTTGTAACAACGTCATCAGCAACACATAGTTGCTATGAGAGAATGCCTTGTAACAACGTCATCAGCAACACATAATTGCTATGAGAGAATGCCTTGTAACAACGTCATCAGCAACACATAGTCCTATGAGAGAATGCCTTGTAACAACGTCATCAGCAACACATAGTGCTATGAGATAATGCCTTGTAACAACGTCATCAGCAACACACAGTTGCTATGAGAGAATGCCTTGTAACAACGTCATCAGCAACACATAGTTGCTATGAGAGAATGCCTTGTAACAACATCATCAGCAACACATAGTCCTATGAGAGAATGCCTTGTAACAACGTCATCAGCAACACACAGTTGCTATGAGAGAATGCCTTGTAACAACGTCATCAGCAACACATAGTTGCTATGAGAGAATGCCTTGTAACAACGTCATCAGCAACACATAGTTGCTATGAGAGAATGCCTTGTAACAACGTCATCAGCAACACATAATTGCTATGAGAGAATGCCTTGTAACAACGTCATCAGCAACACATAGTCCTATGAGATAATGCCTTGTAACAACGTCGTCAGAAACACATCCTGCAACGAGTGAGGGACAATTAAGGTCATGAGTGATGAAATCATGACTTTTGTGTGACTATACATTGTTATTCCGGTTTTTCACCCATGCCTTGATACTAGTGATAAAATTATGCCATTCGTCCCCCCTACACTTCGAACACTCACGCAATCACCCACAGTTTTGGTGGGGAAACTGGCCACGCCATAAGTTGGCATGGTCTGTCTATAAAATGGATGGTACTGCTGTTTATAAAACAGACATAGAAGACACACAGAGAAGACAAACAGTGAGACGGGTACGAGAGATGACTGAGAGGGCAGATACGTTCAAGAACAGTTTTGTTGTGTTGGTCGCTGAGAACTCCAGGAATGTTATTGCAGTGAGTTCATTATTGACATGTCGCCATAACACGTTTAGCTAGTTCAACCGGGTCATTTCTTCCACAAAAGACTCTGGTTTCGCCTGGACTCTTATAACCTGTACTTTGTACCGTGAATAAATCTTGTATTATTCAACAAACAAGCCCACGAGTCGTTGATTGCCTGCCTACCTTAGAGTGAAAGTTGTAACAATATTGTAATTTGTAATTCTGCTAATAGACCAAGTAATATTTCAAATTTTTTTTGTTTCTCGTCAATAAATGATAATTTTTTTTGTAAATGTATCGACATATATTGGAATGTGTTGTCGTAAACAAGTTAAGTCGAAAAGAAAATGGAGATGGATCGACCACTTACTAAAGATGACATCACGAAAATGGCGCTGCAGGGGAACCACCAAGGCCAGAGAAAGGTTGGCCGGCCAAAGACCACTTGGAAAAGATCTTGCGAGCAGGAGATGAAAAGCTGCAAACAGTTATGGGTGGAATTGAAAAAAGGCCTCACAAGACAGAGTGCGATGGAGTGTGGTTGTAAGGGCCCTTTTCTCTAGAAAGAGTTCAAGGAATTAAGTCAAGATAAGTCCAACAAGTAAAGGTCCCACCTGCATCTATTCCCTAGTTGGTAGCCCATAAAGTCCTCATACCACATAACATAGAGAGCATTCTGTATTAAAGTCTTTGATAATGGACATATCTTAGTCAAGAAATATCCTTTAAAATATTTATAATGAGTTTTAAATCAGTGTTGCAGCCTGAATATTAGCATTCAATTAATTTTTCTCAAATTATATTTCACTCATAGAACCATTAGCAGCTAAAAAAATAATTTATCGAGATCACAATGATTTTACTTAGTACAAACACAACAGAAAAAGAACACTTTTGAATCCAGCTTCCATCAAAGCACAGTTTATGGGACAAAATCAATCATCAATCAATCTTATATCCTCGATATTATATTTTAAATGACTCTTTCCCAACAGCTCATCATTTTATGTTTTATCATGTTCAACATGAAGTATTAAAAAAAAATGACTGAATGCTATACAAATGGAACAATTGTCAAATATATATAGCAGATGGTTTATATACTGTTATACACATTGTGTTATATTTCATTATGTTGTACCGAGAATATACTAACAAAATAATGTCGATCATGTGAAATTCTTATTACAAATAAAAGTATAATATATTAAATTACATAATAGAAATATGTAGATTTGTCTTTAGATTGACTCTGTCTTTGTGGTCCCCTCGTAAGTTGGATCACTCGGACATTTGCGGCAGGTAAACGCCTACCTTCTCATTTGGACGGTCAGCTTGATGTTCTGGTTGGCCTGGACAAGTGATGTTCTATGCAAGCAGATGACGGCGGGTTCTGTATGCAAGACATATTATTCTCGCACCGCCAACGGAAATCTTTCATAGATGCAGTGCTGGCCTTAGATGGATTTGACCGATTGCTCCAAATTAGGCCCCGCAATTTACATTTAGCATATCACTATCAGTAATTGTAATAGTTGTTATAGTAAAAAAAATTAGAAGAGGGGCCTCGCAAGCATCCGTTAAATTGGGCCCCACAATTCATAAAGCCGGCTCTGCATAGATGTGCATAACTATCTGTATATTTTTGCGTGGCAGACGACCAGATGAACAGAAAGAGGACAAGACGAATAGACAGAGTACCAGACGAATAGACAGATGACCAGACGAATAGACAGAGGACCAGACGAATAGACAGACAAGAATTAATTTTTTTTGTATTATAGATATTTGTATAGCTAATCTTATTTATGAGTTAACATAGAAAAATACTTTTTTTAAATAAATAAAGTAAAAACAATAAAGTTTTAGGATATTTTTTTTGCATAGACATTTTTCACCCTTATTTTTTAACATTGACATTTCGCTTTATATAACTATACACATTTAGGGGGGGGGCATGGGGTGAGGGGGTAGGTAGTTTTCTTGAGCAGGTCAACTGTAACATGTTGCGACAGAGGACGTCCTTGGGGTAAATTTGATTTTTTTTTAATGTTGGAATCTAATAACAAAGGGAGTTACGGTCGACGGAGATGTTGAACAGATGGTGCTTTACAGTAGATTAATCCATGCACCACGATTTGCATCAGTTTTTTTTTAAACCCATTATCCGGCATGGTGATTAAAAGTAAAAAAAAAAAAATTGGATGAAAGGGTTGGTCTATGCCTTACGTTCTCTTAATCCTTAGTCAAGCTGGTCATGGCCATGACGCTAATTCTCGAAACGATGTAAGTTAGAATACCCGGTATTCCAGGAGCGGAAGAAACTTAAAGGCCCTTCAAAAAGAGTCCAGAAATCAATACGTGTTTGATAAAGTATATTTGAGCTCAACGAATGTAGGCAAAAAAAAAAAACAAGCCGACATTAGAAATAGACTGACAATATCTTTTTTTTTATTTTAAATTAATTTAAGATCGTTAGGTCGACTTCTTCCTTAAATAGGACATAACTACAGAAATACACTTACACACACACTTTTACACACACACTTACACACAAACTTACCCACACACTTACACACATTTACATACACTTGCAAACACTTACTTACAAACACAAACTAAAACAACTTACACACACTTACACACGCACACTTACACACACACACGTGCACACATACTTACACACACAAACACACACTTACACACACTTACACACACTTTTACACACACTTACACACACATACAGACACACTCACACACCTTACACACACTAACACACACACTTACACACACACTTACACACACCACTTACACACACACACACTCGCCTCAGCTTTTCCTGAAAAAAATTGTTTGCGTAAGTGTATTACAACTTCAGTGTTAAGTGGATTCGTGGAAGAGTACGTTACTCATAATTCATAAAGAAAGTTATATGTTCAGTTATACAATGAATGTGTCTTTGGTTTTCGGTAGCTAAGGTAATACAAATATCACTATTTGATTGATTTTCTCATTAGATCCTCCACAGTCTGGAACATAGTGAACTTCATGGTGATAGTTGTGTTACCTGTTATTTTTAGGTTGTATTTAACTTCATGGTGATAGTTGTGTTACCTGTTGTTTTAGGTTGTATTTAACTTCATGGTGATAGTTGTGTTACGTATTTTTTTAGGTTGTATTTAACTTCATGGTGATAGTTGTGTTACGTGTTATTTTAGGTTGTATTTAACTTCATGGTGATAGTTGTGTTACGTGTTATTTTAGGTTGTTTTTAAGTTTATGGTGATGAGTGGGCTACTTGTTATTTTAGGTTGTTATTTAATCAGTGACGTTGAATAAATGAAAAAAAATTACAATTTTTAAGATTATAAATGTATGCCATAAGCACTTAACAAAAAACATATATACGCAAAATATCAAACTAATATACATTTGATTGAGAGTAAACTAGAGACGATTTCTCTTATTCTTGGATCTTTTCATCCAAAAAATATAAAAAAAAAACAACAACAAAACAACAAACAAACATTTTTATCTCTTTATACAGAAAGTCCTGGGTCTGATCGTTGGTCCTTAAGTCCATCCAGCATTAAATGGGTATCTAACATTTGTTGGGGAAGTAGGCCTAGATGCTGTTGGGCGTTGTGCTAATGATATTATCACTTTATATTCTGCGCTTTATAAACAGATGAATTCTACACTTCTTCTGCCCACCTTGGTCATTTAGAACTAAGGAAAGATTTTTTTTTTGTATAAAAAATAAGCCATAACGTAAGATAGACAAAGTTATCATTAATATATATAGTCTAATAATATAGCAACGTCACACACTTTCAGCCTTTGGTTAAGAGAGGAGGAGGAGGGGGGTGAAGACAGGGAGGAAATAAGAGTAGTTCAATGATATGTGAAATATTTTGCTGAACTCAAACTTTTACAAAGAAGGCAAAAGCAAGGCAAATTTTTCGTATTAATGCCATTCAAAAAAAAAGAAACATATTGAAATGAGTTTCTATTCTGTTAGTTTTAGATGATAGTTTCATATAATTTAACTGGATATTAAGCCTTGCGTTGCCCGGGAAATCTAGGTGTAATGTGACACACCTTCTTAATCAATTTAACTACTGAATTTTTAAATACGACTAATTAGGTTAATTAAGTGCTGATTTATGCCACCTTCCTAATGTGCAGAAAAGACCTACTTTACATACGTCACAAATTACGTTTTACCCGTCAACGCTAACCAACCAAACCAAACAACCAACCAAACAAACCAACCGAACCAACCAATCAACCAAACCAAACCAAACTAAATACCATTCGCAACTTAAGGTTTTTATCTCAAAAAAATGTTTAATATGAGAAAAATCGTTCAAAAACTACACGCAAACTGGCAGCAAGACCAGAATCATACAGTTATCAATGTAATATTTACAACTTGCTGATTACTTGTTGCGCTTTTTTTAAAAATAGTATAAATTTAAATAAATAAAAAAATTGTAACATCGGGAAATGACGTCATAGATGATATCCCAAGTGCAGAATTATCTATAAAAAGCATTCCATTCTGATAGCACTTTATTTAGTAGGATAATAAAAAATGTACCATCGGGAAATGACGTCAAAGATTATTTATAGCGACGGCTTTCCCACTCTGCTCATACAGAAGATAAAAAAAAAAACATTGCCATTTAATCATTTCTATGCATAAAAGAAATTTATATTTTCTGGAACAAATAATCCGACTTTTATTCAATTCTTTAGGAACATTTTGCTTTTGAAAAGTGAGTTCTATGATTATGATAATCTTTCTCGAACAAATTTTTCTCGTAAACTGAGGTATGGCTGTGCTTGAAAAAAAAAGAGATAATTATTCAAGTTTTTTATTTTTCTCAAAGTCAAAAAAATGCGCAATCTGTTATACAACGCTTAACAAATTATTGGTAAAATTATTGCAGAATTGCGCAATACTCCCATATTCCCAGTACTTGAATTGAGACTGTATGTCTCAAAATGCATAAAATATACTTTTAAGTATATAATAGTAATTTAATGTAAGACAAAACAAATTTTTTTGTTTATAAATTTATAATGTAGCATTTCTGTCTTATCTCTTCATCAGCTTCAAAATGCATACGTTTTCCTGGACACTTCTGACTTTGCTGCACATGTATCAGCTGATGACGCCTGATGCACAGTCCTTGGAAGATTGTAAAATGACGGCCGTCAAATATCCAGATAGAATGTGGCCTCCAGCTTCTAGAATGGACAGAAGGGACATTGTTGAGATTATTCTTATAGATTCTAAAACGGACGCTAAACTTTTGGATCATTCCAACGGGACAAGATTTCAATTTTGGCGGTAAAGAGAAAAATTGATGTAAAACATAAAACTGTTGTTAAAAAAACTATATATATATATATATATATATATATATATATGCACTATATATATATATATATATATATATATATATATATATATATATATATTGTAAAATTTTTTTTTAGAAATTCACTGAAACATATGTTATAGAATACACAACATTTACTATTTTATTTACTATTAACAACTACAATGGCTCCTGTTCTCCATACCGGCTTCATCATTACTACTTTGCTGCTCTTACGTCACAAAGTCACTACTTTCAATATGTTAATTATACGGCGCGCTGGTCTACGGTATTTCCCTATTCATAGTGCACTACCGAAAGCAAGGAGAGTGTTTTAACAATCTTTCCGGGTCGTGGTGTGTGGGGAATCCGTTCTATAAATAAACGACCTCCAGAGATAATAAATAAAACAATAGTATTTGATAAAGTAATCACGTGACCAGCGAAGTCACGAAAACTTAATTCGAAATGGCGCTTGGGCTCAATCGATTCGATTTTTATTTTTCAAAAATCTACTGTTTTAAATAGTTTCTGTGGTTTGTAAAAGTCCTAAATATTAAATAATAATAATAATATCATTAAAATTATTTTCATTTTTATTACAACAGATAGCATTTTAACATCGTCAATTACAACAGATATCATTTTAATATCGTCAAAGTGAGTCAAACGTAGGTCAAGGTCACTAGCGAGCACGTTCGTAAATAAAGCTTATAATATTAAAAAAAAAGAAATTCTGCGAATTTCAATACAAATTAAGTCACTATGTACGTTTGTGAAAAACAAAACTTCTGCATCCGAAGGTACACATTTTTTATTAATTCAAATTTATACTATCTGTAAATATTACATTTGCTAATATAAAGGTGGGAGGTATATCACAGGGTATTCCCTGTGACAGAGCACCAAATGGATGATCATGTTGAACGGTGTTAAGATTAGGAAATGGTGAAGTAATGAATAATGATAACTTGGGCGATGAAGTGGTTGAAATTTCCAATTTAATTTTATACACTGGCAATTTAGTTACTGAAATCTATGGAACTAATTTGAAAAAAAGTGCAATTAAGGACACCATGTCCCACAGGGCAAATTTTGTGTCCCAAAAATGATGACGTCGAGAAGTTGAATGGAGAAATTATGGACGTGCTGGAGGGAGAATACGTGACCTACTTAAGTGATGATTATATTTTAACAGATGACGATGAGGTGATGAATAATTTTCCTGTTGAACTGCTGCACATTAGGAAGTGGCATAAATCAGCACCTAATTTACCCAATTAAATTAATTAAATTGATTAGGAAGGGGTTTCACATTACACCTAGATTTCCCGGGCAACGCCGGGCTGAATATATATAAATATATAGACAGTCTATATATTCAGTCTTCCTATATAATAAAACGAAATATCTGCATATAGTAGATACATTCATCAAGACCGGGACCCGTAAGATGATAAAATATGAAAAAAAAAATAAAGCGAAGGTGCATATTTAAAGGTTTAAATTATTAATTTTTGTATTTCTCGTTATCAGCTAATGTTAAGACACCTTTATGTAATCATTCACACTTTTAGTTTTAGTAATGATAATTTATATTAATAATTTAAATAATATATTCCCCTAATAAATGAATGACATCTTATAAAGGGGGTGGGCGGGGGCTATATTTTCTTCCGAGCCTGGGTACCCTATAAGCCTAGATCCGCCTCTGAAAACTCGTTTCCCCAATATTGATATATATATATATATATATATATATATATATATATATATATATATATATATATATTATCTTTCTATTACTTTTTTCTAATAATATCCATCAATTAGCTATGTTTCATCAATGTTCGGGCAGGATAGTGACTGTCAAAACAGAGACTGCAATAACAGCGACTTCACAAGGGCGGCGTAATCAGGCTGGCGACTTTCAAAAACGGCGTCCATCTATCAATTAATTAATCTATCTGTAATTCCTGTCTTCACGCTTGTTGACGAGTCTTCCTGTTTATTTGAATTACTGTAATACAAATATTTACCTTTTTTTCCCCAGCTGGTTCAATATCAACAAGGATGCAAATAATGAACTGAAAATGTACTTTGACTACTTCTCCTATATGACCAAAATTTTTTACTATGTTGAAAGTTTTAAAATTACGGTGGATGTTTCACCTGGCGACTGCTGGACTTCATTGAGCAATGAGGAGATGGACAACCTGACTCGGAGATTTTTGTTGAAAGGTGAATTTTATTGACAGTACAGTTCAGCAAACTTTAAAATCATCACAAATTATCGCTTTATTTAAATGAAAACCACCTATAGCTCTCAGTAAAACGGCTGTAAAACTGAAACTTTTTTTTTACTACGCTTGTCAAGGACTTACATAATTTAGGTCCTTTCACAATGGGCCTGGTGGTACATAATGGGTACTACAAATCAGCACAGAAACTTAACTTAGAAAACAATAATGGAAGATACGCGTTAACACCGATACTAATAATTTGTAGCACAACTTTGATCGCTCATATATATATATATATATATATATATATATATATATATATATATATATTCTTTGGATAAAACGAACTCACTTTGTCTACAAACTGAATATGTCGTATAACTGTGCTTATACTTAGTTGTACATTTAAAATTAAATAAATATGATTCGGCCTATGTAACAGCAAATTATATTCTTTACAGACATTAAACCGCCAAACGAACAACTTTGCTCTGCTTATGTTGCAGAGTTTAGAGGTGTTGGACGACTATCTTACAGGTATGATATTCCTTCCACTTAATCGATTTACAATTTATAATTTCAGGATCAAACCACATAATATATGCTATAAAGGACTCAGCATCTTCTGTCGTATATTTATTTCCGACCCCTGCCGTATTGGTTATTTTTCAACTCATTGAGACTAATATTGTGGTACATTAGTTGTTTACTTTAATACAGTGCAGCGCTACCGGTGTGCAAAGGCGCACTGGCGTGAAGCGAGTTGGTGCAAAGTGTACCGCCACAAAAATTGAATATTTAGAGTTTATGTCGCATCATTGGTATGGCCTTATCAAACCTTCTTGGGGTCACGTGCCCCAAATTCAACAAGAAAAAAACACACATATTTATAACAAACTGCCAACACCCCAATTAAAAATTAAACGAAGTGCTAGCTTAGAACGTGCCCATTGATGAGGCTCTGCGTAGCGACTGAGGCACGAGTGCTATAGGTTCGCCACTACTAGTCTAGGCTTGACGATTACATGTCTTTGATATCATAGTAACGTTACTCAAATGGAATGCAACATATCAACAGGAAGATAAAATACATTGCAAATAAAAATAATATTCTGTATACACTTGTGTAAATGGGCGTATTCAAGGGGGTGCATGGGGGCATAAAACTGAACCAAATTTCCTGAAAAATTATTACATTAAAGTATAATAACTAAACAAACAACACATTTACCCCAAACCTAACCTCTTACAGCAGAAAGTAATTAATATGCAACTTGCTTGCTTTTTTCCTGATTGTTCTAAATATTCCATTTGTTTAACAATTTCTTTCACATTTTCAGCTAAATTCCGCAACCTTTTGTATTTATGTATCCATCTAGTTTCACATTGCAAAGGAAAATTTGGAATTAGTTTTCTTCGCTGATTAATTTCTCAGAAAATACTATAATTGACTTAACTGTTCCTATTGTGTTTCGTACTGCATTCACATTATTTAAACGCACTGGCTCCGGATACGTCTAAGACGTACTACGTATTTGTATTTTTTTTTTCGGGATACGTCTAGCAAACTTTGATGACGTCAGTAAACAGAATGAATAAGAACTCTTATTTACTGCAGACGTTGATGACGTCATTTACTGTTAATATAGGGAGATATATTTTTTTTAGGGGACAATCAATAGATATTGCTCCACACCCTATCCCTAACCCTATCCCTAACCCTATCTCTAACCCTACCCCTAACCCTATCCCTAACCCTATCCCTAACCCTATCCCTAACCCTATCCCTAACCCTATCCCTAACCCTAACCCTATCCCTAACCCTATCCCTATCCCTATCCCTAACCCTATCTCTAACCCTACCCCTAACCCTATCCCTAACCCTATCCCTAACCCTATCCCTAACCCTATCCCTATCCCTAACCCTATCCCTAACCCTATCCCTAACCCTATCCCTAACCCTATCCCTAACCCTAATCCTGAAAAAAAAATCTGAAAAAAAAAATATGTCTCCCGTATTTTTTTTTCGGGGACCATCAATAGATATTGCTCCACACCCTAAACCTATCCCTATTCCTAATCCTAAAAAAAAATCTGAAAAACAAAATATATATGTCTCTGAGAGGAATCGAACCCGCATATAGTAAGCCAAAAAAAAAGGGTCACGGCCAAACGATTAACCCACTCTGCCAGCGCGCCACAGCTACAATTTTAATGTATAATCAGAAAGAATTGCTCGGTTATGCAATTTCCCGCGAAAAGAAAACTTTAAATCATAAGAGTTCATCTTAGACGTATCCGTAGCCAGTGCGTTATTTAAATCGTTCAGGACAAGATTTAATTTATGTGAACTGCAATGTACAATAGCTGCTTTTGGGTCTGTTTTTCGAATTATTGCTTGGACTGCTCTCACTTTACCTGCCATTGTAAAACATCCGTCTTATCGTTGACCAACAAAATTTGTCATATCTAATCAGGCCCGTAGCGTGTAGGGTCAGGGGAGCCTGGCGTTTTGTCTGGCCCCTCTGCTTGTTTGCTGTACTTAGTAAAATTAATTTCATTCCACCCTGCTATAGCTTGGCCCCTGCAGTAGAATGACTGGCATCTACTGTAGAATTTCCACCGTACGGGGCTGTATGTAATCCAAATTCTAATGATTTTGTAATTATGGTGTTCTTTGACAAATCTAACACCAAGTGACATCTACTCAATGCCTGAAATTATACTGTCTCGTCGGCAAGTATAGAAATTGCAACTGAATTATTTGCTTCACGAACTATGTCTTCACGCAAGAGAGACCCACACATTTCGATCATAGTGTTTTGGGTAGTTTCCGACAGGTCCATCGACAAAAATTTCGGGCCCCTGGGCAGGGCTTTCACGGGCCTCTCGTGCTGATAATAATATTTTCAAAAGTTGATTGGCCAGCTCAGTCTGGGCCCCTAAAACTCGCTGGGCCCCTGGGCATTTGCTCCCTGCCTCCCCCTCTCGGCGGCACTGGTTGCCATTTTTTTTAAAATGAAAATAATCCTTTTGACAGCGGATCAATGTCTCTTGACATTGGAAAAAAAAATTATATAACTTAGAAATTACAGAAATTAGAGATATATTTAAATTGAGACTATAAAATTCTCTTAATCTAAAAGAGCAGATTAAATTAGAATGCACCTGTTTCTTTAACTTCGGCATATACAGGGATTGCACAACAGGGTGGTGCGGAAAATTTTTATTTTTAATTTTTCTATTTAAATACAACAGATAGTTGTATTTGTAGCTAACTAACAGCCTTGCAAAGTTTTAGTAGATTCTATTTATTTTTAGAGGTGCCCCAAGCATGGTAAAGATTTTTGGCTTTCTTTATGAACAAAACCTGCGTCAATTACAGTTCTTTTTTTGTTTTAAAGTAATCATTACATAATTAAATGTTTATATTTGCAGTCTTATGTAAGTATTTAGTCACTGAGGTACGTTTGAATGTACTTGTACACAACGCACAGCCGCCTTTACTTCTCCAACTTAAGTCTTGTACCTATTTACAGCTGGGTGGCCTTGTGGAAATTAACCAAATTTCTCATGGTCCTGGAAAAATTCACTTGGTTCTCACCGAGGACTGAACCCCGAACTCTCAAGTTTGAGAAATTCTAGTAACTACACCAACCGTCAATGATTATGAATATGAGACAAAGTTATTCAATATTGTGAAAATATAAAGAAAACGATTTACGATTTGAAGTTTTGTGATGCACATATTTGAAGGTTGATTCCCATCAATAGCTACAATGTATTAGTTACTCTCAGTAAAACATCACAATAAATTTAAAAAAAAAAACAACCTAAAGATTTTCTCATGAATACACCTTTTTGTATATATAAATGAATGACTATAAGCGTGCCGCCGAATTTTTAGAACAGTTCAAGTGTACCGCGAGTTGAAAAAAAAGGTGTGTGGGTTTATGTGTTGATTTTATCTTACAGATGCTGTTGGTTGAAAGATAATTTATCAGTTGAATGCGATACAGTTGAAGAATATAACCTTTTATTATGGGTCCACGTACAGGCAATAATCTGCACGATTCTCTTGTTGCTGATATTTTTCTATATCATGCTCCAACCAGACAAAGGGTAATGAAATATATATTGTATTTTATTTGACTGTTGAATATGTTGGATGGGTTGTTAATATGTTACTTTGATTATCTACCTATTTACCTATCTACCTATCTACCTTCGTATCTATCTATCTATCTATCTATCTATCTATCTATCTATCTATCTATCTATCTATCTATCTATCTATCTATCTATCTATCTATCTATCTATCTATCTATCTATCTATCTATCTATCTATCTATCTATCTATCTATCTATCTATCTATCTATCTATCTATCTATCTATCTATCTATCTATCTATCTATCTATCTATCTATCTATCTATCTATCTATCTATCTGTCTGTCTGTCTGTCTGTCTGTCTGTCTGTCTTGTCTATCTATATCTACATGTCTGTCTGTCTTTCTATCTTTCTGTCTGTTTTTCTGTCAGTCTTCCTTAGTCTGGTTCGCGCTTGTATTACTGATTTTTTTTTTGGGGGGGGGGGGGTCACAAACAAAGCACCACGATATTAAATCATGTCTGAAAACAACAACAACAAAAAATAAAATGTACCTTAATACATCATGTCAAACAAAAGCCAATTTTAGTTAAAAATCTTTTTTTTTAAATACATTTTTAGGACTGAAGATTTTTGTTTTTACCCAGACAACTTTGAGATGACATTTAGCAGTGAAAGGAGTGGAGGTGATAATCTCGACATTCAGGATACATTGTCCGACTTTAAAGAAAGCATTCAATTCCCACCAGAGACTCGGAAACAAATTACATTGTGCAAGTTTTGCAACAGATTATGTGAATGTGCAGACAATATTCTGGTTCGTAAATCAGGCACAGTTAGTTATGGCACAATTTCAGAGCAAGGAGCGACTGCGTCAGTCTCAGTTGTTGAAACAACAGACACTACTAAAACGGTAGAGCGGATAATTTTGACTGTTGATAAAAGAAGATGTTGCGATGATAGAGGCCATGCTATAACCCCAACTCGGTGTTTGAAAGAATTCATCACTGGTGTGAGTTACTCCTTTTGTGTAAGTACTTTCTGCAATTGTAATGCTATTTTTTAATTGAATGCTCAATGGTGCACCATTACATCAGGCAAAGACAATGATAAAATAGCCTATTTGAAAAGTAATGATGAGCGTATATATGTCAATCAAATTAAGTATAATATAATACTTGAATAAGACTCAAACCAATATGCTAAAAACAAACTACCGAATAGTATAAAAGGACTAGGAAGTCCACCTTGAGCTTGACAAATTAACTTCGACCTTACACATAAAAATAAATAAAAAAAAAATGCAAATAAACTAAAAATTGCGAATTGTTGTTGGCTTCGATTAAAATATGCAGAAGTGAATAAAATAATATTTATTATTATTATGTGAATTCCACCAAAAATGAAACTTAAAATTTTTTTTTTTGTTTTCCTTTTTAATTTTTTTTTATTTAAATAATGTTCTATGCACAAATTTCGATTTTTTCCCGCTATTTATTATAGTGTGTCTGTGGGGTAGACCCTTGGAAAGTACTTCTAGATTGTAAAAAAATCCCATTATTTTTGGTATATTAAGTTTTTTTTTCTGAAATAATTGTTAATACTACTACAAATAAAACAAGGTGATTTTCTTTTCTTTTTTTGTATTGTTTTAATTTTGGGTGATAATAGAAATGAAAAAGTATTTAATCTATATACATAATTTTCTTCTTTTATTTAATGAAATATATTAAGCAATAAATACGAGCACAATGGTGGTTGTACAATACTTTTTCATTTTTAGACAGCTCCAGTAATTTTTAAAAACAGTATTGTTTGGTCGTAATCATGTTTTTATGTGTGCTCTAAATAAGAAAATATTTCATTTATCCCCAGTCGCCGTAAATTATGTAGCCGTTTAACTGCGGAAAATGAGGGAATGATGTACATAATATAACATTAGCACGTCAACTGATTATTGTAAAAAAAAAACAAAAATCAAAAATAAAACACGTTTAATAATACAATTAGGCCTATGTGTGAAGAATAAAGTAAGATTGAACTAATTTTGCAACTTTGTAATAAAAAAGGTGCATAAATATAGATGAGATGTGAAAATGTTATGGAGGCCGGTGCTACCATTAGGCTACAAAGTGGGCCAAGAGAACACAGTCAACGCTGAAGTGTGGACAATAAAATATTAGATATGGTGAAATCTTTTGTTTTCATTTCTTTGTGCTGCTAATTAGGGGGAAAACACAATAAAGTAAATTATAAATATGCACGACACATAACAAACAAATGTTATTGGTTTCAGAATATGTACGCATTACAAAGAAATAATAACTAACATCTATCTGTACTGAATAGTATCAATATAACTCTATAGTGTGCTGGGGGAAGGGGTGGATTGATGCAGGTCAAAAATAAAAGCAATGTAAATTAAAACGCCCCCCCCCCCGCCCGAAACATGTTTGTTAGAAGCTGAAAGAAAAAATTACAAAGAAAAAAATGCTGATCTTAAATAAAGGCATTAAAATATATCTAACAAATAAAGAGAAAATTAAGTCTTGCAGCTCATCGAGAATCAAGGCATCCAAAGAATTAACTAAAAATCTGTAAACAATAAAATAAAAAAAAAACAAGTTGCTGGAAGGTACCAGACAGTGACCATTAAGTCTGCACATGACAGGTCAAAGTTCAACTTTCCATATCATGTAATCAAGTATAAGGTAATAATTAACATATACTATCATTCAAATTATTGTAGTTTTTATTACAACAGATAGCATTTTAACATCGTCAAACGTAAACAATAGTAATAAACGGAAGTGAAAAAATAATCGAGCAATTTTTTTAATAGTACATTGAAATTTTCATTTTGTTCGTGTGACGTGGTGGCTGAATGGATAAGTTGCTTGGAATTATGTTTTTTTAATGCTGACTATTCAGGTTCGATTCCTCTTAGTTGTTTTAATGAAAAGTAACTAATTAGATTTCTTTGAATTTTTTTTAAAAATTATTTATCTTTTAGGATGTTCTGAGAAAAAGAACAACAACTAATTAGATTTTCTATTATTTCATACCTTAAAAAAATTGTTTTAAAAATGTGCATCAAAGCTAAACACAGAGGCGTACCTCGGGTGGGGTAAAAGGGGGGGTCCAAGATGGAAAGTCCCGCCGGGCCCAGCTTGAGGGAAGCCCCCCCAAAATTATTTTATACATTAAATATTAAGTACATAATCTCATGTCTTGGAATCGAATGTCAAAATGCAGGGGCCCCAAAAGAGGCCAAGCACACGGGTCCCCAAATCTCTAGGTTCGGCACTGGATGAGCAATAATCTATCTTTATGCTAAGGCATTGCAGGGTACAATATGACTATGTGAAGTGGTGGCTGAATGGCTAAGCAACTTGGGTTTCTCTTTTTATTCTGACTATCCAGGTTCGATACCTCTCTTTCAGTGGCGCAACAAGGGGGGAGGGGGCAGGGGGGGCTTGAGCCCCCAGGCCAAATCATCAATACATAATTAATATTATAAAGTTACAAAAAAGACTGTCAAACTGTATTTTTTCATAATGTGTAGCCCCCCCCCCCATCATTTTTTTGCTGGTTGCGCCACTGCTGTATTTGACATTTTTTTTCTTTATTTTTTTTTTAGAATGTATCCTTTTGGTTGTTTTAATGAAAAGTAACTTATCAGATCTCTTTGATATTTTTTTTATTGAAATGATTTATCCTTTAGTACGTTTTAAGAAAAAGAAACAACAACTAATTAGGTATTTCATAACTTAAAAAAAAACTTTTTTAAAAATATATGACCGAGCTGAACACAGAGGCGAAACGTAGGTTGCTGGAGGGGTCCACAATCGAAAGTCCCGCCGGGCCCCAGCTTTATGGGAGCCCCCAAAAGTGAGGACCAAACGTCAAAATGCAGGGACCCCAAAAAAGGCCTAGCCCCAGGCCCCCGAATCCCTAGGTTTGGCACTGGCTTTACAATAGTCTATCTTCATGCAAAGGCTTTGCAGGGTACAGCTAGTTATTTTATTAATAGTTCGAGTAAAAATGTCTATATTTTTAAAAAGACTAGATGAAATATTAGCATTCTTTCACATTCATTCAGTACGTTATTCGAATTATATCCGCGCACTTACTCAAACATTTATATCAAGTTACAGCCCAGGTATTAGAGGGCTGGATCGATACGTTCTTGCATTTAAAATTATCGTTATACATTATATCTTCTTATGCCGGAAATACGTTTATTTTCATTATTAAAAATTAGACTACGTCCATGATGCGGCATATTTTATTAAAACTGCACAGAAAAAAAACTGCGCAACATAATACTTTAGTAAGCTCATTTATCTAATCAAATGACGTAATCAAGTATTGTCTTTTTTCACTATCTTCATTACAGTTTTGGTAAAAATTACGAATGCCAAATAAGCAGTATTAGTAAGAAATGAATTAGTGAATGAAACGGGCACTAGCACTTAACGACAAATTAGTGCAATAGTGAATAATTAATCGAGTTGATTATTCTGAATATCAAATACAACATTATTGTTTAATATATTATAGCTGTACCCTCGCTAAAACTATTTCTTTATTAAAAAAAAACAGATCTAATTTAAATAGATCTAATTTAAATTGACCTTAATTATGTCTGATTTTGAACTAGTCATTATTGACATCTATAAATTGTATCACATAGACAAGTATTATTGTTGCCTAACACATGGCGGCCCTCTTTACATCAACATTGGGCCACACACTTTTTATTACCGATACAGTTCTAGTCAGTTCATTACAATCTTATACACAAGGAAGGTAATTACATGGTTTGAAATGTTTATATAAATGTGTGGGGGTGCTGGTACGATGTCGTGCAGGGGAAATGATAGAAGTTTAAAAAAAAATACACAGTGCAATTTGGTAGTGAAGAAGATTTAGATGAAGTGTTCACTTCTTACTGTCTGTGAGCAGTTTAACGATAACATTCCCACAATTGATTTTTAAGTCACTCTAATCCCAACACTACCCAATATGATAGATAATCTTCACACCTACCCATCGTTAATTCGTTATCATGACAAGGTAGTTTGTGAGTGTTACATATAAGAAGGAACCTTGTAAAGATATAAAGGCAAATTAAAGAGGGTGCTATTTGAAAAAAGTGTCAATAGCAGAGCGTAGCTACCTAATGCGGCGCCCTCCTTCCAATCCGAAAAGTGCAACCACATTCTAACAGCGTTTAACAGCGCCCTTCAATGAAATTTAATAGTATTGGGATTTTGCAATAGCAATAAGAAGAACGCAGTGGCTACAGTAACATCAAGACAGAGTTCGTATTTTATTTTTTTTTCCGGGTTACATCAATAGATATTGCTCCACACCCTAACCCTATCCCTAACCCTAACCCTATCCCAACCTTACCCCTATCCCTAACCCTAACTCTAACCCTAATCCTAATCCTTTTCCTAACCCTAATATAATTGCCGGTACCCGAAAAAAAATGAGTACTCCCGCTAATACTAATATAATTGCGCTTGATGTTACCGACCCTATCCTAACCCTTTTCCTAACCCTAATATAATGGCTCTTGGTGTTACCGTAGCCACTTCATAAGACAAAACCACGTTAAAATTATCAGGGTTGTCGCAAGGGTGTCAACTCCTAGCACATGCCAGCGTCTCCTATACATGTACTTAGGTTCTTTTCGGGCATTTGAATTAAAAATTAAAGAAAATAGCTTTTGGCTAGTGAGCTTGTGGATAAGGGGCCCAAGTGAAAAAAAAACAGGGCCAACCGAAAAGGGGTTGCAACCCTAACAGGGGACCCTTCGAATAAGCTAATGTGTTATGAAATGAGATTGTTTTTAGAGAGTGTGAGAGCCATTTATCTCAGTGGCTCCTTATGTGCATTTCGGTTACAAGAATTAAAAAAAAAAGATTATATAGATGGAAAATGAAAGTCGCACATCACGTGGTCTCCTCCCAGTCCTACAAAAAGAAACATATATGTATCACAGGTTTTTATCCCTCCTACTGCCTCACCAACAACCAGCCCGTGTATTGGGCCTCCGAATTCTTGTAATAATATATAATTTTTTTTTGGTCCACAGAAACAGTCAGTGGAGACAGAATACTACCTTAAAGGGTGTTGCAAGCTTAGTTGCTTTGTTAGTGGAGACTGCTGCCTTTTGGTTATAAGACGCTTTGTCTTTTTCGCAGGTTATGTGTTGTTGTGGGTACCCGGAATATTATTTTGGCATTACAACTTAAACAATGACGACCTGGAACAGTTACGCACTGCTTATACAAATAATAACTCTCTTAGCCACTCCTTCTACATTCGCTCGACAGACGAGTACTTTTTTGGTTTTTGGTGGGTTACACATATTACTGTAGTATTTATAACTCGGTTTATGCCCAGCAATTATTTGACGTTCATGATATTCGGACAAGAGTGGAGAAATCATGGAGGGCAAAACTGTTGTTCCTACTTTAGTTGTGTCTGTCGTATAGTATTATATATGGTGACAATGATTCTGTCTTTTGTCGTATGGGGGTTCGGAATTTATTGCGTCATATATCTACTGATAAGGGTGATATTATTATCTAGGAGTACTACATCTGTAGCAGACGATACACTTCTTGCTGTTTTACCACTATTTTACGTTGTGGCGAAAAGTATACAAATTGTCACTGAGAAATATCACAAAAATTACTGAAAAAATTTTCAAACTTTTGAATTTCGGAACAGGGATCAAAAGATTTTCTAATGAACCCGACGATGAAAACAAGGCTTACATAGTTGAAAGGGGTAAGAGATCTACTTGTTATACTATCATTTTTTTTTAATAACAAGGTTTTTATTTCAAGTTCATTTGTCAAAAAATGTTAAATACTAATAAATTACAGTTTAGTAGCTCACTTTATTCATCCTCACCAAATATCCAGGAGTGCAATGGAGGCACCACGGAAGACTGACGTAGATTGGCAACCGTGCGAGCCGAAACAATATCTTTCAATCAGCCCAGCAGGCTAAAAAAACAGCATTATTGTCCCTATCTATAATTACGTATGCGGTAGGTGTACTATCTCTGGACTGAAGACTAAAGCATGAGTGTGGGCTTTAATAATGAAAGATGACCCATGAGTTTGGGAGATTAAGGTCTGTCTAGTACCAGTGGCGATAATTTCATGGCTGGTGCTATGACCACGAATGTCGCGTACACATTAGTGAAAGGGATATGTGCACGAAAATTTCCGTGGATCTATTTATAAAAGGGCTGTGTCCACGGAATATTGCGAAGATTTAAATATGCACTTTTACATGCAAGTCTAGATTTATTGTTATAATAGCAAATTCAAAGAATAAACTGCTTTAAAAATAAAAAGTTTATATGGTTATATGTACATATTTAAATACAAACCTTTTTAAGGAGCTTAAAAGACATTAGCACAGAGATAGTACACTTTTCATGTACATTAGCCCATGGATAGTAGGCCTACCGTAATCCCCTTGTTGCAGACCGCTGATTTACGCAGTCATCGTTTGCAATGCCTATTAGGACTAAGCAAAGAATTGACTCATTGACTATTAGCATGTACGTTAATTCTAAAACAATTTTTAATATGGTCATCCTTTATCACTTCTACTGCTTGTTGCTTTCGCTGCGTTTAGCTAAAAAGGCTGCAAAAAGTCATCAGAAATAACTCACTATATAAGGATTCAAATTTCTGAACTGTACGATGCCATCAAAACTCTTAGTAAATACTTGTTTAATTTGTCATTTCTACACATTACGTAATATAATGTATAAAAGATGCTGTGAAGGAAAGTAAAATAAAGTTCCCTTAGCCCTATCGGGCCATCGGGAAGTGTAGAATTCATCTGTTTCTATAACCTCGGCATATAAAGGGATTGTGTGGTTAGCACAACGCCCAGCCGCCTTTACTTCCCCAACTTAAGTCAGGTACCCATTTAAAGCTGGGTGGACTTTGCACCCAATTTCACGTGGAAAAATTCTGGGCCTCACCGAGGCTCGAATCCATGACTCTCAGGTCGACAGTCGAGTATCTACACCACTCGGCCATCCGTCCCACACTGTGAAGGATAAGAAACGTATATTGTTGCTGTTAATGAAAAGACATAGATTTGAGAAACATTTAGCCCAGTTTCCTTTCTGAAAAAAAAAAGACTTTTACTTGATCATTTGTTTACATTAATTTAGTTGATCATATGTGAATAAAAAAAAAACAAATTAAGAGGTTACGAAAAGATCGCGATTGATAACCAGTAGAGTAAGTAATAAACAGTAAAGATGGGCTGCAAAAACTGAGGCTGTAACAATTTTTTTTTTGTTGTAAATTTGAAGATAGAAATCATTCAAGGTGGCAGCACTAATGTTAAAAGACGGCTCCGTGTGGCGGCTGGCATGTCAAGCCCCACTGCAGTAGACTGATAGCTATTAGAGTAGTTCTGTTTTGCTTTCTTTTTTTTTACGGTAACCTTTGTTGTTTTATTTTTTTAAAATTAAATTGCTGTCTCTTTAAACAGAGGAAGATACCAACATTAAAATGAAGATTGAAAAACACTGCTGCACTTTACAGCTGACCATCAACCGCCCACTTGTGTTTGTAAAGAAATCTGGACAGTTATTACTGACCAGGAAGCTAGTCAGTTTGATGTACAGTGAGCCGTCAGAGTACATGCAGTGTGACATCAGTAATTATTTAACGGTAATCCGCCAAAGAGATATGTTTAAAATTATTGTTTACAAAACTACATGTTAGAATGGGCGTCTAATTCGCTACGTATATAATTTTTTTTTGAAACATTTTTATACCTTCCAAATTTCTGATAGATTAACTGTACCCTGCAAAAACTTTGCATAGATTTATCTTCTAAGAGGTGAGATCCTTAGTGTTACGGATCCTTTTAATGATGATGCTTGTAGAGGGTGTAATAAATCAGACAACACAAATCACGAAGTTAACTCCAGTGAAGTAACATCAAACAATCATTTAATACTTGAACATGAACTGACATAAAGGTGGAATCAGGAGGAGTACAAAAGCAAACTGTAAATATGCATCCATCTACATAGATGCCCACAGCTAGACTAACTATAAAACAAAGCATGTGCTCCCAACTGTCGGTTAATATACGTCATTTGTACCAAATGACGTATACACTAAAGCTCCCAATATTTACACTCAAGATGGCGGAATGACGCCATAGATACTGCGGTGGGCGGAGCCTAGTGAATTGCGTCATCAAACTTAGACTATATTATTTCTCCACATTTCTCCCCTCTACCTAAGCATGATGTAATCATGTAAAACCCAATACTAATACCGACAAAAGGAAGCCACATGAAACAAAGTTCAATCATAGAACATATCCCAAATCATCATAACAACAAAATAAATTATACAATGATTCATCAAATCAATATTGCATGGAATTATAAATCAATACATGCAAACAATATAATAAATATCATCAATCATATATGTATAAACATATTGAATTCAATTAAAATTTCTCATCATTTTAATAATTTTTTTTTTTTTTTTCGTCACTGATATTCATTATTTTATTAGATATTTTTTTCTATGTGACTTGTTAATTTTTTTTTTTTTTTCTTTCATGTCACTTGTATATCTTTTCTATTATCTTTTTTTCAGGTGACTTTTTTTTTTTTTTCATGTCACTAGTTATTCTTCTTTTTTTTTTCTCAAGTGACTTCTCTTTTTTTTTTTATCATAATCATCAACTATTATTAAATATCATTATGTCATCATATAAACATATAATACATGTAACATAAACATTACGGTACACAAGATTTCTTACTGCCAGGACATAGGTTTGTTGAGAACTTAAGCTCATTTCAAATGCAACGTGATAACGTGTCAGCAATAACGTTCTCTTTACCAGGTATAGCTTGGACGATAAAATTAAAATCCTGCAGTAGGAGTGACCATCTGGCTACTTTATTATTCCCTAGCTTTTTGGAATTTATAAATGCCAGCGGCGCATGGTCAGTCCGAAGAATAAATTGGGCACCTAACAGATACCTTGCCAATTTTGTAATGCACCATGTGATGGCTAATCCCTCCCTCTCTATTGTAGCGTATCTTGTCTCTGGTGAGGTCAATTTACGACTGACATATAGCACTGGGTGTAACACACCATTGTGGCTCTGTAACAGGGCCCCCCTATGGCAACGGCCGAGGCATCTGTGGCCAGAACGAATTGTTTACCTATGTCAGGTAACTTTAATATGGGCCCCTGAGCGAAGGCGGCTTTAATAATCTCCAGGGCCCGTTGACATTCATCAGACCAGATGATTTTGTTTGGCTCTCCCTTTTTAGTTAGATTAGCCAGAGGTTCCATTATATGAGCGAAATTCGGAATAAACTTCCGATAGAAATTGCATAAGCCCAAAAGACTGCGCACCTGTTTCTTTGATGACGGTTTTTCAATATTTAATATCTTTGACACTGATTCACCTATGGGTTTTATTATATTATTTCCCACTTTATGTCCTAGGAAAGTTACTTCCGTCAGTCCTATCTCTACCTTAGTCGGTCTCAATGTTAAATTATGTCTCTTTAAAACTGTAAAAATTTCTCTTAGACTCCTAACATGTTTATCCCAGTCCTCATGAAAAATACAAATGTCATCCAGGTAGCAAACAGTGTCTTGTCTATGGAAAAATAATTTGGCCATCATCCTATTGAAGGTGGCTGGTGCATTTACTAGCCCAAAACTCATGAAATTCCATTGGAACAACCCAAATGGAGTTATAAATGCAGTCAATGGTTTGGCTTCAGGGGTCAGTGGTATTTGCCAATACCCTCTTGCTAAATCCAGTTTAGAAAAATATTTAGCTCTGGCTAGCCTGGTCATTAACTCCTCAGGATTGGGCATGGGATACGAGTCCATAATGGTTATTTTATTTAACTGTCTATAGTCTACACACAGTCTGATGTCACCTGTCTTTTTCTTAACTAACACTATGGGAGCTGCATATGGTGACTCTGATGGTTCTATGACACCCTGTTTCTGTAACCCTTCTAACTCTTTCTTGATATAGTCGCGGTGATGTAATGAGAGGGTGTATGGTCTCAAACGGATAACCTTGTTTTCTGACAGCTTTATGTCATGTTGTATTATATCAGTTTTACCCGGTCTATCAGAAAAAATATCTGTAAAGTCACCCAAAAGTGTCCTAATACTAACCACTTTGTCATGAGTTAGGTTATTTAATGCTATATCCTCCCATGTTTCCTTGTTTCCAACCTCAGGTCCCTCACATGTCTGAATGTCAGCGTCAGGTACATCTTCCTCCCTTAACATGAAACAATTTTGAACCTGTCTCTCAGCGGTCTGAACTAATTCAATTGGTCTATTATAGTATACTTTCAACATGTTTATATGAAAGACCTTTAACCTATTTCTAATATTAATTTCATAATCCACGTCTGTCACCTTTCTAGTAACCTTAAAAGGTCCTTGCCACTTAATGAATAATCTATTGGTCTTGTCCGGTAATAAGACAAGTACATCTTCACCTGGTCTAATATGTCTGAGTTTCCTGTCTCTATTAAACCTCAATAATGTGCTTTTATTTTTGGTTAAAACGTTTGATCTAGCCACATCACAGGCCTTTATCAGTCTCTGTCTTGTATCAATCACTAGCTCATAGGCAGTTCTTACGTCAGGGGATAAATCTTTCCTTATCATTAAGTCCTTAAGTAGGGACAGTGGACCCCTTGGATTCGCACCGTACACCATTTCAAAAGGTGAAAATCCTGTTGTTTCCTGTGGAATTTCCCTATACGCAAACAACACACAGGGTAACATGAGATCCCAGTCTCCCGGATTGTCATCAGACACTTTACTGATCATTTTTTTTATACTGCCGTTCAGTCGCTCACAAATTCCATTACTTTGGGGATGGTATGGCGATGTAAAGATTTGTTTGATCCCCAATACAGAGGTAAAATGGTTGGTTAATTCAGATACAAATTGAGTACCTCTGTCAGATAAAATAACATCAGGGAAGCCTGTCCTACAAAAAATAGTCATTAGTGCCTGTGCTATGTCCTCAGCCCTTATGAATTTCAGAGGCACCGCCTCTGGCCATCTGGAACATACATCCACCACCGTTAAGATTAAACGATGGCCTCTATTGGACAGCACTGGCATAGGTCCAATTATATCAATAGCTAATTTTGTGAACGGTCTGTCAACTACATCGGTTGTTTGTAATGGGGCTTCCCCCCTGGTACATTTGGGCCCCTTTGATTGACACAGGTCACACGTCCTAACATATCTCTTTACGTCTCTGGTAACCCCGGGCCAAAAGAATTTTCCCAGGATCCTATACTTGGTTCTAGTAACCCCCAAATGACCCGCTAAAGGTGAATCGTGGGCTGTCCTAAGAACTAATTTCCTATACTTCATTGGGACTATAAGTTGATTCACCGTTTTATTCATGTACTGTGTCTTTCTAGCCCAAACACCTTTTTCTAACTGAATGATTTCCCTATCTCTAAATGATTTTTTATCCCGGTTGATTAATTTTGATAATGACACGTCATTATGCTGTTCGGTAAAAAAGTTCTCTCCATCTATGGTGACCCTGTCAGACATCTCACCCACAGGAATGTCACTAGATTTAACATTGTCAGTCATGTGTGGATTAAGAAAGTTGACTACATTCTCTTCCCTTTGTATAATTTTTACTTCCTGAGTATTAATTAAGCAGTTATCTGTACTACTAATTGATGACTGATTATGGAGTTTTTCCTCCTTAGCCTGAGCCCTTCTCACAGCATTACTGTTTCTAGTAGGATCATTAAGTTTTTTCCATTTATCCAATTCCATGGGATCACACTCTATTACGCCCTCAATATTGCCCACTAAAACGTCATAAGTTGGTTTCTCGATGACTAATGCTTCAACTAGCCCTGTGTAAAATGGACTTCTAAGATTAATGGTGGCTATGGGTAACTCATGTACCGTCCCATCAAATGACGCACATAGACCCATTCTTCCCGTGAATTCACTATCTTTCACCAATGATCTACGGACACATACGCACGTTGCCCCAGTGTCACGTAGCACCTTTACAGGTACATCACCAACGAACCCAGGGTAAAAATGTAAACCATTACCTCCCCCCTGAACTAACATTGCCTGTTGTACCCTATCTCTTTGTCTCTGTCTGGTCTTGTCCATGGTTCTGGTCTGTTGTCCTTTTCTCCCCTGACTATTTCCCCGGGACCAAGTGCAGTTCCTAGCATAATGTCCCCTGGCGTTACACAGATAACATAAGCTATCACTACCTCCATTTCCCCTTTTGCAGTCTCGCGATCTATGTCCGGCTCTCCCACATGAGAAACATAATTTGTCCCCGTCATGTCGGTCACTGGATCTATTCCTGTTCCCAGGACTTAAGCTACGGCCACGGTTAGGATATGGTACAGCTTTAGCAAAGCACAGCACATCCTGGTTATGGTCTGGTTCTAACTTAGATATGGGTTTTTCTGGATGTGCAGACCTATACTTTCTCAATAAATCAGTGACATCTTCTAAAGTTTTTGGCCCTTTTTCTTTCAAGAATGCCACTAAATCTTTATGGCACACATTCAATTGCCCTATCTACTAAAATCAGTTCCCTTAAATCATGGTACTCTTGTTTTGCCCCAGACAGAGCCACCCATCTATCAAAAAACAAACTAAGGTTGGTGATAAATAAATTGGGGTCTTCCTCTCGTGATGGGCGAATATTATTAAATTTTTCCCTGTAACCATCACATGTGTTACCATAAATCTTCATTAATGATTCTTTCACAACATCATAATTTTTTATTTCATTTTCATTTAAGTTTTAAACATACATCCAGAGCTTTGCCTCTTATGAATCCTAAAATTGACGCGGCCCATGTATTCCTCGGCATACCCGCACTAGTAGCTAGCATTTCAAACCTAGACAAGTATGTGTCCATACTGTCAACGCCCTCTGTAAAATAAGGTAATTTAAGTGATGTGGTCACTCTATCACCCGCTCCGTTAACTCCGGGGTTAGCTGACTGTCTATTGTTCTCAGACTCTAAGCGCGCCCTTTCGTTCCGCGATTTCTTCCTTTCTCATTTCCCGTTCTGCGGCTCTTTCTTCCCTCTCTCTCTGTTTTTCTTCCCTCTCTGTTTTTCTTCCATCTCTTTCTTTTTCCTTTTCCTTTCTTTCTTCCCTCTCTCTCTGTTCCTTTTCCTTCACCTCACACTCCCTCACAGAAACCCAGGTCCGTAACTCCTGGCCTGTAAGGCCAAGTGCTTTACCAGCTTCAACAATATTTAAAATTGATGACATGGCAGTAACCGAAACCAATTATAACTAATAAATGAAAATGTTTGATACTATATATCACACACAAAAAAAATATTCTATAATGTCATCAACATACAAGTAATAACAAAATAAATACAATATTCCTTTTTAAAAAAAAAACCAGCAAATTAAATGTTTTGGCTGCTCAGGGTGGACCCTATTTTAACCTCTACTGTATTAAATACAGAATTCCACCAAGAACAACAAACAAATAATTACACCAGATTTCAATATTCTAGTAATAAATATATATAAAAAAATATGCCAACTTACATATAAAGAAATACACAAATAGTAAATTCTGTTCCTTGAGTTCGATGGTTGATCCTCGGTGATCCCGGTCCGCGATGTTCGATGTGGGGTTGACTAACACACGGGTTGATCCTTGGTGATCCCTGTCCGCGATGTTCGATGATCCTTGGTTGATCCTTGGTGATCCTATGGTGGGGTCCTCTGACGATGAGGAGGTGATTCCCAGCCACACGGTAACGTCGGCCCCGTCAGTATACAGCAACTCTGGCCACTTTAAGCAGTAAAGTTGGCCACTTCAGCAACAGTAGGGTTGGCCTCTTCAGCAAACAGCAAGGTTGGCCTCTTCAGCAAACGGCAAGGTTGGCCTCTTCAGCAAACAGCAAGGTTGGCCTCTTCAGCAAGCGGCAAGGTTGGCCTCTTCAGCAAACAGTAGGGTTGGCCTCTTCAGTAGCAGCAAGGTAGGCCTCTTCAGCAGATGGCAAGGTTGGCCACCTCAGCAAACAGTAACGTTGGCCACTTCAGCAACAATAGGGTTGGCCACTCAGCAAACAGTAACGTCGGCCACTTCAGCAAACAATAGGGTTGGCCACTTCAGCAAACAGTAACGTTGGCCACTTCAGCAAACAATAGGGTTGGCCACTTCAGCAAACAGTAACGTCGGCCACTTCAGCAAACAATAGGGCTGGCCACTTCAGCAAACAGTAACGTTGGCCACTTCAGCAAACAATAGGGTTGGCCACTTCAGCAAACAGTAACGTTGGCCACTTCAGCAAACAGTAACGTTGGCCACTTCAGCAAACAATAGGGTTGGCCACTTCAGCAAACAGTAACGTTGGCCACTTCAGCAAACAATAGGGTTGGCCACTTCAGCAAACAGTTTTCACGGCGCGCACCCAGGGTGGTGGCCGCCACGTAATTCACCGATGAATACTTAACCGGTAATTACAACGAGTCTTAATGTACTCACTCCGCTGCCCCTGAATCCAGCTAAGTCAGTCAGTTCGACGTCGGAGGTGCCAAATATATGTTACGGATCCTTTTAATGATGATGCTTGTAGAGGGTGTAATAAATCAGACAACACAAATCACGAAGTTAACTCCAGTGAAGTAACATCAAACAATCATTTAATACTTGAACATGAACTGACATAAAGGTGGAATCAGGAGGAGTACAAAAGCAAACTGTAAATATGCATCCATCTACATAGATGCCCACAGCTAGACTAACTATAAAACAAAGCATGTGCTCCCAACTGTCGGTTAATATACGTCATTTGTACCAAATGACGTATACACTAAAGCTCCCAATATTTACACTCAAGATGGCGGAATGACGCCATAGATACTGCGGTGGGCGGAGCCTAGCGAATTGCGTCATCAAACTTAGACTATATTATTTCTCCACACTTAGGCTAGGTTATTTTTGGTTTCGGGCAGATCCGATTTTTTCATGATTTTTATTACTGTTGTTTACGTTTGAAAATTTTAAACTGGAATACTGTTGAATTAATTCATTACTTTCGATTTAACGCAGAATCCACACCGCTATTATTTATTTAAATAATACAGTTTCCATTTTAATCCACTGTAGAGCTTTATTTTTTTGACATTAATACCAAACTGTCTGATCTACTAGGTTTTTTTCCCTGCCTTCATTTTGTTACAGGCTACCATACAGTCCATCCTACCTGGTTTATTCTATGTGCTGGTATTATTCATCATTTTTATGTATGGCTCAATGTACTCGCTGGGTAGAGACTTACCCCAAATTATGATCGTAAGTTTGTCTGCAATTGGATGGATCAAATCAAAGATTGAAACCTATATTTTAGATCCGCTGAGGAAAAAAAACAATGAAAGTGAGCCGTCTCTCAGGTGAAAAAAACATCTTAACATATATTCATAATTTATTTTCAGTCATTAGTTTACAATTTTTTTTACATCACTGGATACCAAATTTTTTTACGCCTCGTGATCCACTGTAAAAACGACTTTGTTTTTTTTGCGATCACTATCTGTTAAGAAAGATATAGATATTTCTCTTAATCAATATACTCGTTTTGTGGGAACGGATAGACATATCAACCGACATATTATATCTGTTGTACTTGAATACGTCCTGTCTGTGGAAAACGCACCCCAAGGGGGGAATTCCTCCCAGGAAGATAAGATTCAGAGTCAGAAGTTCTTTGTAATATTCACGTGACAAATATCTTGAGTCGCCTTTCATTTGGAGGATATTTGAACAAAATGTGATGACTTCTTCTTTTAATGGCTTGAGATTTTGCTCCAGTCGAACATCTGGCATATATTAAATTCTGCCTGTCATATTTTTGGCCAAAATGTCTTAAAGCGCTTGAATAGCAGCAGCACATCCGGTCCAGTTGTACTACCCCCCAAATGTCTTATTAAAGACGGCTATCTTTGTAAACATACCGTTGGCCAGTAGGCTCAATTAGGGGAAGTACCTAGCTCAATGGACATTAGTATGTCCTTATGAAAAATTCTACCCAATGTCAACCAGACGGCTGTGTTTGTAAACATACAATTGTCCAGTAGTCTAAATTAGGGGAAGTACCTAGCTCAATAAACATTGGCATGTCAACTGGACAGTATACAAGCAAAGAAATAGGTCATGAAAAAATAGTACCAACTTTAATGCCAGACGGCTGTGTTTGTATACATACCATGGCCAGTAGGCTCCATTAGGGGAAGTACCTAGCTCAATGGACATTAGTATGTCTTTATGAAAAATTCTACCCAATGTCAACCAGACGGCTGCGTTTGTAAACTTACAATTGTCCAGTAGTCTAAATTAGGGGAAGTACCTAGCTCAATAAACATTGGCATGTCAACTGGACAGTATACAAACAAAGAAATAGTTCATGAAATGAAAAAAAATAGTACCAACTGACTGCCAGAAGGCTGTGTTTGTACACATACCATTGCCCAGTAGGCTTAGTTAGGGGAAGTTCCTAGCTCAATAAACAGGATTTGTGTCAACTTCTATGCCAGTTAAATCCTCTTCTTCTTCTTCTTTGTTCTCGATATATGATTATGGAGAATTTCAAACGACCAGGCCTATAGTTATGATGAACTGCACGGTGGCATCCAGGTCCGTCTCGCTCCCATAAAGTTTTTGATTGAAGGAGGTTATCTGTGGCCAGAGCCTGTTGCGAGCTGTGTCATGTAAAGGGAATGTTTGGAGAACATGTTCTGCATTCCCTGGAGACCTCCCACACGGGCAGTTCTCACTGTTTCCAATGCCTAGCCTTCGGAACATGTGTTGTCTTAGTCTGTTGTGCCCAGTTCTGAGTCTGAAGATAATATTTTGAGCTTGTCTGGGAAGATTATAATAGGGGTCGTTTTTGTCATGATCTGGGTGATTCCTCATCCATTCCTGCTGGATCCGTTCACATATACAGCCCTTCATTTCTTCCGCATCCAGAGGGACATGCCAGAAGGCTGTCTTTGTACACATACCATTGCCCAGTGGGCTCAGTTAGGGGAAGTTCCTAGCTCAATAAACAGGATTTGTGTCAACTTTTATGCCAGTTAAATGAACAAACACTTTTCGACCTAGTAGTCATAACTAATGAATATTTATATAGCCGCAACATGTGATCTTATAACACTTGATTTTGTAACTAAATTGATATGCACTGGTGAAGCTGGTTATTTATAAGAAAATCAACCTACTCATGTTTTCCACGTTTTTTCTGAAGATTCCAGAACCTTCTAGAGATTTCATAAAAAAAACTTCCAGAACTTTCTAGAATGGTATATATTTTTCTAAAACTTTCCAGAACCTTCTAGCATTTTCTGTGTGCTTTATATACACAAACTCACATTCAAAATTCATTCAAAATGATGTGAAATTTCAATGTTGATGAGGCAGTACTAAATAATGTCATACATTCATCACATTTTTTCTGTGCTGTTTTGAAGTCAAAGAAAACACAAAAAACAAAATGCTCCAAATTTTTTGTCAATTTTTTTGGAGCATTTTTTTTTGTATGGAAGAATAACTGATATTATAGTTCTGTGAATCATGTCCTAGATGCTGTAACATTGGTGTCAGAACTGCTGCAGCTCCATGGTTACTGATTTTAGCTACATCAAGACTCATTGATATTTTTCTATCAAACAAATTTACTCTAGTTTTCTTTACAAGTGTTGCCCTTACTTTTGAAGTGTTGCTGCAGTGAGCTGATGTAGAAGGTTCATCATCTATCTCTTTTGTTTCTTGTTCAGCATCAGAAGAAGATGATGATGAAATTAGAACAGCTTTTTCATCACGATCTGTTCTGTTTTCTTCTTCTCGTTTTAGACGTTTCTCCATGACTTCAAGTCGATTTTATGACAAAGACACATTTTTAACCAGACAGTATCCACAGAACTCATTTTGCTTGGGTGTCCTTTTTGACGTTGTGTTTTGACAAATTCTTTATCTTCTTCATTCTAATTCATTCCATCGCATCTGCATGTGCTACATCAAATAAATCTTACAAACCGGCTTTCCAGTCTTTTTCTTTTTGTTTTAATCCCTCTGACCTTTTTGCTTTATTTTCTTTGTTTTTTCTCAGTTTCTCCCATTCACGAAACATGCCTTCAACCTTGTCGACAATATGTTTTTTTCAACTTTGTAGGAATGTGAGCTTTTGCCCAAACTTCCAAAATATCAACTGCAGTTGCATGGCATGCATCTCTCACAGTTTTTTTCTCATTTTGTTTGTAGTAAAAAAAACAGTGAAAGAACTTTTTTTGATGGCAGCTTAGTAGCAGACAGCTTGGATGACAGCTGACCAACAAGCCCAAACTTCAGTCTGTTTCCTGGTTACAGGCTTTACTCCACTTGCTCTACTACTGGGCATCTTCAGTAAACTAGTTGAAACGATTTTAAGAGATAAAATACAAAAATTTAACTGAGTGATATTATAATATTGATTTTGTGTAAACGCAGCCAAAGAAATTAGACAAAAAATGTAACAAAGAATAATTAACAGCAAAGATTAAAATTAACTGAAATAAATAAGAGTGGCATTATATCTTCATCATTTCACACAATTATTAATATGTTCTGGGCATAGTCAGTCAGGCAGTCACGTTATTACCAACAAGGGGTAAAATAATTGACATTTGTAAAATTCACAACGTGGTATCAACCATTCAACATGTGTCAAAATCAATAAAAATTTTACTGGTTTATTTTTTCTTATATTGGAACATTTTTAAATGGTGCCCCATGAAAAATTCAAAACTTCATTGTTTTGCAACACCCTAATGTGTGTATTACATTTTTTAAATCATACCATTTCTTTTTATGCATTTTCTGGATAGCCAGAAAATGGTCGTTTTTTCCTTGATGTTTACCCCATACAATGGTGACATTTTTGATACACTTCCCAACCACTCTCTCCATAAACATCACGTTACGTATGGCTTCCCAAACCACCATACCCCCTCAGTCCCAAAAATGCTGACACAAAATTCCATCGCTTCAAACCCACAACACCCGTCAATCAAATTAGGTGAATTACAGCAGCTATTCGAAAATTGTACCGCTGAGGGTGAGAAATACAATTTAGAAATGCAAATCCTATTGTTTCATGGTCATTTATCTGTTATCATCAATTTCTGTTTATATAATTGGTTTATTTACATATATTTATTTTCTTATTTTTTCCCCTCGTTTTTAATAGCCGTTAATCACTAGCTTTGAGTAATATGTATCAGTTTTAAGTGAAAATTAAGGCTTTTATTATTCATGAATCAGTAAATTAAACGAGGCAGCATTCACATTCTTGAAATTAAGTCTGGGATTCAGGAGTACTATTAGCTTCCTATTTAAATTTTGACCTTTTTTTTGTAAAGAAACAAAAATTCTCCCACACAATACTATTTTGTTCCTCTAGATGTTGACTATTACAAATGTACAAACATTAAATCAATATATGTAAGAAAGCCCATTCGTATTTTAATTGTTATTTTCCCACCCCCAGGTTTAAAATGGATTTGTTCAGTAACGTGACCCATTTTCAAGAATCGTGGATAGTACGTGACATACATTTTTTAAAATCTACAAGTAGTGGGACCGGTGAACAGGCGAACATTATTGGACAAAGTACTTCCTCATCTGTTTTACCTAGGAGATGTTCCGTAATTTATATTAGTGAAATTAAGAATGCAGCTTCCGATGTAGCTTGGGCGAGTAAGACTAATGCTGTAAAACAGAATTGTGTTATAAAAAACAAAAAGGACTGCTGTTAAGTCGTACAAACTATCTGTATGTCTGTCTATCTCCTCTGTCTCCCTGTCTCTCTGATGTCTGTTTCTCTATATCTTCTGTCGGTCTATCACACCTCAGTCTACCTGTATGATTTTATTCATCTCTCCCTCTCTCTCTTTATCTATCTATCTATCTATCTATCTATCTATCTATCTATCTATCTATCTATCTATCTATCTATCTATCTATCTATCTATCTATCTATCTATCTATCTATCTATCTATCTATCTATCTATCTATCTATCTATCTATCTATCTATCTATCTATCTATCTATCTATCTATCTATCTATCTATCTATCTATCTATCTATCTATCTATCTATCTATCTATCTATCTATCTATCTAATCTATCTATCTATCTATCTATCTATCTATCTATCCATCACTCATATAAAATACGCTGTCTTACAATGAAAATGATTTATCTAAATTTATATCCATCATTTTAGATTTTAATTTTTAATTGTCGATCATATATTCACAAAATATTTCATACAAATATTAAGCACTAACTAAAATATGCACTGCACGAAAAATATCAGAAATAAATAAAGTTGAAGTTTTTTACTGAAGCTTTTAATGTATTAAACCTTTTTGTAATTTGTAGCTATGATTTTCCTCCATGTCTTCCAAATGCATATGAATATGCTGCTAGTTTAGATTCTTTTATGTCTCTTCCCAAGTTAGTTTTAGTTACTGGTCAAAATAGAGTTGTTTTTTCCATCGGGTACATGATGTCATTCACTAATGTCAGTAGGGCCAATGGAAGTCAGGAGTACAAGGTTTCAACCCAAGAAATCAGATTGAACTCTGAGATCAATACCTTCCGTCACATACCTTTATTCATTTATTATTTTTTCTAGCCCTATAAAAACACACTATTTTCACATATTAACTCTCTGATCTCTCTTTCTTTCTCTCTTGCTCTCTCTCTCTCTGTATATATATATATATATATATATATATATATATATATATATATATATATATATATATTAGGGTGGCCAAAAAAACAACTTTTTTCCATTT